>OX578150.1:131738420-131953888 GCA_951213105.1 Amaurobius ferox | reverse complement strand
ATGTGTTTAACTGTGTGTATGTATGGGTTTAAACTGTGTTGCTGTTGTTGAAACCCAGACCATCCGACCTACCAGAAAGGTGTAAGGTAACTGTTTGGACGGCCGAGAAGTGCCACCCAATTTAGACCGGAACCCAGTGGGGGAGGCATCCACAGGGACCGTACCCTCCTTCCCCTACCACCAACCTCTCGGAAGGACTGGGTTTAAACTGTGTGTGATTTTTTAATTGTTTAAAAGTAATGAAGAAAAATAGATATTTAATATATTTTTGCCTTCCAACCATAAATATTGCAAACATATTTAGGGATTGCTTTAAAAAGCAAATTTTCACCTTAGACAAACGTTGTTGGTCTTTAGTGGGAGGCACATATATTTGAATGAAAGTCATGTGTATGAAATGGAAAAAAAAATAGATTTTAATTATTCACAATTAAACGGTAAGATTTCTTTTTAGACAAAATGGTGTAAGCCTGTAGAAGTCAAAAGATTTCATTCCGCGACATCCTAGATTCATAGTTTTTTTAAATTAAATATTTTAATAAATTAAAGATTCTGATTCATTCTAATTGAACGATGATGAATGTGGAAATCTTGAGAAAAAAATCGACGTAACTTCAGAAATTCTTAACCAATCCACAAAATTCGAACAATTTTCGAAAATCGCCAAGCAGGCAATATTTCTCTAAATACTTCTGTTTGTTTTTCAATAATTTGGATTAAAAGAATCCGTTCTTTACTCTTTATTGTTTTGAATTTCAACAATAAGTAATTTTTCGATTATTTAAATTAAGAAAATTTACTTAGCTTCATTTTCGATTATTTAAATTGAAAAAAGCATTATTTATTTATAATGCAGTTTACATTTCAAATAGTTTTGTTTACTTTCTTAAAATTTACATTTGAATAACCTTTATTTACTTTCACTAATTTGAAATGAGCACATGCATCCCATATAGAAATACATCATAATTGGCTGGCCACCATTGCATTTGGCTATAAAAATTTGGGGGTTGGTAAGCGATATAAGTGTCTAAAAATATTGAATAAGCCACTGAAAATCAGCCCATTATCTGAAAATTGGAAGATGCAATTCATCTTACTTATGTTCAAAAATTCTTATTATAACCCTCTCGAGAAATCCGACTGGTTATTTTCTAAAGGAAATCAGATAACTTTCTGTATTTTGCCGATTTTTCTTTGAAAAAAAAATGTGTTTTGAGGGATATTATCTGCATTCTACAGTATACAGTGAGGCTCGGGTATAACATAATAATTTCTCAACAAATCGGTATATATGTAAGTTGAAATATAGTTAATAATATCATTCTCAGGGAGATCAGAGAATCAAACCTCCCAGTTTATAAAAGTAGTGAGAAATAAAAACATGGATAACAATATAGAATTTGCTACCCCCCTCCCCCCTCCCAGCAACCTAGAAGCCCATTTACATACCCACAGGCTAATAATTCATGTAAATGATTCAAGTATCACATTCTAGGAATTATTGCTCCTTTTTTTGTAAAGGATATTTCTTTATTTTGAGAACAACGTTCCCATTTTCTTTCACCATGCCATTCACAAGATTTTACTAAATATGTTTACAAAACTTTAGCTACCAGCCGAAAACTTGCTATTTATGTGCTTACCTGGTTGTAGAGTAAAGACAACATTTTCCCAAAGTGTTTGATGCTAAGAGCTTTTAATGTGACCCCCTCCCCTTCCTATACCCCTTTTCCACATTTTATGAATAAAATTATTTCTTCTCTGACTTTTATCATTTTTGTTTTTTTTATATTGTTACGAGCACGAAAAATTCCTTCACTGGAAGCTCTTTTGAGAACCAAAAGGGAAAAACACAGTACAGGCAGTCATTCCTATGACGAAAATGATGCCATTTCAGGACTGCTGGTTTAGGGTTGCCAAATTTGGATATTTATCGCCCATTTGGCGACGTTTCGAATGCTCGAGAACCTTCTCAAAATAACGAATTTTCTACGAGATACGATCCTCTTCTGGAAGTTTCTACTGAGAGTATATAAAAGGCGCCATCGTTCAGTTGGAGCAGTTGACACGATACGAGCTATATATTGAATGGTGAGATACTTCAATGTTTTGAGAATAGTATCGTCTGTTTTGTGAAATGAATGGAGTATTTAATTGCTGTTTTACTGTACCTGACATTTGCTGAATGATCCTGTAAGATAGTTATCGAACTATTTGCTGTATAGTGTTCCTGTTTACGTTGTACTTGCGAATAAACGTGTTAGTTATCCAGAAATTTAGACTCATTCTTGAACCCTGAGAGTACACCCACGATATCAAAGGATAATTGGTAATAATATTTTATTCAGTTTTAATGTCTCCCATGCTCGTTAAATCCATGGAATTAAATATTTTTGTTCCTTAAAAGCAAATTAGGCTTAAATGAGCATGGTATCCATTAAAAATTTATAATTTAAATGTGTACTTGTTATAAGCAAATTTACTACAATTATAAACCATTATTTAGCATCAAATTTTTCTAAACGTTTTGCAAAGCATTATATAAATATAAGCTAGAAATGGCTCCTTTTATCAACACCACCACCCGTGGATCCTGGTTCCGCAGTCATTCTTACTCTCCACAAATAAGATGATTACATAGAATTATTCTTGTAGGGGTATTTACTTCGAGCCTGTAACGATGCCTCTAAATTTTAGCCCGGCTCACAGAATTCTAAGCACTCACGATTACAGTGAAGCGACTTTTACTCCATAACATGGCATTCAACGCTTGTGGGTCTGGATTTTACTGTCATTGTCGCTCATCACCATTAAACAGACGATCATGACCAGTTGAGGAATTTTTTACTTGGATGCAACGCCATGTTTTAGGGAAGAATTTGCTTCACTGTAATTTAAATATATATTTAAATTTTTATATTTTTTATATCTGTTTAAGTATAAACAAAGCATGCCAAAATTAATTGACTACTTTTCTAGTATTTCAACATTTTTATTACATTATTTATTATTACTTTCCTTATATACATAATGTATAAGGAAAGTATTGTGACAGGGTCGAAAATTCGAATTCGAGTTTTCCACGGGAGAGCACGTTTCAAGCAAACCTGATCACGAATCAAACACTTTTGAAGTGATGTCTGTGTGTGTGTGTGTGTGTGTGTGTCAGTGAGTCTGTGGAGACGATAACTGACGAACGAATGCATCGATTCGAACCAAATTTGGTACAAAAATCACAATCCATAAACACTGGAAGCCTATTGTTTTTATACGCAATCGAATGTTCAAAACCTCCCTAAATTTTCGAATGAAATTTTGAAAAAATCGTCAAAAAATCAAAACCACTAGTAAAGTTACGCAAATAGACATTTCTTATGTAATTTTTCATTAGAAAACGATTGGCATAAATTTTAGAACGTTAACATGAACCGTTCTCGAGATATGTATTGCACATTTTTCAAAAAAATTATCAAGAAGTCATATAAAATTAAAAAAAAATATTTCCTATTGTGGAAACATGTTCACTTTTCATATGTAATACCATACGATAAATTAGGTGACATCATTCTCGTAGATCTAGCTCGTTCCATTCATGAAAAAAGATACTTTGAGTAATACGTTTGTATTTGAAAGCCAATAGTCATTTGTCTGCTGCAAGAATAACTTATTTCTTCGTCCATAATGCTTGGCGAGATTTTGGCGACGAATTTAGCGGAAATTCGCCAACTTGGCGACTTTTTGAAATGTTGCCAAATTAACGAAAATCTCGCCAAATGGATAAAAATGACGCTAAATCAATGAAAATGACGACTCATTGTCGAAAATTCAATATCTTGGAAAGAATATAAGTATCTGTTATAAAAAAAACTTATTTTTTTACTGTAAAAGTAGTACATGAATTACATTATATAAGGAAAGTCATGTGTTGCCCACATCAGATTTTTTTTACTATTGAATATAGTATGGAGAAAGTATTGCTTTTATGAAAATGTTCGATTTCGAGATTTTAAGTTTTATGTCTTCCTGAACGCGATTTGACTATTTTTAGAGTGATGTCCGTCTGTCTGTGGCCGATTTCTTGTATACACGATAGCTACAAAAATATTATTCGATTTTGATGAAAATTTATATTCGATTTTGTTGTAAAAATTTAGAATTAGGCAGAATGTTTAGAAATTCAGACGAAAAATTTGAAATTGATTCGAAATTTTATATTCTTTTGACATGGTAACATAGGATAAAATTTACATAATTATGGACAAAATGGGTTATGGGGGGGAGTTAGCTCCAAAGGGGTACATTGTCACATTTAGTATCAATCGAGATATTTCTTTTCAAGTCTTTAAATTGAAGAATGCTATAATTGTGATCATTTGGAACAACGATAAGGATTTTTCAAATTAAAATTAAATCAAAATTAAAAATCAAAATTAAAATCATACTAAATCAAAATTAAAATAAAAAAGTAATGACAAACTACAAAAATAAAAATGGATTTTGGTATGAGAAAGTCGAGTTGAGCCCCACTGCAGTTAATTTCAAAATTAACATATAAGAAAGTCAACTGGGGATTCTCACTTCATAGTGTAAGTATACTCAAGAAGGACAATTTCCCTCCACAACAGAAAGACGTTAAAAATGTTTGGTAGCGGCTAATATTTCTGTTATTTTCGCACCATAAGTGCTGAAGGTAGTGGTGGTGGTGGTGATGGGGGGGGGGGGGGGCGATAAAACTTCACCAAGGATGCAAGTTTTTAAGGACTCTCCGTTCTTCCTCCCCCCTGGCCTTGACATGCAGCTGCTCCGCATGCGGTACAGCACGGGGCAAGCTGCAGATGAAGCGTAAAAAGGAAGGAAGCGCCCCCGAAACACTCGCGGAAGACTCTGTCTTGAATGAGTATGAAGAAGGGAGAAGAAGAAGAAAAAAAACGGAATAAAATAAAGTTAAAAAGTCGCAGGAAAGAATTCTATTAGGAAGTCGGAAAATGGCGAGAGACCTTGAATTGGCCTGTTTCATTCCAGTTCCGTATTCCGAAGGGAAAGGTTAAATGAAGAGTAAACTGTATCCGTATTGAAGAAATCTTGCTATAACGAGACTAGAAGGGCGTAGCCAGGATCTGGAAAAATGAGGTGGAGGGGTTACGAACGAATGGGGGAAGATATTACAGAGCTGGATTTTGTGTTCCAATGTACTTGGTATTTTTACGGTAATTTTTACGCAAATGATCTTCATATAGACTTTGAATAAATTGCATAATAATTATTGTTTATCACACGTTTTGAGCAGCCCTGAATACTAATCAGCCATTTTTTTAATGATGTCTGTGGGTCCTGTATATATATATATAGAACATATTGAGGACATCGAATGAAAATGGGTTACGATTATTTCAATAGATGCAAATCAGAGGTTTGTTGATTTTGGGGGTGAACGGGCCAGGAAAAGACACATCAATTTTTCGAATATTTTTTTTCCTTCTAAAAATAGTGAAAATGTTGTAATAAAATTATGTCATTTTTTTTTTACATTTTTAGCTATTTTATATATGACTTTTATTTAAAAGCGAGAACATTAATTTAGCATTTTATGTAACATGAGCAGTTTATGAGATATTACACATTTTTGATTTAAAATTAAATAAATAAATATATAAATAAAAAAAAAAAAAAAAAAAAGGATTTCTATTATAGAATGAGTGAATGATTTGCAAGCACTTTTCTACCCAAATGAATTGTTTAAGAGTTATTGCGAGTCGCTCTTAACATATTAGAAATTACTGAAATATTAACAACTATCGACAGGGAGCATACTATCTCTCAAAAGAATCCATCTATTACAATAAAATTGGGTATGCTTATCGCATGTAGTAAGAATAATGATCCTATTTATGGGATCGCGCTCCCATTGCAGCATCCATTCCAACAGCAACCATAGAGTGGTTTCCTGCTTTATATAGGCTTATCAGCATTGAATAGCTGATACCTGCAATGACAACAAGAAAACTTACTATGTGCTACAATTCTGCCGACTTTCATCGCAATCAACACATCAGTGAAATTTTGAAAATATCATAAAATCAAAACTTTTTATAAAGATACGTAAATAGTCATTTCTAATGTAATTTTTCATTAGAAAACGATTGACACAACCCTTAGAACGAGAGCATGAACCGTTCTCGAGATATGGCGCATTTTTAAAATAAATTTATCAAAAAAATCCCAAAATAAAAAAATAATTATTAACCATTGCGAAATATGTTCACTTTTCATATGTAATATCATTCGATAAATTTAGTGACATCATTCTCGTGGATCTAGCTCATTCCATTCATGGATAAAGATACTTTGGGTAATACTTTTGTATTTGAACGCCAATAGTCATTTATCTGCTATAAGAATAACTTATTTCTTCGTCCATAACGCTTGGCGAGATTTTGGCGATGAATGTGGCGGAAAATCGCCAACTTGGCCAATTTTTTATATATTGCCGAATTAAGGAAAATATCCCCAAATTGATAAAAACGACGCTAAATCAATGAAAATGACGACTCATTGACGGAAATTCAATATCTTGGAAATAATATAAGAATCTACTAATTCAACGTTAGAAACACAGTACCGTGGATCTTATACATTATTTTTTGACTGTAAAAGGAGAAAAATTATTGCATTATATAAGGAAAGTCATGTGTTGCCCATATCAGATTTTCTTTATATTGTATATTCCGTACGAAGAACGGGTATACTGCTAGTTTCATAAAAATTCTCACAAAAAGGAAATATGCGAGTTCTGTGGCGTTGAGATAATAAACAGATTGAAACATAAATTACAATGCTATCTATATAGATAATGGCAGACATACCCGATACTTTTCGTGAATTAAAATATGGTAATTCCTAAAGCATTTTAAGTGACATTGTCATTCAAAACATTCTATTAAAATAATTAATTTATTTTAATTTTTCTGAAACGAAAAACCTTATCTTCGCAGGCAGATCTGAAGAATAAATCATTCTGTGTCCCGTTTGTAAACAAATTTGCAAAAAATATGAATTTGGATCAATATAATGCCAAAATGGAAGAACTAAAATAGTATTAAAATGTACTTATGTGTTTATTTTATTTCAAAAATTACCTAAACACAATATGTGTGCCAAAATAAAATAGATGACGTAATGAATTAAAAATATCTATAATTCTCGTAATCTTTAAACATGAAGGTCGTAATGGATACAATCCAGTCAAGAAATATAATACCATTCATTTATAAAAATTTATTTTTATATGCATTTCTGTATTATTTAAATCGAAAAAAAAATTAATAAAAATCGTCTGCGATATAGACACATATAACTTATATCATAAGCTTCTTCAAATAAGTTTGTGGAAACAGTATCGTTGGCATAATGCTGTTTCTATGGAAGGTTAGTTTATCAATAATATCTCGACAGCCTTTGATCTAAGAAATCCGAAATATGGACAACATTTTAAGAGGATTATTCCAAATATATCCACAATATCTTATGGCATTCTATGCAACCGCTCTTTCGTGATGATGGAACAAACACAAAAACAGACCCACAGAAAGATTTTCAATTTCATTTTAGATTATCTGTTTATTCATTATAGAAATACAGTCATTTATCTTGTAATTACTATTTGATATTATTCAACATGAAAATTCCATTAATTTTAATTGCTTATGATATTTAATTGAATATTTTACAATCTCTAAGAAAATCATCCGTCATCTATACTCAACTGCCATGCCATTTAAAACATCCAAAACACGTAAGACACAGTCTGTTTTACGCTTATTGACGTTTTACACCGCGTTGCTCAGTTCCAGAGGTGTTTTCACTCAACTCTTTCACCCCATGCATATCGATCACAAAATGACCGCTGGACATTCCCCATACCACCCAAAGGGGATGACCACGTCTCCCCCCTCTCCCCTACTTTAATTATCGCCCCCCGCTTTTCCGAGTTTCGGAACAGAAACCTTTCTTTGCAACCCCTTCCTCTCTATATATTAAGTTAAATTCAAACTCCTCTCTTGTAGAATTTAGAATTCCATATCACCCCTTCCTCATCTCCCCCCCTACAGCATAGGGTGACTTAGGAAAGGGGAGATATCCGATTCTACCCCCCCCCCCCCCCTTATAAAGTGAGCTTGAGAGGAGAGTTCTGTATTGGGGACTGATTTGGAGGGAGGAAAATCAAGAGCGAACAGACAAAAGACAGAAATTTTTTAAAGAAATCAAAATAAAACATACAGAGTCCACTTCGCCGATAAAAGCTTGCAATTACGTCCCGGTAGCTCAACGGTAGAGCGTCGGCTGGGCAGTTCGGAGATCCAGGGTTCGGTTCCCGGTTGGGGCAGCAAGGTTCTTTACAAACACAGAGTAAATAAGCCGTAAGGGGGGGGGGGGGGAGTGAAAAAAAATGCAACGTTTCTTAAACGTGCCGCCTTACTGTATTTGTATTAAAGCTAACTTTAAAGTACTGCGGAAAGTTATACGAGCCTATCTGTACGGTTTTGTCCTCATACACCCATCATGTGTATACTCATCGGGGATGTAGTTTCAGGATACAAAGAAGAATCAGAATCTTAGGATAACTTACACTTTTATTACTTTCCTTATATTACTTTCCTTATATACATAGTATAACGTATATAAGGAAAGTATTGTGACGGGGTCGAAAATTCGAATTTGAGTTTTCGACGGGAGAGCACGTTTCATGTATTTCTGAATACGAATTAGACGTTTTTCAGGTGATGTCTGTGTGAGTGTATGTGAATGTATGTGTGTGTGAATGTGTGTGTGTGTGTGTGTGTGTGTGTGAATGTGTGCGTGTGTGTGAATGTGTGCGTGTGTGTGAATGTGTGCGTGTGTGTGAATGTGTGCGTGTGTGTGTTAGTGAGACTTTGGAGACGATAACTCACGAAAGAATGGAGCAATTCGAATGAAATTCGGTACAAATATTGCAATATATGAATACTGGAAGCCTATTGCTTTTAAACGCAATCGAATATTCAGAACCCCCCACATTTTTGAGTGAAATTTTGTTCGTCGATCCAGGTTCTATTCTCGGTTGGGACAAGGTTCTTTACAATCTTATACATAATTTCTTCACTGTGAAAGAAGTAAATTCATTGCATTATATAAGAAAAGTCATGTGCTGATCATATCAGATATTTTTAAACAGCAATAAGCGTAAATAGGAACAATATTCAGCTAATAACTCTCTGGCTATCTTGCAAACTCTCAAAACAAATATCAGATACAATAAAAAAAGTCATTCGACTTCTAAACTCATACACAAAGCAAACGAATAAATTCTCAAAACACTGATGTATGTTTCACGATTAACTTTGACTTGTATCATGTCAATTCAGCCATAACGGAAAGATGACACACTTATATACCCTCCGGCTATCCATTAAGTTGCTCTATGTCCTCGGATGAGTCGGGTGGTCTGGGCTTTCGACACTTATATACCCTCTGTGGGAAAATCTCGAAAAATCGGCGCAACTGTTGAAATTGTTAACAACATAACAAAATTCGAGTTTCTACAACTCGGCCATAAGTCTTTCACCAAATGTTTCGTCAAGGTCACCAAATTATTTACCGAGGTCATGTGATCTGGACCTTCAAATAATAGCAAAGGTTTTCTGCAAATGTCGATCTTCTCGTGGGCAGGCTGACTATACGCTATGACAAAATTTTATTTCAGGTAAACGTGACACTATGTTTGGGGGAAAAGCTAACTTGATTGTAAAGAGGTATAGAAAAAATTATGAATCTCACCCAAGTTATAGAGTCCATATATTAAACGCTATTCATAATTAAAAACTTAAATGTTTCTGTATTAAACCCATGGTTTTGAGTCTAAATTAACCAAATTGAAAATTATACACTGCGTGATAATGAAAATGAGATACCAAGAAGGAGTGGGAACAAAGTGATGAAAATCGGCAAACAGAGAGAAACAGCAACGAACAATAAGTGATGTTTATTGCAACATGATACACCTATACACTGAACGATAACTCCGTCTAATCAGTCGATTGTAGGACCACCGCGGGCGGCGATGCAGGCAGCAACACGTCTAAGTACAGAGTCAATGAGCGTGCGGATGGTGTTCTGAGGGATGGCCGCACATTCCCTGTCAACCATTTGCCAGAGATCGTCTTCTAAACGCGGCAGTGACAGAGCGCGCAAGCAAAGTCCGATCACGTCCCAGGCGTGTTCGATTGGCGAGAGATCAGGGGAGACTGGTGGTCCAGGGAAGCACTTGGGCACCTTGCAGGGCATGTTGGTTGATGCGTGCCGTGTGTGGTCGGGCGTTATCCTGCTGGTAAATGGCATTGGGCACCCCCTGAAGGAAGGGTAGTGTTACCGGCCGCAACACGTCATCCACGTATCGTTGGGCCGTCATAGTGCTCTCAATAAGGACCAGAGGGGACCTGCTATCGTAGGCGATGGCGCCCTAAACCATGATGCCGCGTTGTCGTGTAGCGTGGCGTTCCACAGATGCTACTGGATTAGACCTGTTACCACGTCGGCGCCAAACTCGTACACGGCGACTGTCATTGCTAAAACAAAAGCGTGACTTGTCTGAGAACACGAACCTGTGCCATTCCGCCGTCCATGTGGCTCTATCCCGACACCATTGCAAACGGAGACGGCTGTGCTGTTGGGTCAATGGCTGTCTTCTTAATGAGCGCCATAAGTGCAAGCCGTCGGCGACCAATCGGCGGATAATGGTCCTGGTCGATATGGGAGCATCAAGGATGTCCTGCACATGCTGCAAAAGGGCGACGGAAGTAGCCTGCGGGACCGCCAACGCTTGCCGGCGGATGCGTCGGTCCATGCGTGCTGACGTTGCTCTGGCGGTACTGGCACCCCTCAAACGTGCCACATTCCCTTGTTCCAACTATCTTCACCACAGCCGGTGCCCCGTGGACGTGTGTAGGTGGCTGCCCGCTGAGATATGGCGTATGCCCTTCTGAGCCCGATCACCATACCCCTCGCGAAATCGTCTGTCTGCTGGAACTGCCTCGGTTGGCGGCGGGCTGGCATTCTCTGCTACTACACTTTTCCTCTGAGACAAAAATAATTGCAAAATGATTTCCCTGGCAGACAGACAGAGCGGCGCTACTATTGCCGATTCTGCAGGTTCCTTCCCTTATATCTCACTCAACGTGCGCGTCACAGCTGCGCATTTCGCATCATTTACATAACTCGGTAAGCTGCGTCTATCCTGCAATTTGAAATGCCCACTCCTTCTTGGTGTCTCATTTTCACTGTCACGTAGTGTGTTTTTGGCTTTTTAACGCTTTTCAACATGGATGTAAAGTGTTTATGACTTTGTTCATTCTGTCTGTCTGTCTGTCCGTTCGCACGATAACTGCCCAAAAATGATTTTATCAAAATGAAATGTTAGTATGTTGTTCGGACGATCTGTGGAACACATGGGAATAGAAATGAATAATATGACTCAATTAGCTTCGGATTGAATCCGGGTTGAGAAAATGAAATACATTGAACCCTATGGGACCACCTCATTTTTCAAACATTTTTTAAGTAAATTTAAATTCATAAATTGCTTCTAAAATTTTAGAAAATATTCAATTTATCACGTAAAATATGTAAAAGAAAAATCCAGCAAAATATGTAGTTGTATAAATAAAAATTAAAATAATAATTAAACCCATATTAAATGAAGAGATCATGTGACTCATTTCAAAATAAAATATTATATCCATTTTTTCCCCCTTGTAAAATCCTGATGTTTAAAGAACATTTAAATTTATATATAGCGTTGCATCCGTCATAAAATCGTTTTATTTTTGAATATTATATATGTATCTAAATTCTGCGCCAATTAGTATATTTTTTTATTTTAAATGATCACTAAACTTTCATTATTCCTACAACAAAGCCTAATTTCTATAGCATGTAGAATGTAAATAAATCCAAGTGATTTTAAGACGAGTTGTATAAAAATTGCTGAATTTGTTTCAAGCAAAATTATTTAGCTTTGGAGTCTGGAATATAAGTGATATGAATGAAATTGTTATTGATTTTACATAGAGAAGCAGACGATTTATAGCATTGACTTTTTTAATGGAGTTTTAAGTTTCCAAGTGTAATAAATTATTGTAGTACTGTGATAATTTAAAAAATATGAGTGCTGAATGTATCGCATTTTAGAAATGTTTAAATAAAATTGCATTTCAATTGGAAAGTGCTTTATAATCAATGCTTTATGCATGATTGATCTTTCTTGTTCTTTTTTTTTATATATAAAAGAAGATTTTGTTTGTCTTTCTGTCTGTCTACATGTGTGAGTGTGTGTATCGTCTGTAACGAAAATATAAGCTACAAACAGCCTCGAAATTCGGTACTGGTTTAGCTGAGTTTTCGGCGCGACAGATATCCTAAGTTGTTTGACATCAAAAAATTCAATTTAATGTAAGATTAACATTTGGCGAAACTAAAATTCATTTGGATTTTGTGTCGGCGAAATAAATAAAAATTGAACAACTCTTGCTAATTCACTAACGAAGTAACGGCAAATGACTCAGTCGCGTTTTCAAAGTAACTTCATTCAACTCTTCGCGCCGCAGAATAATATTCCCGAAATTAATATTTAATATTTATCAGCTAATATTCTTCATTTCGGAAAATATGTGCCTATATGTGCGCAAAGCAAAAGGAACAAATTTAAACTCTCCCTCTTACAATTAACACAGCCTGCATCAAAATTCTTTTCACCTGTCCCACCGGTAAAAGCAACAAATAATTAAGGAGATTAGATTCAGTTATTATCCCGTTTTTCCCTCTCCAGCTCAGAGCCCCCCCCCCCCCCCCCCCCCCCCCCACACACACACACACACATCCCTTTTATACGCAAAAGAATATTCCCGGAAACTCCACACTGAAAAGTTCCAAAAATTTTTAGAGAATCCTCTCAAACTTCCCAACCCTTTAATCCGATCTAGAACTCTTTCTCCCCGCCCCCCTCCATGAAAAATAACACCAAAAACGAAAATTTTCTGGAAAACTCAAAATTGTCACTAATCTAAAAATATCTCGCCACACACACCACCGCCCCTTCGCTGGGACGAAAAGTTTTCCCTCCGAAAATCCCTACCTCTCTGGCATTCTTGTTGATCATCCTACCAAATGCAACGAGCAATTCTCCAGAGATATCTGACCCCCACCCCCACCCCTCTAATGAGGAACAAACCTCGAGAAAAATATAATTAATACCGCGGCTTGTGGTTCTTTAATATTAATCAAAATGATTTCTATTTTAAACGAGGGAGACCCGTCCCAATCCCGATGCTCAGGTTAAATGAATAAGAAATGGGATTTTAATTTCTGAAGGAGAACGTCTTTCCCTCTTCTCCTTTCCCGTCAACAACTCCGCGATTGGGCCCGCGGGCCGTTTGCGGGCCGGGATTGGAATCAATCATTCTCTTCCGAGAGTTCATCTGCGTGTCCTTGGCTCGGCGGGTTATATAACGTCGCGGGTTTAAGCTGGGAGTAATGTGATTATCTGAAGTGAAGTGAGCTGAGTTAAAATATTCGGATGCGGAAGATGAGAAATGCGAGCAAGATCGGGACGCATCTTGCGCTTTACTGCTTGTGAAACGAAATTAACTTACGATAAATAAATAGGGTAAAATCTTGTTTCTTGGTGCCGTGAACACACAAGAGACTACGTGCACCAAATTAAAATTGCAGATAGCAATCTGTGGCTAACTTCAAGTGTTCCCCATCCAACTTCGAGTGATCATGACATTTCGCCTTTCCACCACTGACAATTTACACAGTCTATATAATAATTGTCTAACATTTTTCGTCTTTCCAGACCCTCCAGAAGCCCCCGGATGACCTATATACGTAGTTTACTCTAATGGGGGGGGGGCGCCTCGGTGTATGGGTATTGGCTCTGTAGTCTCTGCCCCGCATCTCCGAAGGGGATAAAATGAATCGGTGGATTGTCCCCAAAACTTCATTAAGCAGATTCTTGCCTTATGACTCTTGCTCGGGGAGTAACTGCGTCTTTGTGACCAGTTACCAGACCCGTCGGCGGCTGGGATCGAGACTGATTCGGCTGACTTGGTTCCCCTATTTGTGGTTTAGCTGGAAGCGATAGAACCCTTTCTGCCTCCTTTTCCACCGACATAAAACAACATGGTCTAGTTACCAGACCCGTCAGCGACTGGGGTCGAGACTGATTCGACCGACTTGGTTCCCCTGTTTGCGGCTTGGCTGGAAACGATAAAACTCTTTCTGTCTCCTTTTTCCATCGACATAAACCAATAAGTTTCTGCGGAGATTTGAGCTGAACCCCTATATGCGGCTGAATCCATACACACAGCATTAATCAAGGAACATAACCTAACAGAGCCGGATTTTCGATTTCTACCCTAAAGGTGGATAAAATACAGAATGGGGGTATAAAAGTCTTTACAAACCCTTGAAAAATTCCCCTTTCTTTTCCCCATTGACTTCAGACGTCCAACGTTGTAAGTAGACTGTTTACATAACCGGGACAGCCACCCAATATAGACCAAAAACGACATCCACACAACCGTATCCTCTTTCCTTTATCATTAACCCCTCAAAAGGGCTCTCAGACCTACAGATTTAACGTGCATGTACTCCGCGCATACACGGGGATAGTTTGGACAGCTCCGGGAAATGAACTTGAGTCTTCAGAGTGCAATCTCCGTGCCTTCACAACTGAACTATTCAGTGCCCTTCCCGAAACTCCCTGGTAGGTATCATGCGCCGATGATACGACATTTTGACAGGCATTTGTTGCCTTCCCTATACGCGTTCCGCGCGTTTCCGACGTCCCTATAGCAGCGGGTCCCTGAACTTTTCGACATGCGGGCCACATTAAATAAAAAAATCTGATGTGGGCAACACATGACTTTCCTTATATAATGTAATGAATTTACTACTTTTACAGTAAAAAAAAAAAAAATAGGTTTTTCTTATAGTAGATACTAATATTCTTTCCAAGATATTGAATTTTCGACAATTAGTCGTCATTTTTATCCATTTAGCGAGATTTTCGTTAATTTGGCAACATTTCAAAAGTCGCCAAGTTGGCGGCATTTGGCCAAATTCGTCGCCAAAATCACGCCAAGCGTTATGCACTAAGAAATAAGTTATTCTTACAGCAGATAAATGACTATTGGCGTTCAAATACAAATGTATTACTCAAAGTAGCTTTTTTCATAAATGGAACGAGCTAGATCCACGAGAATGATGTCACCCAATTTATCGCATGGTATTACACATGAAAAGTGAACATGTTTCTCAATAGGAATTTTTTTTTTTATATGACTTTTTGATAATTTTTTTGAAAAATGTACAATATCTCGAGAACGGTTTATGTTAGCGTTCTAAAATTTATGTTATTCGTTTTCTAATGAAAAATTACATAAGAAATGTCTATTTGCGTAACTTTATTAGTGGTTTTGATTTTTTGACGATTTTTTCAAAATTTCATTCGAAAATTTAGGGGAGTTCTTAGCATTCGATTGCGTATAAAAACAATAGGCTTCCAGTGTTTACGGATTGTGATTTTTGTACCAAATTTGGTTCGAATCGGTCCATTCGTTCGTCAGTTATCATCTCCACAGACTCACTGACACACACACACACACACACACACACGCACACACACACACAGACATCACTTCAAAAATGCTTGATTCGTGATCAGGGATGCTTGAAACGTGCTCTCCCGTCGAAAACTCGATTTCGAATTTTCGACCCCGTCACAATACTTTCCTTATACATTATGTATATAAGGAAAGTAAAAATAAACCAAATTTATTTTGCCACATAATAAGTACAATTTCATGTTATAAATGAATATATAACATTGGGCAAGCATCTGCTGAAAAAGGCGTTTTTGCTCGGCCTGATGAGTCCACAGCCCTCCATTCATGGATAAAAATAAATGTCCGTTATATTAAATGAAGATTAAATTAAAATTAATATAACTTTTTCAAATTAGTAAATTTTTTTCAACTAATATACGACCCCTAAAATAATCGTGATGCTGAATATTTAAAGGTAGCGAAAGAACAACAGGGGGGGGGGGGGGAGGATCTGAAATTTTGCATATTTATACAAAAAGTCTTTCTGAACGGATTTGCATCAAAATATGTTTAGGTTCCTATTCATATTTTTTTTTTCGAATATTATTTTTTATAATTCATATTTCATACAAAAAATTATAAAAAAGTAATTCCGTTCAGGCTGCTTAATAATAACGTAATACAAAACATTAGCTTGAGAAGATAATTGTTACAGAAG
The DNA here is from genome assembly GCA_951213105.1 of Amaurobius ferox. Classification (NCBI taxonomy): domain Eukaryota; kingdom Metazoa; phylum Arthropoda; class Arachnida; order Araneae; family Amaurobiidae; genus Amaurobius; species Amaurobius ferox. The sequence goes on along the minus strand of OX578150.1, from coordinate 131,937,526 downwards.
ATATGAATAAAAGTTTGAGAAACTAGTTTAATATTAGGAGCTCAAAACTTTTACTCATAATTCGGAAATATTCATTCAAATAACTGGAAATTGGGTATCAGAGGCTCCATCTTGCTCTAGATTCGGAATTTAATGTCAAACTTGAGTGTTGCCATTGGAAATTTCAAAGTTTATGCGCGTTTTAATACGAAGACGGCCCCCTGTGCAAAAAATTATAAAAAATTTGCAGAGGACGAAATAAGAATAAAGAATAACGCATAAAGAATTTGGAGTGGAATCTCCAAATTTGCTATACGACAAAAGAAGCTCTAATGAGAAGTGGGGCTTCCCCCCCCCCCTTCAGCTATATACAAGGAGTAAGTACAGAATGTTAACAAGAAAGATCAATCATGTATAAAGCACTAATTATGAAACACTTTCCAACTGAAATTATTTACACATCTCTAAATTGCAATAGATTTAGCGTTGACACATTTTAAATTATCACAGTGCTACAATAATTTATTAAATTTAAAAATTAAAACTTCCAATAAAATTGACTTTATTCAAATGACGTCATCGAAATATAAATCGTCTAACTCTCTATGTAAAAAAAAGTGAACATTTCATTCATGCTCTTTTATTCCAGACTCCAGAGTTAAATAATTTTGCGTGAAAAAAATTCAGCCATTCTTATACAACTCAACTTACAATCGATTGTTTACATTCTGCATCCATTAAAATGAGGCTTCGTTGTAGAAATTATCGAAGTTGGATAATCATTTAAACTAACAAATATAGTAATTGCGTTGGCACAGAATATACACGCACTGAAATTACGCAAAAATAAAGCGGTTGTAGGACGGATGTAACACTGAATGTAAATTTAAAAGAACTTTAAAAATCACGATTTTGACACTGGGAAAAAAGATGGATGCCCTATTTTATTAGGAAGTGGGTCACGTGATCTTTTCATAATATACGGGTTGAGACCCAGACCGTCCGACCTACCAGAAAGGTGTAAGGTAACTGTTTGGACGGCCGGGAAGTGCCACCTAATTTAGACCGGAACCCAGTGGGGGAGGCATCCATAATTATTATTTAAAATACTGCTAAACCTATTTTGCTCAATTCTTTTTTTATTTATATTTTTTGGGGGGATAATTTGAATATTTCCTAAAATTTTAGAAGCCATTTGCGAATTTCAACTTCTTAAAAAATGTTTGAAAAATGAAGTTCCATAGGGTTCAATGCATTTCATTTTTTTCAACCCGGGTTCAATCCAAAACTATTTGGGTGATATTATTCATTTAAATTCCCATAGGTCCCACAGACCGTCTCAACAACATACTAAAATTTCATTTTGATAAAGTCATTCTTACGGCAGTTATTGTGCGAACGGACAGACAGACAGACAAACAGAATGAACAAAGTTATAAACACTTTTCAATTATGTTGTAAAGTGTTAAAAACATATATCTGAATAACATTTTTTAAAAATCTATATCATACCATTCACTGACTGAGCACCCAAACTGATAAAGAACGAACTTTGCACGCGACACTTGTGCACGTGGCATATAAGTGATGAAAAAATAAATAAAATCTTGGAATTTTGTTAAAAGGCTCGAATTCTTTTTTGTTCGAGCGTCACTCGAGAACGGCCGATACGAAATTCGTTTTTATGAATCAACTTGGCAACGCTACTGACAGCGAGACATAGTAATTTTTTACCCCCACATTTTTACTCTCTCATGCTATTTAATATAGTATAGAAAAAGTATTGTTTTCACGAAAATATTCGAATTCGAGATTTGGATGCTAATGTATGTTTCAAGACTTCCTGAACACGCGAAAGCAGAACGAAGAAAAGTGCAGCCAATCCAAAACGAAAAGTAACACGCAATATACTTTCTGATTGGCTCTCTCTTAATCCAAGTCTTGGGCATATAATCCCCCTGCTTCTTCCTTTTACGCCCATTCCTCTTTAAATTGCTCCTTAGTCAGTTAAAATGGGCGCCAGCCCTCTTGTATCCACTACAAATTTTTTATTCTATTAGTAATTGTGTAATTTAAATATATTCTTACGCTTTCCTGTAAATATACTTTAATTTTTGACTAATGGCATATCTTACCTCTTCTAGGCTGTCGGCCAATACCAAGACAGTATCAACCAACGTCACAAACATCTGATCGAATCATAGTATCCAGCACTGAAATGCTAAAGCCAATCTACATTAATAAGAACAACATTAAATTGGACATTCTTAAAAATTCGATGTGGGGATGAGTGCCTTTGGCACAGGAGCTACGAAAGATATCGTCTTCGCTTGGCCATTCCTTTTTTGGACTTCGGGTTTGTTGGCTCTCTTGTACTGACGAAGGGGTCCAACGTATTCTCGAAGCAGCTGTATAGCTAGCTGCATTATTGTTTTATGTGTGCTTATTTGCGTTAACGCATTCTCAAAACAGTTGTATAGCTGCATTATTGTTTTATGTGTGTTTATTTGTGTTGTTCTAAATTTCCTTTTACTTAAGAACAATTCTGACTATCTTCCTAACTGAAATCTGTATAATATTCATTGGGAAAAAACCCCAAAGCACAGCTCTACCTGTATTAATTTCTTCCTTATTAAAATATCAAACTCAGATTTACTCCGCATCGAACATTCCCCCTTTCCCCCCAATTACCCGATACTACCTCGGCGTGTCAAACTTAAGGGAACCATTTAAACTCAGACTGTCCGAGCCACTCGGCCGGCCGGCCAGAAACAATCATTAGGAGAGCTGGGGCGCTGCGTTGGACAGGATCAATCTTGCCGGGGCGCCCCTTCCCCCATCTGTAATTAACAAGGCGCCTACAACATCAATTAGCCCTACGCAACTCAACCCCCCCCCCCCTCCAAACGGTAGCCGGACTCTCGACGCCCCCCTTGGACTGGTGTGCGCGCTCTGCTAATTAACTTCATTAACCACCTCTGGGTCCACACACACACGGGAGGATATGTATACGGGTATGTATGCAGTGTGCGTGCATGTGTGCACAAGGCTCGTATTGATACCTTTGTGTCCAAGACAACGCCGGTCAATTCCTTAGAAAGGGGAGAACTGACCATCGAACGAACGTGCGAGAGGATGGTATGGGTCGTGTACGGAGGCTATATTATTCGGTTGGATTGGCTGTTTTTAGTGTTATTATAACGTCACACTTGACGTAACGGCTATCCTAGCAAGGGAACCCTGGCGAATTGGGTGGTCATGTCCTGATCAAGCCAAAGTGGGGCAAAGGGCCTGGCGTTCATTCGGGGCCCCCATACGCATACCAAACACATGCAAAACATCACCACAACAAATCTGGGATCACAGGACCACAATTCCAAATTTTGTACATGTAGAAAACGCCCAAACATTTTATTTCAAAGTAATATATGACTTTAAGAGATATATAATATTTAAAATGACAACATATTTTATAATTTAAAAATAAAAACTAATATTACCAAGTGTAAAATAATTAAAAAATTTATTTCTACTTAAACTTTTTATCACATATAAAATTTAGGGACCCAGGGCCGCGCTCCCCGGAAGCCCGTGCGATAATCAGACCCTGATCTAGCCTTCTGTCATTACATATGCTGTAAAAAATATTTAAAAGTAAAATTTTATAAAAAATCTTTTTTAGTTACACTGTTTTAGTAAAATGCACTAAAAAGTGGAAAAGAAAATAAATAATAATTTTTAGCTATGTCCGATCCAATGAAAGGGATTGCAGCGCCTCTAGCGGATAGTTAAAAAAGTTGGGACAATAAAAGATTGTCAATTACAAAGTCGTAGTGCATTATTTAATGAGCACAAATCAACAACTGTTACAGAAGTTCTTTCTTTGACATAATATGGTTACAGACAAATTATCGTCATGCTTAGGAATGATACAGAAATGACACTTACATGGGCAGGTAAAAATTCCCTCTTTACAGATGTCCCCCTAACAGACATTCTCCTTTGTTATTACAGATTAAAACATTAATATTTCTCTGGATAACGCATTGAACGAATGGTGAAAGCAGGGTCGTAGGCAGAGACGAAATTGAAGGGCTGGAGGGAAATTCAGGGGGGGGGGGGGGGGGCAACAAACTTAAAGGAGAGACTCACCAAAAACATGATTAATCATTAGCATTTATAAACCATAATAGCTACTGTTATATATTACAATTCATATAAATTATTAACAAATAATTGCATATTTATATTTGCAAGCTAAGAGTCGATTATTAATATCCATATAGCTACTATACATCAATATTAATATATAATAATTACAATTGATTTTAATGCAAACATTAACTAGTAATAAAGCTGTTAATAATTTGTCGAAACATTTTGAAAGTTAATGCTTAATATTAACTATTACCTACCTATCAGTTGATTTTTACTCTTGGATGTATAACAGCGAACCCCGCAATAATACAAAAGTATCCTAAATATTATTGTCATAATTTTTAAATATTTTAAAATTAAATATGTAAATAAATGGATCATAAGTATAATCACACATTCAGCTAAATAAAAAAATCTTTAAAAAGAAGTAATTTGTAAAAAGGACATTTTTTATGCAAAATTTGAATGCTATTTTATATGAAATTTTACATCACAACTAAAAATTTAATTTTTTTTATCAGAGGGGGGGGGGAGGGGCTAAATTTATCTCTTGGGAGGGGGGCTTATCCCCCTCTGGTTACAGCCCTGGGTGAAGGTCTCTCTACTCTATTAAAGTATTTTGTCTACACTGGCTACTAGCATGGTCACGGTCCATTTACTCGGGGATTCTGCGGGAGAGGGGGGGGGGATCTAAGTGGAATTCGAAATTTGAAATGAACTGTTAATGGCAAATTAAATTCTATCGCTAATTGAAAAAAAATGCAATATTTCGAGAATTGTAATTGCGCATCGAAAGCGTGCAATATCTCTTGATAGCTTTCAAGTTTGTGTTGTTCGTTTCGTAATTAAAAATTATGTATGATTATCTATTTAACAGTATTAAGGATGCAATTTTCTTACGATTTTTCTTCAAAAAAATTAAACAAAATGCTAGCGTTCTAACGTTAGACTCATTCGTTTTTTTAATATAAAAGTAATTACATCAAATATTATTATTTATTTATTATTATTAAAAAGCCTAATTTAAAAAAAAAGGAATTTTTTTAAAAATTACTAAAGATTTAAAAAAAACTAAAGATTTAAAAAAAAATCATTCGGGAGGGGGATCTACCGAACTACCAAGCATTCTATTGCGTTTGAAATCAATAGGGTCAAAGTATTCACTGGCTGTAATAATCGTACAATTTTTTCAAAATGCACTATTCGTTCATGAGATATCGCTTCACAGGCACATATAACATACACACATACATACTAACACGCACACACACAAGCAGATACACACACTAATATACAAATACAAACACACAACAATATATAAACACAAACACACACTAATATACATACACACGATCACGCATTAATATACACGAACACACACACTAACATACACACACACTATTATATACACACACTAATATATGCATACATGAACAAACATTAACATGCGCACAAGCGCATACACACAGGCACACACACTAATATACAAATGCACAACAATATATAAGCACACACAAACACACGCTAATATGCATACACACTAATATACACACACACGAACATACACGAACACACACGAACATACATGAACACACACCAACACACACATACACTAATAAACACACACAAGAATGCACACACACTAACATACACACACTAATATAAACACACACGAACATACACACACACACTAATAAACACACACAAGAATGCACACACACTAACATACACACACTATTATACACACACACTAATATACACATACATGAATAAACATTAACATACACACATTACCTCAAAAACGTTCTATTCGAGTTTATGCTTGAAACATGCTCTTCCGCCATATTCCCGAATTCTTGTTTTCGACCCCATCACAATATTTTCCCTACACAGTATCCTATGTATGTACTGAAAATAATAATGGGAAGTACATTTTGAATACACATCTCACACACACTAATAAACACACATTTACTATTTTTTGAATATTTAAAATCTACCTCAATTTTAAATTATGTAGTATTACTTATTTAATTTTTAAGTTTGAATTTAATCTAGCTTTTATGAAAATATCTTTCTGGCAAATCAGCAAAAGATATTACTGTATTCTTAATTGTGTATATTGGAAGCCATTTTATACCACTGAGATAAAATTCCAGTGCAAGATCAAAATATTTTTTATTATGCTTTTTAAGTACGATAACATTTTCACAGAAATATTTTTATTATGCTTTTTAAGTACGATAACATTTTCACAGAAATATTTTTTATTATGCTTTTTAAGTACGATAACATTTTCACAGAAATATTTTTATTATGCTTTTTAAGTACGATAACATTTTCACAGAAATATTTTTTATTATGCTTTTTAAGTACGATAACATTTTCACAGAAATATTTTTATTATGCTTTTTAAGTACGATAACATTTTCACAGAAATATTTTTTATTATGCTTTTTAAGTACGATAACATTTTCACAGAAATATTTTTTATTATGCTTTTTAAGTACGATAACATTTTCACAGAAATATTTTTTACCATGCTTTTTAAGTACGATTACATTTTCACAGAAATATTTTTATTATGCTTTTTAAGTACGATAACATTTTCACAGAAATATTTTTTATTATGCTTTTTAAGTACGATAACATTTTCACGGAAATATTTTTTATTATGCTTTTTAAGTACGATAATAGTTTTACAGAAATATATTCATTTTTACTTCTTCATACGTAGCATTGAGAAAGATTTGTTTTCACGAAAAATTTTCGATTTCGAGATTTGATTTTCGAGATTTGGATGCCAATATATGTTTCAAGACCTCCTGAGCACGATTTGACTATTTTTGGAGTGATGGCCATCTGTTTGTCTGTCTAATGTCGATTTCTTGTGTGCACAATAGCAGCCACAAGTATTAATAAGTTCGTAACGATACTTTATATCCGGCTATGTTATAAAAAAAATATAGAACTATTTTTTTTTTCAATTCAAAAGAACAGTTTGAAATAAATGGATTTGAAATTTTATAATTTTTTAACATGGCAGTATAGAATCAAATTTAACATAATCATGCATAAATGATACAATTTTTATGTTCGTGGCGTTATTGGATTCCCACGGAGGGGGTAGGGATGGGGGCAAGTCAACCCTTCCCCCGGGGGTGTATTATCAAGTATGGTATCAATTGAAATATTTTGTCAAGCCCTTTAAGGTGAAGGGTAATAAGCTGTAATTGTAATCATTTCGATCAACGATTTTTCAACATAAAACAGACCAGGTTTTTTTTGTAATCAGAAAAGCTCTGTGAAACACCTTTCGAAAACTTGACCATCATTCGCAGAAGGAAAACAAGTCAGAGATTCCAATAAAGAATTCGAACATACCTTCGATAAGTCATAAAACAAAACATAAGCGAGCATGAAATCTCGGATATATTTCCAAACAGCATATCTAAAACATGGATCTTAAAGACATCAAGTTTTCATCACACAGCTTACAGGGGGAGTAAAACTCCGAAACATATCTTCGCGGCGTTGCCATAGCGGCGAACTTCCTAATCCTCTAATTTACTTACTCCCGCAGATGTCAATTCCGGTCTTTAAGTCTCATTTCGATTAAAATATCGCATTTAATCCGAAAGAATCATCGTCATCGGGAAAAGGGATGAGAAAGGGGAAAAATAAAACACGAGGCGGGAAGATGATAAAGAAGCAATAGGGGAAAATAAAAAAAGGGGAAAAACATTCGACATTAAGTGACCCAAGAGAGACCAATTTGCCGCTGCTTAGAAAGCAATTAGGTAGCTCTTTCTTTTGTTCCATTTAGGAATTACACGGCAGCTTTTGTTTAGATTCAGCGAATGTTTTAAAAGATAATACTGCACCCCCTGCGGAACTTCTCAAATGAGTCGCTTAATATTCCAGAAAATATATGATATGGGAGATTCTCATTTTAAAGAGGAGGAATTAGTTAAGCGAAGTATTTATTTGTAGGTCGGAATCTCCGACCTACAACTAAATGATAGAGAAATAAGTGATATAAATAAATGATAGAGAAATAAATGATACAAATAAATGATAGAGAAATAAATGATACAAATAAATGATAGTGAAATAAATGATACATATAAATGATAGTGAAATAAATGATACAAGTAAATGATAGAGAAATAAATGATACAAATAAATAATAGAGAAATAAATGATAGAGAAATAAGTGATACAAATAAATGATAGAGAAATAAATGATACAAATAAATGATAGAGAAATAACTGATACAAATAAATGATAGAGAAATAAATGATACAAATAAATGATAGAGAAATAAATGATACAAATAAATGACAGAGAAATAAATGATACAAATAAATGATAGAGAAATAAGTGATACAAATAAATGATAGAGAAATAAGTCATACAAATGAATGATACAAATAAATGATAGAGAAATAAATGGTACAAATAAATGATAGAGAAATAAGTCATACAAATGAATGATACAAATAAATGATAGAGAAATAAATGGTACAAATAAATGATAGAGAAATAAATGATACAAATAATTGATAGAGAAATAAGTGATACAAATAAATGATAGAGAAATAAATGATACAAATAAATGATAGAGAAATAAGTGATACAAATAAATGATAGAGAAATAAGTCATACAAATGAATGATACAAATAAATGATAGAGAAATAAATGGTACAAATAAATGATAGAGAAATAAATGATACAAATAAATGATAGAGAAATAAATGATACAAATAAATGATAGAGAAATAAATGATACAAATAATTGATAGAGAAATAAATTATACAGATAAATGATAGAGAAATAACTGATAACGTGATGTCTGTAAACGCGATGTCTGTTATGACAATAAAAAATTCCCTGTTCCTTTATTCGCTTTCTTGACTCGTAGCAAAAACAAACATAAAATCGCCTTTCCTTCCCGATTTAATCAACTGCGCCCCAGTTTGCACTCCCGTAAAAATTCCTATAGTCATAAAGTTAAAGGTAAGGAGTTAATACTTCAAACTCAAAAAATGCCAATATCATTTGAGGCAATCATTCAGGTGGCGCTGCGATAAGATAAGCACCCCTGCATTGTATGCATTTCTATGGTGAAAGGCTTAAAATATTTATTTAAACTGTCCAATTTGTAAAAATAAATAAGTAACACAATGCAAAGTAGAACTGAAACAATACGAAATATTCCTATGTATTCAAAATTATTTTACTTTTCCATTTATTTTTATCTTCCTGTATTTCGAACTCCGTCCTATTACTTTAAAAAAAAAATACTGATAATTAGGGAATCTTAATTTAAAATAATAAAAAATAAAACATACTCAGTACTATGCGTCTCCAATGCGTCAAATGGAAAAAAAGGTTGCTTTACTAACACATTTTCAAGTTCATCCATAGGAGTTTTATCTCCTTCTCTCTAACTCCATGTCCATAGCGCTATGCATAGACATATACAGTACGTCTATGGTCTTCTTGGTATACTTTACGTCTATGGCGTCATGTATATCTGATAAGATCGAAGTAAGTAGGCAGTAGTCATAAACGGAAGATGTGAGTATAGGGACTGTAATTTATATTTAAGGGCATATGGAGGGGGGACCAGGGAAGTGCTATTAATTATTGGTTAGAGAGTAATTAGCAAAGTTTTCAGGCAGCAGTAACACTAGACTGTAGTCTTTAAAAGAAAATAAGAGTATGATTGGAAGCTTATGAGGAGAGGGTGTATAAACGGAATATTTGAATTCAATAGACTAAGAGGCTTTGAAGCAAAAGCAACTGCAGGAGGGTACTGTGACGGAAAACATACTGTAAAGGGGGATACACAATAGAAATTCTCAAACACACGTACTGAAAAAAATTGCTCGTGTCATACTTCCTTTAGCGATGTAAAATTTAGCAGAAGTTTTATAGATTTGGGTATATCGTGTAAAAGGATGTTCTACTGGTCAAGTTTGATGCCAGATAAAAATTGCGTGTGCTGCGTCTCCCTCCCTTTACTGACTTAACCAATTACTTAACCGTTTATTACTTTCCCTGCGATACACGGTAATGTATAGGGAAAGCGTTGGAATCGTGTCGAAAATCTTAACTGGAGTTTTCGACGGATCTACACGTTTTGGGACTTCTAGAACACGAACAAAATATTTTCAGCGTAATGTCTGTGTGTGTATCTGTGCGTACAATGTAGGTATTCAGTCTAACTCAAAATCTGATGGATCCAATGTTATATAATTTTATAGATGGATCCGGTGGATAATCCTGGGGCTGATTAGATTTTGGTACGATTTGGGATAAAAGAACAATTAATTCAAATTGTTAAAAATAAAAATAATAATAAGAAAAAAAAAAGATAAAATTTAAATTGACACACCCTAAAAATATTAGATTTTAAAAATTAATTCTTTGATGTTGGGGAAATATAAATTTGCATTTCCATCATTTTCTGTTTCGTTTTTATTTATACTATGTTTCTTCAACTTTTCATATTAACCATGTAGCTTGTAGTCGGAATGACTACCAAATTGACTAATTTCTGAAGATACCCTCCGCCCCCCTCCCCTATTTCTTTTATGTGAATAACATCTACAGTTGGGGGATTTCTATGGCGGAAAAATGGAACTTTACTAAAAATGTAAACACTTTGGACACTTATATCCTCGAACCCAATAGATAAAAATGGAAATAATATTTCTTGTTTGTCGAAAATGGGGTCGAGATTATGATTATATAAAATAATTTCAATATTTTGAATATTTTTTTCCAAAAGAACTTAAAAAATAGTTCTTCGAACGAGGGTTTTTTTCATTTTTCTAACTTTCACTGGAAATATATAGTAAATTATAAAAGAGAGGTATGAAAAAACGAAAGGGAAAAAATTGTAGTAGACAATTTAGTATTTAAAATGTATATTTATTATTTAAAAATATTTCGAGTCATCGTCTTGTCAAATTGAAGAAGATTGAAAATTTTCTGTTTATCAAGTTTGTAATGCTATATGTCAAAATATAAAAAAGCTAACTTTGAACAATAAGCAAAAATTTATAACTATAAATATCTATGAATATATAATTAGATTCTGTATATAATTAGATTTTGAAACAAGCTCTATTTCTTTGAAAAAAAAAAGCTTAAGATACCTATCTGTCTGAAACGATTTATTTATTTATTTATTTATTTATTTATTGTCTTCTACTTGCACTTGAATTATCTTCGAAACTATAAAATATAGATATAAATTGTATGTAACAAAAATATATATGAGGAAATTTAGTGTCTAAATTTATATTTATTTTTAAAAAGCTTTCACAATTTTCATGTAATCGCCTGGTCAAGTTGAAGAATTATGAAAGTTTCAAGTTACGTTTTTCAAGTTTGCAATGCTTATATCTTAAAAACTAAAAGTGAGAGTTTTAAACAATAAGCATGAATTGGCAACTGTTTGAAAGCCATACAATGTACATAACTGGATTTTGGATCGATAAATATATATATATATATATATATATATATATATATATATATATATATATATATATATATATATATATATATATACACACACACACACACATATATATATATACACACACACACACACACACACACATTATATATATATATATATATATCAAAATTACCAATATCCGGAAGTATTTGTAAATAATATTATTAATAATTTCAAATATACCACGTAATCATTTTACACATGCATTATTTATCTTTGATTGGATAACTCAATTTTGAGAATTCACCCATTCTTATCACCTAACTTACCACTTGGCCTGAGTCTAATACTGTTTACTATTTTCGAATGACTGTTTTCCACTTTTCCTGAGTCCTATACTGATTACTATTTTTGAAAGTCTCCATACATATTATGTATCGTTCAAATGTATTCATACTTATATTGTTGACTATTGTTCAACTTACACGCGGTGGCAATGCTTGTGAGTTCATATTTCTGTTCGAGAAAGTATTATTTTTTTGATTTGTAATTCAATTGATTTATTTTTCTCCTTCCACTAGCCAGTAGACAGTTCCAATGGTGTCTATAGTTAAATACTATCGCCATTGTCAGAAACTGGCTATTCTATCGGTTTTAATTCGAATTGTATGGCTGTCCTGATGAGAATGCAATTTCGAACTAACCGCCATTTTTGTGTAGTTTCAATTGATTGTTCTCTGTCTTAATCTTTTATCTTGAGCTAATTATTATTGCCTTTTCTCATTTTTGCCGTGTTTTATTTTTATTTTTATTTATATTTATATACTTTTACTTGGGAATTTTGTATCCTAATATTCTTCTCATCCCCCTTTACCATTGTAGTGATATGTTACCTTCTATCTTTATCCTTAGTCTTGGTCTATAGTTACTCATTTGTAACAGATATGCTAGGGATGAGTTTTTTTGTACATACAGTAGTTTATGCGTAATTTTCGATTAAAATCTTTCAATTTTTATTTATATATATATATATATATATATACACTTATATACACACACATATATATATGTATATATATATATATATATATATATATATATATATATATATGTGTGTGTTTGAATTTCTTTTATTTCTTTGTATTTTGTAGAAAAATTTTGGAATAGTGTATTATGAGTTACTACTTACATTATAACATTGGATTTACAATTTTATATATATATATATATATATATATATATATATATATATATATATATATATATATATATATATATATATATATATATATATTAAATTAAAGTATCTGTCCGAGTTGTCTTTTCATTTTTCATACTTTCATTCTAAATATCTTCGAGACCATAAAATATAGATATAAATAGTAAGAGGCAAAAATAGTTTTGAGGAAATTTAACTTCTAAGTCAATATTTATTTTTAAAAAAATCTCAAAAACTAAAAGTGGTAACTATAAGCAATAAGCAAGAATTTATAGCTCTTTAAAAACTCCATAAGTGTATCAGATTTGGGATCGTGTTCTATGTTTTTGTTTTCGATATTACAAAGTTGAGTTTTATTTTACAAAATACTATTCGCACAAAATCATTTCGGCTCCATCGGACTGGAGCCACCGCCGATTTCCTTCATATGGGACGCGAGACATATATTCATCATTCAACATGAACTCGTAATAACATTCTGACATCGATTATCGCTCATTTTAAAACTGAAAAGATATCCCCAAAGGATTCGAATGAGAATAAATTAATGATAAAATTAAGACCTTCCTAAAAAAAAATAATAAAATAAAATGACATAAAACTTGTAGCCGCCAAAGGAAGCGCCGAAAATAAGCGAACATAAAAGAAAATTCGGATCATCCGCCGGCAATTGTTTTCTCGGGGGGGAAGGGCCCACGAGAATCGAATTTTCCGCCGCTTAGCAGGCAATTAATGGGTTGTTCTACGCTCTTTTTCTTCCGGAGATGGCTGTCAAGTAGGATCTGTCGACTTCTTTTATCATACTGAGACATCGAATGTTTTAAAAAGATCATCCACACCGTTCTCATCGGATGGTGTTTTGAAAATAGTCAACTGAGAACGTGGCACTTTTCGTATTTCTCGATGGGGGCCGGGGACGTGTTGAGAATCAGTATTTCGAGGTAGAAATGTGGTTTTTACTTTCCCTGCAATACATGGTAATGTATAGGGAAAGTATTGGAATCGTGTCGAAAATCGCAACTCCAGTTTTCCAGTATAGAACACGAAAATACTATTTTTAGCGTGACGTCTGTCTGTGTGTCTGTCTGTACAGTGTATGTATCCACTCCAACTCAAAAACTAATGGACCGAATTTCATAAAATTTGGTAGATAAGTCACTTGTGGATGACCCTGGTGCTGATTAGTTTTAGATACGAATTGGAATGAAATAACCCGCCTTTTTGTGCGAAATGACCCGCAAAAATTGCCTATATCCACTCTAGCTGAAAAACTAATAGATCAAATTTTACAAAATTTGGTAGATAAGTCACTTGTGGGTTACTCTGGTGCTGATTAGATTTTGGTACGATTTGGAAAAAATAACCTGCTTTTTTTGCGAAATGGCCAGCAAAAATCATCAAACTCTAAAATAAGAAACTACGCATGCTCAAATATATCCATTAAATGATTATTTTATACGCAATTTTTAACGATGAAAAGAATAAGACCAATCCCATTACACTAGACCTAGCCGTTCTAGAGATATTTTAATTTTTTCGTATTTTCGCTACGTCACCGTTGAAAAAAGTCCAATTACTAAATGAGAACAAAAATTGAACTAAAAGTGCCAATTAAGCGTCATTTTAAATAATTATGGATGTTATTTCGTGCAATTAAATTCAATTTGCAATGTGCAATCAACTTCAAATAAATTATTGAAGAAATAAAGCGAACGTGAATATGAGTCTGCAGGGAAAGTCATGTGCTGCTGACATCAGATTTTTACTTTCCCTGCAATTAGAGATGTATGTGGATCGCAAAATTCTTTATTGAAAATTTTCTTGGAAATGTAAAATTTTTTCCACTTTTTTTTTCTCCTCCTTAATTCATGTGAAAATGAAATGTAATACTTTTTGCACACTTTTTTACTTTCCTTATATACAATAATGTATAAGGAAAGTATTGTCGAAAGCCCAGACCACCCGACTCGTCCGAAGACTTAGAGCAGCAGGTTGGATGAAGGAAAGTATTGTGACGGAGTCGAAAATTCGAATTCGAGTTTTCGACGGGAGAGCACGTTTCAAGCATCCCTGATCAAGAATCAAACATTTTTGAAGTGATGTCTGTGTGTGTGTGTGTGTGAAAGTATCTGTGTGTGTGTGTGTGTGAAAGTACGTGTGTGTGTGTGAAAGTATGTGTGTGTGTGTGTGTGTGAAAGTACGTGTGTGTGTGTGTGTGTGAAAGTATGTGTGTGTGTGTGTGAAAGTACGTGTGTGTGTGTGTGTGTGAAAGTATGTGTGTGTGTGTGTGTGTGTGAAAGTGTATGTGTGTGTGTGTGTATGTGTGTGTGTCAGTGAGCCTGTGGAGACGATAACTGACGAACGAATGGACCGATTCGAACGAAATTTGGTACAAAAATCACAATCTGTAAACACTGGAAGCTTATTGTTTTTATACGCAATCAAATGTTCAGACCCCCCCCCCCTGAATTTTCGAGTGAAATTTTGAAAAAATCGTCAAAAATCAAAACCACTAATAAAGTTACGCAAATAGACATGCCTTATGTAATTTTTCATTAGAAAGCGACTGACATAAATTTTAGAACGCTAACATGAACCGTTCTCGAGATATTGCACAATTAAAAAAAAATTATCAAAAAGTCATATAAAAAAATAAAATATTTCCAATTGAGAAACATGTTCACTTTTCCTATGTAATACCATGCGATAAATTGGGTGACATCATTCTCGTGGATCTAGCTCGTTCCATTCATGAAAAAAGATACTTTGAGTAATACTTTTGTATTTGAACGTGAATAGTCATTTATCTGCTGAAGAATAACTTATTTTTTCGTCCATAACTCTTGGCGAGATTTTGGCGACGAATTTGGTGGAATGTCACCAACTTGGCGACTTTTCTAAATGTTGCTAAATTGGCGAAAAATGACGCTAAATCAATGACGACTCATTGATGATGACGACTCATTGACGAAAATTCAATATCTTGAAAAGAATATAAATAACTACTATAAAAACAATCAATTTTTTTTTACTGTAAAAGTAGTCAATTCATTGCATTATATAAGGAAAGTCATGTGCTGGCCCACATCAGATTTTTTAAAAAGTAGATAACTTTACAAGAAGTATTTGATCATTTAGTATTCTAATTTTGAGGAAGAAAGGGAATAATGCTTAATTTTGAAGATAAAGAATATACAGGAGCTAAAAGGGTACAAAGGACATTTTACTCATTCTGATAAAACAGCGAGCAGTATTTTTAGAAACTTATTTTTTCAGTAATTAATTTTGTTAAATTTATCAAAATACAATAAATATGGTATATTTTCGCAAGTGATTTGGCTGAAGGAAAAACTAAATATACTTAACTCAATGTCAACCAAACTGTCTCCTTTCTCTCATCATATTCATCCATTCAATCATAAACATGTGTTTTTTGGAACAATTTTTAATATTCTTATATATAGGAATTATTTTTTAAAAAAGGGTATAATTATAAGTATTTATTTAATATTTTTATATATTTAATAATATAATTCTTATACCTTTAAGAAACTGGACAAATTATTTTTCTTTTTAACTCTTTACAAAATAGTTGAAAAGGGTTTATGACTTTGTTCATTTTGTCTGTCTGTCTGTCTGTTCGCACGATAACTGCCGTAAAAATGACTTTATCAAAATGGAATTTTAGTATGTTGTTGAGATGGTGTACAGGACATATGGGAATACAGATGAATAATATAATCCAATTAGTTTTGGATTGAACCCGTGTTGAAAAAATGAAATACATTGAACCCTATAGAACCTTATTTTTTAAACATTTTTTAAGCACAGTGAAAATTCGCAAATTGCTTCGAAAATTTTTTAAAAATATTCAAATTATCCCATAAAATATATAAAAAAATTCAGCAAGATATGTTTGGTAGTTTTTTAAATTAAAGATAAAAATAATGATCGCACCCATATTATATGAAGAGATCACGTGACCCACTTCGAAATAAATTTTGGCATCCATCTTGTGTCAAAATCGTGATTTTTAAAGTTCTTTTTAATTTATATTTAGTGTGGCATCCGTCCTGAAACAGCTTTTTTTTCTGTGCATCTATATATTGCGCCAACCCAATTATAATATTTTGGAGTTTAAATGATCATCAAACTTTGATTATTCCTACAACGAAGCCTAATTTTCATGTATGGAGAATGTAAATACATCAAGCTGTAAGATGAGTTGTATAAGAATTGAATTTACGAATTAAGTTAAATGAAAATAAGGAATAAAAGCCTATATACTATTTCAATTCATCATTTTACTAGCAGTATACCCAATTCTTATAAAAAAACATAAAATTTAAAATTATGGGAAAATTACTATAGTATTCTAAATGTCATTTATAAAGCACTATTCTACTTCAACCCAAGATCATGACTTTTGTATGAATCATTCCAATTTATTTCACTCTAAATTAAACTTCCAATAACCTAATGATTAGAGTTCGACGAAGGGATCACGACATTTAACAAATAAACAACTTTATTTCCAACTAACTTCGCTGGGAACTCAAAACAAACACACACACATATATATTACAAATCTATATACAAATTATTTACAACGCTAGCATTACAAATTCTACCTGTGACATACTCATCTACAATTAAATGCAAACCTAACTTATTACTAAACTGACCTTCAATCTGAAAGTATGATGATCAAACTACGACATAATACATATATAGTCTTGGTCTATAGTTACCCATTTGTAACTGATATGCTAGAGATGGGTTTTTTTGTACATACAGTAGTTTATGCATAATTTTCGATTAAAATCTTTCAATTTATATATATATATATATATATATATATATATATATATATATATATATATATATATATATATATAAAGAAGAAAAGTATGTATGTATGTATGATCCAATATCACGGAGAAAGGCTGAACCGAATTTGATGAAATTTGGTGGGTAGTTTTGAAATAGTCCAACTTAAAATTGAGTCCATGTTTAGAGTTTCTAACATCAGGACATGTTGCGATATTAATGAAAAACGAAACTTGCGTTTGTCTCATCATCACGGGAGAACAGCTGCACCGAATTTAATGAAATTTTGTGGATAGCTTTGAAATAACCCCCCCCCATAAATTTTATCTAAATTTCGAGTTTCTAAGGTTAGGGGTTGTCGAGGTATTAATGGAAAACGAAACTTTTTCTTAGGAGTTCTACTTTCTAACTCCATGATTCCCAACGAAAAAGGTTGGAAATCGTTGGTTTAAAACGTGAAAGTCAATTAAATCTCTGAGTTTCGTGAGAGTTTATTGAAAGTATTAGTCACTTTTGAAAGTTGCAGGTTTGAAACATGAATTTAAATGGAAACTCTATCACCATGGTTTATTTTTCACAGGCTTACTATGTGGCATGCTCAAGAGTAGGAACTTTACAAAATTTGTATGTTTTAGCTCAGAGAGGAAAATCAAAAAATGTGGTTTGCAAGCAAGCATTGCAGTAAAACCTAACAAATTAGGATAATGTCATTTAATTTGTTAACATTTGCATTGTTTCCCAGTGTTTAAGAGTCATTTTAATTTTCCATTCAAACTGTATGTATTAACTGTACATCAACTGTGGACACCTAATAATCACATTCCGAGACACTGCCTGCCAGGGCCACGCCGGAAGCAGCTATGACTTATATAATGCAATGATTTTTTTTTTCTTACATAATGAAATGAATTTACTTCTTTCACAGTGGAAAAACAATGTATAAGATTCACGACCCTATATGTTCCTATGTAATTTTTATCAGAATTTTGCATTGTAAATCCCGAGCAACGCCGGGTTATCGCTGTTAGTAGTATATACTCACAAAATTGTAGACTACAACTCTCGATGCTACTTTCCTTAGACGATCAGAATATAACACACGCGCGAACTGGGCAGAATGGCAGATGCGTAATTCTAAAGTCTGCTCTTCTTATAGATCTGGCCAATCATGAGTATGCGATTCTTCGGAATGAAAGTTGAGAAGTTTAGGACATAAAAATATCAGAAAAAAGTAGAATTAAAATAAAATGATAATCAATAATAGACTCCTCACACATTGTTATTCAAAACGTTCTATCAAAATATTTAATTTAATTCTCCTAAAAAGAAGTATAAGAATATCTGTTATTGCTATACAAAATTATCTTCACCAGCAGATCTGAAAAATAAAATATTGAGGCCCCGTTTATAAACAAATTTAAAAACAATATATGAAATTGGATCAATATATTCCAAAATGAAAGCTCTAAAATGGTATTAGAAGATACACACGTACCATCTTTATTCTGTTACAATAACTGGCTAAACACAATCATATGAGTTTGAAAAATATTTGTCGAAATAAAATAGACGACTTAAGAAAATGAAGACATCAATAATACTCGTAATTGTTCAACCCGAAAGTCGTTTTCTATATGCATTTCCTAATTATTTAAATCGGAAAGGATTCAATAAAAATCGTCTGCAGTATAATTTCATTGGATTTAATTTCGTTGTTTGGCATCACGATATCATTTTCTTCAAATAAATTTGCTGAAAAAAATATCGTCTGCATAATGCTATGTCTATGGAACGTTTAATTGTGTGTATTTTATTAATATTTAGTCGACCCCTGGTTCTAGAAATTTGAAACATGTACTCAATTTTAAGTGGAATTATTTCAAGGCTACCCACAAAATTTCATGAAATTTGGTGCAACCGTTCTTCCGTGATGATAAAACAAACAAACACACATACCCATAAGCAGGGGCGGCATTTCAGCATTTCATTTGGGGGTGCGAAATTTGTATGCATGAAAATTCACAATATGGAATAAATAAAATGTTTGCTAACAGTGGGGGGGGGGGGGGGGATCATAAAATTGAATTGATGTTGAGAAAAATAATTGTTGTTAACATAATTTTTGTACATAATTGTGTTAACATAATTGTTCTAAATCCAATATCTATATTTATTTGCCTTTTATTGAAGTTTTAAACGCCGGTTCTTAGAGTCTGGAAGAAAAGAAAATTTTGTTACAATATCATCATAATCCAGTGGTGTATCTTGTTCTATAGCTAAAATAGCTAAAGATGAAAGTCTTTCTTGTCCCATTGTACTGCGGAAATAATTTTTCCGTCTCCTGGGATACGAAAAAGACCTTTCACAACTGTCTGAGCTGATTGGTACAGTCAAAAACAAATTTAAGTAATAATGTTATGACAGGAAGCACATTTTTTAAATTCCGTTCTTTAAAATAATCCAGGCGACTTTTAAAATTGGGATGGTTTATGTTTTTAATTTTCACCATTAAATAAAACAGTCGCAATTTACATAAAAATTCCTCTTTCTGGAAATTATATACTTTGCATGTGGTTGAAACATTTTCTTTTTCGACATCTGATCCTGATAATACTGAACCAAGGGCAAACAAAACAGATATATTGTTCTCAGTAAATCTTTTCTCAATTTCATTAGATACTGAATCAATAATTTCATATTGAATATTGATTTTGTGATATGATTTAACATCATCATGGGGATTCTTTTCACCGCCACCGAATTCGCTTGGAATTTTCTTACGCCTTTTCAGTTTTGGTCCAGAATAAGAATTTTTTTCGCAAAGTTCTGTCACAAAACTCCACACTTAATTGCAAAATGCATCAGTGCGAAAAAACTAACAGTTTCAATAGTAGCTTTAGCCAAAGCTTACACAGTCTGAAAATTAAGATCAGATAACTGAAGATGCTTTGAGAGAGTATTGCATTGAGAAAAAATACTGGGCAATACAAACAAAGTGAACAAAAATCCGAACGATGTCATGCATGTCAAATTGATGCCATTGAGAGAATCGTTTTCAGATAATTCTTCCAATGTTAAAATCACCACTTCAAAATTATCAAGTAGTGCTTTTATGGCTTTAACTCTGGAAGACCACTTCGTATCACTCAGTGATTGTTGAAGAACCTCCAGAAAAGTAATCGTTGATGAGCGAATCTTTTCTAAAATAGCATATCTTTTACAGGATGTTTCTATGAAAGAATATAATGCATTGAGTTGCTGAAACGCATTTCTAGCAGAAGGAATGGATGAACATGCACTAACTACACATAAGTTAAATCGGACACTTGAAATTTTCAAGTGAAAAGGATAACATCACCCCAGTCTTTTCAAGTTGAAAAGTATTCGTTTCAGCCGGAAGAGAGAAGCTTCACTGTGAAGGTCGGCTCTTTTGAAGCTCCATAGCGTGAGAAAACTGACCAATGGACAGTCGATAAAAAAAGGGAGAAGCCGATAGACGACAAGGAAACAATTGGAAAATCGCAACTCCAGTTTTCGACGGATCTACACGTTTTGGAACCTCTAGAATACGAAAAAACTATTTTTAACGTAACGTCTGTCTGTGAGTGTCTGCCTGTGTGTCTTTGTATGTGTCTGCCTGTATGTCTTTGTATGTGTCTGCCTGTCAGTCTTTGTATGTGTCTGCCTGTCTGTCTTTGTATGTGTCTGCCTGTCTGTCTTTGTATGTGTCTGCCTGTCTGTCTTTGTATGTGTCTGCCTGTGTCGGTCTCTGTGTCTGTCTGTGCTATGTATGTATCCACTCTAACTCAAAAACTAATGAACCCAATTTCAAAAAAATTGGTAGGTAAGTCACTTGTGTGTGACCCTGGTACTGATTAGATTTTGGTACGATTAGGGAAAAAAAAACTTGCCTTTTTTTTGCAAAATGGCCCGTAAAAATCGTCAAAATCTAAAATAAAAAACGACGTATATGCTCAAACATATCAATTAAATGGTTTTATAAGTAATTGTTACCGATGAAAAGAATAAGACCATCCCCATTACACTAGGACAAGCCGTTCTCGAGATATTTTAGTTTATTTCGCATTTTCGCTACGCCACGTTTGTAAATAAGTCCAGTTACCAAATGGAACGAAAATTGAATTAAAAGTGCCAATTCAGTGTCATTTTAAATAATTATGGGTGTTATTTTGCGCCATTAAACTCAGTATAATGAATTATTGAAGAAAAAGAGAAAGTGAATAGGAGTCTGCAGAGAAAGTCATGTGTTGTCCACATCAGATTTTTTAATTTTATTGTGCTTGCAGTACAAATATATTGAATAACCGCGTTATGATCCAGCAGAATTGTAATATAGAAATCAGTAGCCCATTAGATGCAGATATGCAAGTTTCACATAATTTCCGAAGCGGTTTTGACGATATGTATTACTATTGAGTAACACATACCTCGAGTTATGTTGCTTTTAATTTCGAGATATATAATCCCAATTTCTTCAAGCAATGCATGCACGGCCCCCTTCGAGCATTAAGAGCATCCCAAACTTCGTTCCGAAAAGTGGTCGTTCTTAATTAAAAATGTCGGATCCGCCTATTTTCCGAAGTCTCCAGTGGTTTGCGATTCTCCCGTGTTGTTGTCCCTTTTTGCGTGTTGCGCATTCTTCTTTTTTTTCTCTCTCTCTCCCTCATCTACTTATTTATGACTTGTTCGTTTTCTCCTCGCTGCCACCGATTCATTATATTCCATAATTTCTGCAGCGCGACTCATTTAATTGAATTTGTTAAGCGATTCGGAGAATAAAGGGAAAGAAAAGGGGGAAAAAAAGAAAAATCCCTAATAGCATCCGTCGCGGTGGTCTGTTGGGGATATTATTTCGCAATGATATGGACAGTGCAATTTTGGATGATATTCTTTTTCGGATCTTTGTTTCGAAGGACGAATTTGCTAAGGACGAATTTACGCGCTTAGTAGTCCCCCCCCCCCCCCCCGTCACAGTCCAGGGGTGGTCAAACATCAAACGCACGAAAGCCGCTTTTAGGGGTGGGAGGAGTCCTGACTTTTTTGACGTCACAACGGGACAAGCAGAGATGAAGATATGAGGATTCTATGGAAATTGTAGGCTTTATTTTGTCAAATAATTCTGTTCTTTTTTAGTATTGCTTTAGTCTAAGAGCTTTGATTGAATATACAGAAATAATATATATTATTATCTTTGAAAAATTAATTGAGCTGCAATTATTTTGAAGTAATTAATTAGTTTTTATAACAGTTATAATATCGATGGAGCAATGATGAATTATGCGGTACTACTATTATAGCTATACGAAGAAAAACAAAGTAGTGGATGTAAGCTTGCAAAAGCTCCAAAGTTACAAAATGAATGGCTAATTAAAAGTTGAAAGGAAAAATTACTTTTAATCGTACTACAATATGCTCAAGGCATTTTCCATTCCATGATTAATTCAGCTTTCAAAAATGAAATTCTGGTAGGAAAGAAAACGGTGATGTAGTCATCACTTTCCCTATATACATAGTATAATGCATTGGGAAATATTGTGACGGGGTTGAAAATTCGAATTCAAATTTTCGACGAAAAAGCAAGTTTCAATTTTACCTGAATTGAACTCGAATCGAAAGTTTTTGAGGTTATGTTTGCATGTGTGAGTCTGTGCGATATCTCCCCAAAGAACGGAGCGTTTCGAACGAAATTTGGTGTAAATATTGAAACTAGCGAATACTGGAACCCTATTGATTTTAAACGCAATTGTATGTTTAGAACACCCACAAATTTTCGAATGAAATTTTTTGAAAGAATCATTTAAAAATTAGAACTTTTAATAATGTTACACAAAGGATCATTTCCTATATAATTTTTTATTAGAAAACGAATGACATAAACTTTAAAACTCTAGCAGGAATCGTTCTCAAGATATCGCACATGTTTCAAATAAATTTATCAAAAAAATCCAATAAAATTAAAAGTATAAATTATTGTGAAATTGTTCAATTTACATATGTAATAATATGCGTTAAATTTGGTAACATCATTCTCGGGAATCTAGTTCGTTCCATTCGCGAGAGAAAATACTTTGAGTAATAGTTTTGCATTTTGACGTATAACGATTCAACAGCAGTCATTTATATGTAAGAAATACTGTTCACTTCGTCTGTTTTTGACACTTGGTGATAAATTTGGCGAACTTGGTCCCAATTTGGCGAAATATTGCCATTGTCGTAAAAATTGCAAAAATGACGCCAAATTAATGGATTAATTCTTAAAATATTAAAATATATAGAGTCCATTGCTGATGCCATCAATATTGATAATTGCCAATTTAGAGTTGTGTAAAATATAAGTGAATTGGGTTTTACGAAATAGCTGTGATCCGGAAAAATGTCAAATGTACTATCCTGTATTAAAAAACCAGTGCCATGGATCTTATACATCATTTTTTCACTGTAAAAAAGTTAAATTAATTTCATTATATAGGGCTAGTTGTGTGCTGCCACATCATACTTTTTGATTTAAATAGTTACTGGGATCTTCAGTCTCCAAAAATTCCATTATTGGTTCTGCAGAATTTTAAAGCGCCCACAAATCAATGATATACGGGAATAATACAAATTTATCTAATACAAATATATTGCGGTTCGCTTTAGAATCTACATAAACAGTAGCAATATCTAAATATTTTCACAGCGAAACAATTTTCATTTTAGTATACGCTCGTGTAACACAACTCTTTTAAAAACTTGTTTTTAAAAGTTACAGTAATAATAGTTGAATATATTTTATTTTACAAAACAAAACATAAATACCAAAACAGGACTAATGAATTAATTGCAAATATAAATTAAAATTATACATGTTAAAAATGTAGTAACGTCACCTTTTAAAAACTAGATTCCTAAAAAAGAAAGCCAATCATAAATGCAAAAAAAAATCTGATGTGGGCAGCACATGACTTTCTTTATATAATGTAATGAATTTACTTTTTTTACAGTAAAAAAATAGGTTATTCTTATAGTAGATACTTGTATTCTTTCCAAGATATTGAATTTTCGTCAATTAATCGTCATTTTCATTGATTTAGCGTCGGTTTTATCCATTTGGCGAGATTTTAGTTAATTTGGCAAGATTTAAAAAAGTCGCCAAGTTGGCGACATTCCGCCAAATTCGTCTCCAAAATCTCACCAAGCGTTACGGACGGAGAAATATGTTATTCTTATAACAGATAAATAACTGTTGGCGTTCAAATTCAAAAGTATTACTTAATTAGTATCTTTTCTCAGGAATGGAACGATCTAGATCCACGAGAATAATGTCACCCAATTTATCGCATGATATTACATATGGAAAGTGAACATGTTTCTCAAGAGTTAACATTTTTTTTTTTGGGGGGGGGGGGGGGTGATAAATTTATTTGAAAAATGTGCAATATCTCGAGAACGGTTCATGCTAGGGTTCTAAAGTTTATGTCAATCGTTTTCTAAGGAAAAATCACATAATAAATGTCCATTTGCGTAACTTTATTTATTGTTTCGATTTTTTGATGATTTTTTCAAAATATCACTCGAAAATTTAGGAGGATCTGAACATTCGATTGTGGTTAAAACCAATATGCTTCCAGTATTCATGGATTGCAATTTCTATACCAAATTTCATTCGAATCGCTTCATTTGTTCGTGAGATATCGTCTCCACAGACTCACTGACACACACACACGTACAGACATCACTTCAAACATATTCAATTCGTGATCAGGGATGCTTGAAACGTGCTCTCCCGTCGAAAACTCGAATTCGAATTTTCGACACCATCACAATACTTTCCTTACACATTATACTATGTATATAAGGAAAGTAATAAAACTTTTATTGTAATGCAATATATGATGGGATTCATTTCACTAATTAATCACAAATTTTCTTGCTATTAAATCGAATGCCAGAAAATTTTGTTCTCATATTAGGTGTAATTTATAAAAATAATCAAGCTTCACCAGTGATTCGTATGACAGATTAGTTACAAATTTAATATTAGACAAGAGTTAAAATTAGCCGTATAACAAAAGTTATAATGAGTCGATAGCCGTATAGAGTGCTTTTCATTAAGCTAGTGGGATGATATTATTATGTTCTAATAGAATGTGAACCCTGTAAATTCAAAAAATGACAGCAGATATTTATTTATTAAATGCATTATTTTAGTATTAAACCCTGTACTTCATTGAAAATAAGAAATGCACGGTAATACCGTTATGCTCTATTTTACAATTATTGTTCAATCAATTCCAATTACGGAGAAGGAATTTCTATTTAAGTTTATTTGAATTAATTATTAATTATTTTTGTTCTATCATTTCCAAATAGAGCAATCGCGTTTATTGTATCTTAAACATGCAAGTTTATGATAATTCATTAAAACATAGGCTAAAATTATTCATAAATCTGTTATAATATAA
This sequence comes from Amaurobius ferox, assembly GCA_951213105.1. Lineage (NCBI taxonomy): Eukaryota > Metazoa > Arthropoda > Arachnida > Araneae > Amaurobiidae > Amaurobius > Amaurobius ferox. Next base: position 131,911,395 of record OX578150.1, on the reverse strand, counting down.
AATCATTTTCTAAAAGTTCGATAATAATTGAAATTTGCAATCATTTGAAAAGCGTACCAGAGCTCAAAAACGCATAGAAACTATTGAAGAAATTCCCTTCAGTCCCGATATGACGTCACGGAGCGGGGACCAATGGCATTCTCCTGCGCTGTTTGACCTACCTTCTTTCTAAATACCTTGGTCACAGTCCAAGAAATGGGGAAAATAATGTGCTGAATACAGAAATCGGAACTTAGGATTTGGATGGATATACACGTTTTGGGAGTACTTAAATATGAATCAACATTTTCTTCAATGATATCTGTGTGTATGTATTTGTTTGTGAGGAGAATGTTTCCCGAACAAATCGGTAAAATTGATCGAAATTTGGTATTATTATTTCAGACAATAAAAGGCCAGGGGCCTGCTGATTGTAGGAGGACAGGGCTGTAGCCAGAGATAAAATTCAGGGGGGGGGGGGGGGGGGGGGGCGCTCAACTGTCTTAAAGAAGGGGCTCACCATAAATACAGTTAATCATTAGCATTTATTAAACATAATAGTTAACCAATTATATATTTCAATCTATATAAATTATTAACAAATTATTGCATATTTATATTCGTAATCTAAGAGTTGATTACAAAAATCCCTACACCTCTACTATACATCAATATTAATATATAATAATTACAATTTATTTTAATATAAGCATTAACTAGCGGCAAAGTTGTTAAGTAATCGAAAGAGATTTCTGCGAAAGTTAATACAAGTTAACGCTTAATATTAACTCTTAAAGGTGAGCGTCAGTAAATCTTCTGCCCTATCCGCGCTTTGTTAACTTTCGCGGCACACATTTTTCGCCGAAATTCTGCTCAAACAGTTGCGAAATATTTTCTGATAGATAAAATGCGATGCTTAGATTATATTAAAACTAAATTTATTACCCAATAAAACATAGAATATATCTTTTTATTTTAATTCAAAACTTTTTTGGTGCTGCCATCTGTTGTCGTAATTTAATTCATTCCGACTATTTTTATTTTTTAATGAATATTTCTAATTGTCTATTCCTTCTAATACGCTATTAAATACAACAACAGATCATTTATAATAATGCCACAATCACAGAAACGTAATTGAACTTGTACTTGAACTTTAAGACAAAGGAACTTGAAGACAAAGCTGCAGTCCTCAGTGATGTACATTCAGTTCCCCTTATCAAATTTATTGAATGAGAAATTACCTTTCCGTGACATAAGGATATATGATCTGTTGTTGTATTTAATACTGTATTAGAAGAAATAGATATTTAAAAATGTTCATTAAAAAATAAAAATAATCGGTATGAATTAAATTACGACAACAGATGGCAGCACCAAAAATATTTTAGATTAAAATAAAAAATATATTCTATGTTTTATTGGGTATTAAATTTAGTTTTAATATAATCTAAGCATTACATTTTATCTTTCAGAAAATATTTCGCAACTGTTTGAGCAGAATTTCGGCGAAAAATATGTGCCGCGAAAGTTAACAAAGCGCGGATAGGGCAGAAGATTTACTGAGAAGATTTACTACCCTTAACTACTCATCAGTTGAATTTGAGTCTGTAATGTATAACACCTGTCCCCGCAATAACACAAAATAATCCAATTGTCTTATTTTATAAATATTTTTAAATTAAATATGTAAATAAATGGATCATCAGTATAACCCCATATTCAGTTAAATTAAAAAAATTTATATATATGTTACTGCTAAAGCTCGAAAGCCGTTAATGTGCACATTACCTAGCTAATCTGCAGATTAACTAATTTGTTCCGTTAACGTGCGGAATCAAGAGTTTCCCGCATTTTACCTAGGTAATGTGCACATTAACGGCTTCCGTATCGTTAAAGTTCAAAAGTTTGTTTCTCTCATTTCTTTTCCCTACTCCTTCCCCCTATCCATCCATTTTTAGTTTGGTTGCTTTTATTAACACTTTACAACAAAGTTGAAAAGTGTTTATGACTTTGTTCATTCTGTCTGTCTGTCTGTCTGTCCGTTAGCACCATAACTGCCGTAAAAATGACTTAATCAAAATGAAATTTTAGTATGTTGTTCAGACGGTCTGTAGGACCTATGGGAATATAAATGAATAATATCGCCCAATTAGTTTTGGATTGAACCCGGGTTGAAAAAATGAAATACACTGAGCCCTATGGGACCTAATTTTTCAAACATTTTTTAAGCGGATTTAAAATTCACAAATTGCTTCGAAAATTTTAGGTAATATTCAAATTGTTCCATAAAATATCTAAAAAAAATTCAGCGAAATATATTCGGTAGTTTTTTAAATAAAAATTAAAATAATAATTACACCTCTTATATGAAACGATCACGTGACCATGATATGAAACGATCACATGACCCACTTCAAAATGATATATGGCATCCATCTTGCTTCAAAATCGTGATTTTTTAAAGTTCTTTTTAATTCATATTGAGTGTTGTATCCGTCCTAAAACTACTTTATTTTTGCTTAAATTCTGTGCATCTACATACTGAAGCAACGCAATGACAATATATTTGAGTTTAAATGCTCATCTAAATTTGATTATTTCTACAACTAAGCCTATTTTTCACCTATGTAAAATGTAAACAGCAAAATATGTAGAATGAGTTGTATTAGAATTCCTGTATTTTTTTAACACAAAATAATTTAGTCCATGGAGTCGGCATGGCTGATATGAATGAAATATTAATTGATTTTATAGAGAAGGACGATTTTTTTCGATGAAGTTTTAAGCATAGAGTTTAATTAGTTATAACTCCATGGTCCTAAGTTTTTAAATAAAATAAATTATTATAGTATTCTGATGAATGAAATGAATGGGAGAAAGTTATGAATGAAATCCTGTTTTTATAGAGAGATCCAGGCGTGTTATTTTTTCTATGACGTCATTTGAATTAATTTCAGTTGTTTTCGATAAAGTTTTCAAATATAATAAATTATCGTAGTATTATGATAATTCTAAAACTATTACCGAGGAATGTATAACATTTTAGAGATGTTTAAACTAGGCAATTTATATTTCAATGCCGTCATTTGAATGAAGTTCATTTTTTTCGATGAAGGTTTAAGTTTTCAAATATAATAAATTAATGCAGTATTGTGATAAGTTTCAAAATATTACCGAGGAATGTATTGCATTTTAGACTTGTTTAAATAAAATTGCATTGAAGTTGGAAAGTGTTTCATAATCAATACTTTAAGCATGATTGATCTTTCTTGTTTCTCATAATTTGCGTCGGCTGCTAGTGCGTAGCATAGCTAATTCTGTTTTCAAATTCGTTTCTGTCTGTTAGCGCGCGAATTTGTGTCGTGATTTTTTTTAAAGCAGATAAATTTAGCTCCTAGTATGCAAGCAAGCACCGAATTGGTGAGTAAAATGAAGAAAAGATTCTTCGCAAACCTCTTTAGCGAAGATTCAAGATCTTATTTTCACGTTAACGAGTGCCTATAGAAGGTAATGTGCAGATTATCTAGGTAATTTGCAGATTACCTAGGTAATTTGAGAAACGAAACAATTTTCGGCCTTTACTGGATCACCCTAGTTAATCTGCACATTACCTAGGTAATCTGCAGAATAACTGCTTTCTGCACTTTAGCGGTAACATATATATAAAAAAAACTATAATTCTAAAACATGTATGTCATAGAAATTTTTTATACAAAATTTGGACGACATGTTGGATGAAATTTCATATCACTACTAAAAATTTAATATTTTTATTAGGAGGCTGAGTATATCTTCTTTCTGGGGGGGGGGGGGATGGGGTTAGCCCCCTCTGGCCCCCTGCCTGGTTACGGCCTTGTAGGAGGAGTGGTGGGGTTGAAATGAGTAAAGGCCCTCATTTTTTCGAATACACACACACACACATATATATAATTACTTTCTGTTGTCAAACCTACTTTTCCTACTTTATACTAGTTGTATCTTAAATAGAACTTCCCATATTTTCTTCTTTTTCGCACAAGTTAGACAATTATTATATAGATGCCTCTGCACATAAAATTTTATAGTACATTCTTTCTTGAGTTGTCGTGTTTGTACCCTTATATATGGTGGACATTATTCAAAGACATTCAAACCGTTTTTTGATCTAAAAATATGATATTCGCCGCTAAAATGTGAAATTCGAAAATTTTCGGTAAGCAGTAATTATTCACCAAATTCCCTTTATTTCGTTGATAGAAACAAATATACAAAAATAAACCGATTGTAATTACTTTAAAGGAATTGTAAGTCCACTTCAATATATAATAGTGAAAGAAAACGTCTGTTTGTTTATTTGTCTGTTGATCGCTTATTGGAAAATATAAGCTAATAAACTTGTTACAGTGATACAACAGATCAGATCTAAATACACCTTGGACGATTTTTTTTAAATGCTAATTATTATTGGTTAGTTGTTAGAGGGCTACGCCCCATGCTCGCTGACGTTTACCAACTCCTGTAGCTCGCTTCGTCTCCGACTCGCTGGCTCTCGCAGAGATCGCTTTGCGAGATTTTTCTGTCCGCCTGTTAAGGATGGAACTACACGTTTTAGGATCTCTAGAACACGAAAAAATCATTTTTAGAGTGACGTTTGTGTGCCTGTGCCATGTATGTATCCACTCAAATTAAAAAATTAATTGACCCAATTTCATACAATTTTGTAGGTATAATTCACTTTTGGGAAACCCTGGTGCTGATTAGATTTTAGCACGATTCGGGATAAAGAACCTGCCTTTTTATTCGAAAAGGCCCGCAAAAATTGTGTGTATCCACTCTAGCTAAAATAATAATTAACCAACTTTCCTGAAATTTGGTAGATTCGTTATTTGTATAGCATTCGAGCGCTATGGCCAGCAAAAATCGTCCAATTCTAAAATAAAAGGTTACATATGCTCAAATGTATTCATTAAATTTTCGTTCTGGTGAAGAGATTGACCTATCCCTATAAGTCGAGGACTAACCGTTCTTAAGATATTTTAGTTTTTGCGCATTTTTGCTACGCCGCCATCGAAAGTACTTTCCGTTACCCAATGAAAACAAATATTGAATTAAAAGTTCAAATTCAGTGTCATTTCAAATAATTACGAGTGTTATTTTGAGCTATTAAACTCAATTTAACGAATCATCAAAGAAATATAGAGAAAATGAATGTATCTCTGTAGGGGAAGTCATGTGCTGCCCACATCAGATTCTCAAACTTGATGTGCAGTTGATTTTTCGATTACCCTCTACAAGGAATTTATGTTTTCCCAGGGGCAACTGTTACATTTATCGTCTGCCGTTATTCCATATAATAATATGAGAAAATAAAATAGAAGCTGTCTCTCTGTAGCAAAACTCATGCGATAGTCACATCCAATTTTTCTTGCCATGCCTTGCAGAAGTGCCCCATCCTTCAGATGCCACATTTCCGGTGTGGCCCACGCCCCTTCGAGCAAACCCAAAAGACGAGATGAAGGGCGCATTACGGTTTATTGGTGGTGTCTATTACGTTTTCATGAACGGGGACCCTCGCTCCTTCCCCGTTGCGTGTTAACAGAAGCCCCTGCCCACCAGTTGCTTCCCTTGAACGGCATCTTTCGCGACACAGGCGTGGGCGGATTTCATTCCATCTGTCAGCTGGCGTACGTCACCTGTGGCTACGAAATTTCTCCTTCTTCGATGATCAGGACATTTTGCATCTCGATGTAGAATTATTTTAACTTTCCCTGCAATTAATAGTATAATGTGGAAGGGGGAAAAGATCTGATGTGGCCAGCACATGACTTTCCGTATAGACATAAATTCATTTTCTCTTCATTTATTTAATAATTCATTAAAATGAGTTTTATTGCACAAAACAGCACGCGTCATTATTTGAAATAACACTGAGTGTGCAATTTTAATTCAATGTTCGTTTTCATTGGGGCAACGGGGCGTATTTTTAAAGGCGGTGTAACAAAACTGCGAAAAAATAAAATATGTCGCAAACGGCTAATCTAGAATAATAGGGGTTAATCTTATTTTTTTATCGTCAAAAATGACGTATAAACCAAGCATTTAATGGATATATTTGAGCATACGTAATTTTTTATTTTAGATTTTAATGACTTCTGCGGGCCATTTTGAAAAAAGATATGCAGATTTTGTCTTCTCGAATCGTAGTAAAAGCTAATCAACACCAGGATAACCCATAAATAGTGATTTATCTACCACATATTAAGAAATTTGGCCCATTTGTTTTTAAACCAGAATGCGTATATACGACTTTTGAAAAGAAAAAAAAAACGCCTAAATTGTTTAAGGCTGTCTTTTAGGTGGAGCTAGGGTGAAATAAGCTTCATCGTATTTTCTGTATATCTGTGGCAAACGCACGTGTTGAATCAGATAATAGGTATTTAAATTGGCTGAAAAAAGAAAATTAACTAACACTAGTGACACCTAGATATAATTCTCAAATCATTATGGTATTTTCAATATTTTCATCCACACGAGGTTTGTCTTTTTTATCTCTTTGTCTTTAACTCCACTGACAACGTACAGCGATTACGATTGAATTGGAAATAATCTATTGCTGTTTTCAACAAGATCAAAGAAGGTCAGAAGGAAGTGATAATTTCCGTCACAGTTTTCCCATAATACAGAAATGTTGTAATCTGTGGGGCAAGCCATCATGCGAATCGAATTTTATGCAAATAATGATCACCACGTACAGGGGTGTCCGGAGGCTTTTAATCATTATTTGCATAAATTTTGGACTAGTCCATTTTCAGAACAGTGGTGTCCGATGAACTTGTAAAATGTCAATTTGTAGAAACCCTCCTATCATCCAGGTACTTTCAGAGAGTCAGAGAAAAACTGATCACTATATCGTCGATATCTTTGTGAATTTTCACGATATTCCAGTGGATTTTTCAAATAAAAGTTGCCCTACAGTATTCACTACAAAATCATGAAAGAAAACTATTGTTATGTTTCGTGTCTGCGCAGTAAAAACTTAGTTTTTTCAAATGCCTATATCTCATCAATGCTTTAATTTTCAATTGAAGTATAATGTTTTTCTTTGACGTTGACAAATGCAAGTTTCGTGAAATTTGATTGAAATCTGCGGATATTGTAAGCAAAAAACATGTATCAAAATATGTTTTTTTTAAAGAAACGTTTATATCATGAATATGCGTTTTTGTTTTACGAAAATACTTATACATATTGAACAAAGCTAGTTAACTATTTTGTGAAAGTTACAAATCATTTCCAGCTTTTTAAGATACAGGGTGATCCAATATATCCCCCCCCCCCTCTTTTAATGTCTTGGTGGTCCCCTAAATGCACAAGTTACCGAAACTTTACTGAAAGGTACGCGTTCAAGCATGCTCTCCGCATCGCCAAGTTACAGAACATTTCGCCAAGTATTTGTTTAGAAATTCGAAAATTACAGCATATATATATATATATATATATGTAATTGTAAATCCAATAGTAGAATGTAAGTAGTAACTCATACACTATTTTAAAATTTGCTTACAAAATGCAATGAAATAAAAGAAATTCAACCATATAAAGAGGAAATTATAATACGTAATGTAGGTCATAAAGAATAAGTTTATTTATAAAATCATCTATAAATATCAAACTCCTGTAGAAACCTTTAAACCCTGGAGAGTCTTAATAGAGCAATGCTTAAATCACTATATAAATATTCAGAAAATTAATAAATCATATAAACTTAATTCAATTAAAAAGAATATAAAAGAAATTCAAAAAGATTTTGTTATTACTTATGTCGATAAGGCAAGTAGTAACTACTCAATCATTTGTAAATATTACTATATAAATTCCCTTCAGTCTCTCATTCTTAATAACTCTAATTATAATTTACATAATACTAAAACATTAAAATTTTATCCAATAGAATATCAGCTAAATATAAGCAAATCCATCTTAATAATAGTAAAAATTTGATGTGGGCAGCACATGATTTTCCTTACATAATGCAATGAATTTACTACTGTTACAGTAAAAAAAAGATTATTTTTATAGTAGTTATTTATATTCTTTCCAAGATATTGAATTTTCGTCAAAGAGTCGTCATTTCCATGTCGTCATCATCAATGAGTCGCCATTGATTTAGCGTCATTTTTATCCATTTGGCGAGTCTTTCACTAATTTAGCAACATTTAAAAAGCCGCCAAGTTGGCGACATTCCACTAAATTCGTCACCAAAATCTCGCCAAGCGTTATGGACGAAGAAATAAGTTATTCTTATAGCAGATAAATGACTATTGGCGTTCAAATACAAAAGTATTACTCAAAGTATCTTTTTTCATGAATGGAATGAGCTAGATCCACGAAAATGATGTCACCAAATTTATCGTATGGTATTACATATGAAAAGTGAACATATTTCTCAAGAGGAAATATTTTTTTTTATATTATATGACTTTTTGATAATTTTTTTGAAAAATGTGCAATATCTCGAGAATGGTTCATGTTAGCGTTCTAAAATTTATGTCAATCGTTTTCTAATGAAGAATTACATAAGAAATGTCTATTTGCGCAACTTTATTAGCGGTTTTGATTTTTTGACAATTTTTTCAAAATGTCACTCGAAAATTTAGGGGGGGGGGGGTGTTCCAGTGTTTACAGATTGTGATTTTTGTACCAAATTTCGCTCAAATCGGTCCATTTGTTCGTCAGTTATCGTCTCCACAGACTCACTGACACACACACAGACATCACTTCAAAAATGTTTCATTCGTGATCATGGATGCTTGAAACGTGCTCTCCCGTCGATAACTCGAATTCGAATTTTCAACCCCGTCACAATACTTTCTTTATACATTATATATATAAGGAAAGTAATAATAACATTCCATATCTAGTTTTGGTACCCAAGTTTCATAAATCACCTGTTGCTTTTCGAACTATTACTGTTGGGCATGATTCTTACCTTACTAATGCTGGTAAATTATTACAAAAAATTTTAAATGAAATCTCTTCGTCAGATGGCATCTTTAATAGTCAAATTGTAAAAAACAGTTTTGAATTAGTTAAGAAATTAAAAATATCTATAGTATCCTTTGATTTTAATGGATTTGTTCAATAATATTAATATATATGATCTCTTTAGAATTATTTTACAAATTTTTGAAAAATATAATACTACCTTAAAATATTCAACATTCCTTTTTAAAAAATTACTTAATTTCACTCTCTATGAGAATTATATTCTACATGGTGATTCTATTTTTAAGCAACAATATGGTATCCCACAAGGGGTGTGTGTTTCATCTTTATTGACTAATCTATATTTATACTTCTATGAGAAAAACTATAATCTAGTGTCGCATAATTTGCATATGTATAGATATTTAGATGATATATTATGTGTATCTCATAATAATAATCCTTTTGTCTTAAACTTTTATCCAAATAATTTACAACTAAATGCCAGTAATAATGACTCTAATGCTGCAAATTTTTTAAACTTAAATTTAAATTAAAAAATTGTAATCTGGATATGAACTTATATGATAAAAGACTAGATTTTAACTTTAATGCCTCTAAAATTCAACACTTTGACTCTTGTCTGCATATATCAGTGTTTAGAAATATCATATCAAACCAGGTTCTTAGAATCAATAAAATTTGTGATGACAATTATAAAAAATCTGATGTGGGCAACACATGACTTTCCTTATATAATGTAATGGATTTACTACTTTTACAGTTAAAAAAATAGGTTTTTTATAAGTAGATACTAATATTCTTTCCAAGATATTCAATTTTCGACAATTAGTCGTAATTTTCATTGATTTAGCGTCATTTTTATCCATTAGGCGAGATTTTCGTCAATTTGGCAAAATTTCAAAAAGTCGCCAAGTTGGCGACATTCCGCCAAATTCGTCGCCAAAATCTCGCCAAGCGTTATGGATGAAGAAATAAGTTATTCTTACAGCAGACAAATGACTATTGGCGTTCAAATACAAAAGTAATACTCAAAGTATCTTTTTCCATGAATGGAACGAGCTAAATCCACGAAAATGATGTCACTCAATTTATCGTATGGTATTACATATGAAAATTGAACATGTTTCTCAATAGAAAATATTTTTTTTTATTTTACATGACTTTTTGATAATTTTTTTTTGAAAAATGTGCAATATCTGGAGAACGGTTTGTGTTAGCGTTCTAAAATTAATGCCAATCGTTTTCTAATGAAAAATTACATAAGAAATGTCTATTTGTGTAACTTTATTAGTGGTTTTGATTTTTTGACGATTTTTTCAAAATTTTATTTGAAAATTTAGGGGGGTTCTGAGCATTTGATTGCGTATAAAAACAATAGGCTTCCAGTGTTTACGGATTGTGATTTTTGTACCAAATTTGGTTCGAATCGGTCCATTCGTTCGTCAGTTATCGTCTCCACAGACTCACTGACACACACACACACACACATACACACACACACACACACACACATACACAGACATCACTTCAAAAATGTTTCATTCGTGATCAGGGATACTTGAAACGTGCTCTCCCGTCGAAAACTCGAATTCGAATTTTCGACCCCGTCACAATACTTTCCTTATACATTATGTATATAAGGAAAGTAAAAATCTGATGTGGGCAACACATGATTTTCCTTATATAATGTAATGGATTTACTACTTTCACAGTAAAAAAAATCTGATGTGGGCAACACATGACTTTCCTTATATAATGTAATGAATTTACTACTTTTACAGTAAAAAAATAGGTTTTTCTTATAGTAGATACTAATATTCTTTCCAAGATATTGAATTTTCGACAATTAGTCGTCATTTTCATTGATTTAGCATCATTTTTATCCATTTGGCGAGATTTTCATTAATTTGGCAACATTTCAAAACAGTCGCCAAGTTGGCGACATTCCGCCAAATTCGTCGCCAAAATCTCGCCAAGCGTTATGCACGAAGAAAAAAGTTATTCTTACAGCAGATAAATGACTATTGGCGTTCAAATACAAAAGTATTATTCAAAGTATGTTTTTTCATGAATGGAACGAGCTAGATCCACGAGAATGATGTCACTCAATTTATCGCATGGTATTACATATGAAAAGTGAACATGTTTTTCAATAGGAATTTTTTTTTTTTATGTGACTTTTTCATAATTTTTTTTAAAAATGCACAATATCTCGAGAACGGTTCATGTTAGCGTTCTAAAATTTATGCCAATCGTTTTCTAATGAAAAATTACATAAGAAATGTCTATTTGCGTAACTTTATCAGCGGTTTTGATTTTTTGACGATTTTTTCAAAATTTCATTCGAAAATTTAGGGGGGTTCTGAACATTCGATTACGTATAAAAACAATAGGCTTCCAGTGTTTACGGATTGTGATTTTGTACCAAATTTGGTTCGAATCGGTCCATTCGTTCGTCAGTTATCGTCTCCACAGACTCACTGACACACACACACACACACACACACACACACGCACACACACACACACACGCACACACATACTTTCACACACACACACACACACACACACACACACAGACATCACTTCAAAAATGTTTGATTCGTGATCAGGGATACTTGAAACGTGCTCTCCCGTCGAAAACTCGAATTCGAATTTTCGACCCCGTCACAATACTTTCCTTATACATTATGTATATAAGGAAAGTAAAAATCTGATGTGGGCAACACATGATTTTCCTTATATAATGTAATGGATTTACTACTTTCACAGTAAAAAAAATCTGATGTGGGCAACACATGACTTTCCTTATATAATGTAATGAATTTACTACTTTTACAGTAAAAAAATAGGTTTTTCTTATAGTAGATACCAATATTCTTTCCAAGATATTGAATTTTCGACAATTAGTCGTCATTTTCATTGATTTAGCATCATTTTTATCCATTTGGCGAGATTTTCATTAATTTGGCAACCAAGTTGGCGACATTCCGCCAAATTCGTCGCCAAAATCTCGCCAAGCGTTATGCACGAAGAAAAAAGTTATTCTTACAGCAGATAAATGACTATTGGCGTTCAAATACAAAAGTATTATTCAAAGTATGTTTTTTCATGAATGGAACGAGCTAGATCCACGAGAATGATGTCACTCAATTTATCGCATGGTATTACATATGAAAAGTGAACATGTTTCTCAATAGGAATTTTTTTTTTTTTTATGTGACTTTTTCATAATTTTTTTTAAAAATGCACAATATCTCGAGAACGGTTCATGTTAGCGTTCTAAAATTTATGCCAATCGTTTTCTAATGAAAAATTACATAAATGTCTATTTGCGTAACTTTATTAGCGGTTTTGATTTTTTGACGATTTTTTCAAAATTTCATTCGAAAATTTAGGGGGGTTCTGAACATTCGATTACGTATAAAAACAATAGGCTTCCAGTGTTTACGGATTGTGATTTTTGTACCAAATTTGGTTCGAATCGGTCCATTCGTTCGTCAGTTATCGTCTCCACAGACTCACTGACACACACACACACACACACACACACACACACACACACACACACACACACACACACACACATACTTTCACACACACACACACACACACACACACAGACATCACTTCAAAAATGTTTGATTCGTGATCAGGGATACTTGAAACGTGCTCTCCCGTCGAAAACTCGAATTCGAATTTTCGACCCCGTCACAATACTTTCCTTATACATTATGTATATAAGGAAAGTAAAAATCTGATGTGGGCAACACATGATTTTCCTTATATAATGTAATGGATTTACTACTTTCACAGTAAAAAAAATCTGATGTGGACAACACATGACTTTCCTTATATAATGTAATGAATTTACTACTTTTACAGTAAAAAAATAGGTTTTTCTTATAGTAGATACTAATATTCTTTCCAAGATATTGAATTTTCGACAATTAGTCGTCATTTTCATTGATTTAGCATCATTTTTATCCATTTGGCGAGATTTTTATTAATTTGGCAACATTTCAAAAAAGTCGCCAAGTTGGCGACATTCCGCCAAATTCGTCGCCAAAATCTCGCCAAGCGTTATGCACGAAGAAAAAAGTTATTCTTACAGCAGATAAATGACTATTGGCGTTCAAATACAAAAGTATTATTCAAAGTATGTTTTTTCATGAATGGAACGAGCTAGATCCACGAGAATGATGTCACTCAATTTATCGCATGGTATTACATATGAAAAGTGAACATGTTTCTCAATAGGAATTTTTTTTTTTTATGTGACTTTTTCATAATTTTTTTTAAAAATGCACAATATCTCGAGAACGGTTCATGTTAGCGTTCTAAAATTTATGCCAATCGTTTTCTAATGAAAAATTACATAAGAAATGTCTATTTGCGTAACTTTATTAGCGGTTTTGATTTTTTGACGATTTTTTCAAAATTTCATTCGAAAATTTAGGGGGGTTCTGAACATTCGATTACGTATAAAAACAATAGGCTTCCAGTGTTTACGGATTGTGATTTTTGTACCAAATTTGGTTCGAATCGGTCCATTCGTTCGTCAGTTATCGTCTCCACAGACTCACTGACACACACACACACACACACACACACACACACACACACACACACACACACACACACACACACACACACACACAGACATCACTTCAAAAATGTTTGATTCGTGATCAGGGATGCTTGAAACGTGCTCTCCCGTCGAAAACTCGAATTCGAATTTTAGACCCCGTCACAATACTTTCCTTATACATTATGTATATAAGGAAAGTAAAAATAGGTTTTTCTTATGGTAGATATTAATATTCTCTCCAAGATATTGAATTTTCGACAATTGGTCGTAATTTTCATTGAGTTAGCGTCATTTTTATCCATCTGGCGAGATTTTCGTTAATTTGGCAACATTTCAAAAAGTCGCCAAGTTGGCGACATTCCGCCGAATTCGTCGCCAAAATCTCGCCAAGCGTTATGGACGAAGAAATAAGTTATTCTTACAGCAGATGATAAATGACTATTGGCGTTCAAATACAAAAGTATTACTTAAAGTATCGTTTTTCATGAATGGAACAAGCTAGTTCCACGAGAATGATGTCACCCAATTTATCGCATGGTATTACATATGAAAACTGAACATGTTTCTTAATAGGAAATATTTTTATTTTTATTTTATACTAGCAGCATACCCGTTCTTCGTACGGAGTATATAATATAAAGAAACTTGAAATTCATAATCATGCCCAAATTCTTATAGTATACTAAATGACATGTTTAATCAAAATATTCTGTTAAAATATTTAATATAATGCTCCTAAAAAGAAGTTTAAGAATCTCTGTTCTCGCTATATAAAATTATCTTCATGGACATATCTGAAGAATAAAACATATTGGACCCCTTATGTAAGCAAATATAAAAAAAATATGGAATTGAATCAATATATGCAAAATAAAAGCGTTAAAATTGTATGGGACCCGTACTAATTATATACGCGAATATTAGAAAATATAACCTGTATTAGTAGATTACATGTATAAATTGAAAATACCAATAAACCCGTAATCTTTAAATCTGAAGACAGTCATTTATTCCAATATATGTCAAAATTAAAGTGCTAAAATTACATGGGAAGATATACACGTACTACTTATAATGTCCGATTATTAGTAGAAGATTACCCGTTTTGCAATGTGAGTCACAAATGTTTTTTGGTAAAATACAACAGACGACGTAATAAATTGAATATATAATTAATCCCCTTAATCTTCATACCAGAAGACTGTACTTGATTCCAATATATATGCCAATATATGTCAAAATATATGCCAATATACCTGTACTACTTATATTCTCGTAGGTTAGAAGATATACCCGTGCATTCCTAGAAGATTACTCGTACAACGTACAATATGCGTGTGTCAGCAATTTTTGCCGCAATAAAACAATGGCGTAATAACTTAAAAATATCAATAATCCCTGAATCAATAATTCCGGAAAATATCAATAATAATAATGTTTAAACCTGAAGAGTATAATTGATATTATCCAGTCCAAAATGAAATGGCAATAAAATTTATTTTATATACATATCTTCATTATTCAAATCGGAAAGGATTTAATAAAAATCGTCTGCCGCATAAACACATTGGATTTAAATCCGTTGCTAAGCGACATGATATCATTTGCTTCAAATAAATTGGTAGAAAAAATATCGTCTAAATAGTTATATTTCTATGGAACATTTGGCAACAGTTTCGTCAAATTAGCGACATTTTAAAAAATCGCCAAATTTATCGCCAAGTGGGACTGTAGAACTGTCAGTTCCACTTTGCGACAAATTGACGAAATATCATCACAATACTATCCCCTAACAAAAAACAAATAATATCATTTATGTAGCGCAATTTTATCAATTTCAAGATATTTTTATAGATTTGAAAACATTTTTATCAATTTGGTGACATTTTAAAAATTCGCTAAATGTATTACTAAGTAGGATGGTTGGTCTGACAGATAAATGCTAACCAAACATCATTTCAGTGCTCTCTTCTAACAAAACAAAAAAAAATTTCATTGATATGTAGAAGACCCAAGCCACACGAGCAACCCGAAGGTTTATGGCAGCTGTTTGTGTGTCGTTTATATCAATTTGGCGACATTTCCGTCAATTTGGCAAAGTTTAAGAAAAGTTGTCAAATTAGCGATATCCCTCCAAATTCGTAGCTTTGAATTTGCAGATCTGAATGAAACATTCTTATCCCGTTTCAATATACTAAATGAAAACACTACAATTGTATTAGAAGATATACCCGCTCTACTCTTTTTCTGTTTCAACAATCGGCTATATGAATTTATTGGCTAAACACAATATATGAGTTTAGTAGCTAAATACGATATAAGCTTGAAAACTCTTTGCCAAAATAAATGAAATTGATGTACGCGGTCAGCAATTAATATAATTAAAAGAAAAATCAAACCGTCTATTCATAAGATATACTTTTATATCCATTTATCCATTTATTTATTATTTAAATCGAAAAAAAAATAATAAAAACATTAACAAACACATTTAATTTAATTGCGATGCCGAGCAACATGATATATCCTCCTAAAATGTTAAAATTTATCAACCACTAACAGCACACCCGTTATTCGTACGGAGTGTATAATTTAAAGAAACTTAAAGTTCGCAATCATGTGCAAATTCTGTTAAAATATTAAATTTATTGCTCCTAAAGAGAAGTTTAAGAATATATGTTCTCACTATGCAAAATTATCTTCACGATCAGATCTGAAGAATAAAACATCCTGCCCCCTTTTGTAAGCAAATTTACAGAAGAAAAAATAGGAATTGAATGAATATATGCAATCCCGTACTAATTATATTGTCGCAGATCAGAAATTATGCCAATGTGTTAGTAGAAGATTACCCGTATTACAATATGCGTCTCAAAAATATTTGCCAAAATAAAAGAGATGACGTAATAAAGTGAAAACATCAATAATATCCGTACTCTTTATACCAGAAGGTCGTAATTGATTCCAATATATGCCAATATATATCAAAACATATGTCAATATACCTGTACTACTTATATTCTCGTAGATTAAAAGATATACACGTGTATTTGTAGAAGATTCGTACAACATACAATATATGAGTTTAAACAATTTTTGTCATGATAAAATAATTGCATAATAACTTGAAAATATCAATAATCCTTGAATCAATAATCCCCGAAAATATAAATAATAATAATTTTTAAACCTGAAGACCGTAATTGATATTATCCAGTCAAAAATGCTATAAGAAAAATCAAATCGTTCTTTTCTAAAATATATTTTTATATCCATTTATTTATTATTCAAATCGAAAAAATAATTATTAAAATTAACAGACAGATTTAATTTAATTGCGTTTCTAAGTAACATGATATAAGATAGAATCTTATAACATGTTAAATATGTCATGTCTTATAACATAAACTGCGAAATTAAATAACGATTTTGATTTCTCTATACTTCTCATTGTTCCGTAAAAGCTTGTTTTAAATAAACCATGAACCATGGAGATAGATTTCCCCTTTTAAATCATGTTTCAAACAATTCATGTTTTCAGAAAGTGACTAATTAACGCAAAAAATCTCCCATCAAACTCAGAGACTAAATTTTAATTCACTTTCAAACGATTTTCAAGCTTTTCGTTTGGATAAACCACGGAGTTAGGGAGTAGAACTCCTAGGAAAAAGTTCCGTTTTGAACACTTTACAACAAAGTTGAAAAGTGTTTATGACTTTGTTCATTCTCTCTGTCTGTCTGTCTGTCTGTCTGTCTGTCTGTCTGTCTGTCTGTCTGTCTGTCTGTCTGTCCGTTAGCACGATAACTACCGTAAAAATGACTTAATCAAAATGAAATTTTAGTATGTTGTTCAGACGGTCTGTAGGACCTATGGGAATATAAATGAATAATATCACACAATTAGTTTTCGATTGAACCCGGGTTGAAAAAATGAAATACATTGAGCACTATGGGACCTAATTTTTCTAACATTTTTTAAGCGGATTTAAAATTCACAAATTGCTTCGAAAATTTTAGGTAATAGTCAAATTGTTCCATAAAATATATAAAAAAAAATTCAGCTAAATATATTCAGTAGTTTTTTAAATAAAAATTAAAATAATAATTACACATCTTATATGAAACGATCACGTGACCATGATATGAAACGATCACATGACCCACTTCAAAATGAGATATGACATCCATCTTGTTTCAAATTCGTGATTTTTTAAAGTTCTTTTTAATTCATATTGAGTGTTGTATCCATCCTAAAACTACTTTATTTCTGTTTAAAATCTGTGCATCTACATACTAAAACAACACAATGACAATATATTTGAGTTTAAATTCTCATTCAAATTTGATTATTTCTACAATTAAGCCTATTTTTCACTTATGTAAAATGTAAACAGCAAAATATGTAGAATGAGTTGTATTAGAATTACTGTATTTCTTTAACACAAAATAATTCAGTCCATGGAGTCTGCATGGCTGATATGAATGAAATATTAATTGATTTTATAAACAGAAGGACGATATTTTTCGATGAAGTTTTAAGCATAAAGTTTATGAATTGTAGCTCCATGGTCTTAATTTTTAAATAAAATAAATTATTATAGTATTGTGATGAATGAAATGGAGAAAGTTATGAATGAAATCCTGCTTTTATAGAGAGATCCAGGCGTGTTATTTTTTCTATGACGTCATTTGAATTAATTTCAGTTATTTTCGATGAAGTTTTCAAATATAATAAATTATCGTAGTATTATGATAGATTTAAAAATATTACCGTGGAATGTATTGCATTTTAGAGATATTTAAACCACGCAATTTATATTTCAATGCCGTCTTTTGAATGAAGTTCATTTTTTTCAATGAAGGTCTAAGTTTTCAAATATAATAAATCAATGTAGTATCGTGATAAGTTTTAAAATATTACCGAGGAATGTATTGCATTTTCGACTTTTTTAAATAAAATTGCATTGAATTTGGAAAGTGTTTCATAATCAATGCTTTAAGCATGATTGATCTTTCTTGTTCATTAATATCTCGACAACCCCAGGTCTTAGAAACTCGAAACTTGGACAAAATTTATGGGGGGATATTTCAAGGCTATTCACCAAATTTCATTAAATTCGGTTCAGCCGTTTTTCCGTGATGATGAGACAAACAAAAATTTCGTTTTTTACTAATATCTCGAGAACCACTGGTCGTAGAAACTCAAAACACAGATATAATTTTAAGTGGGGCTATTTTTGGGCTACCCACAAAATTTCATCAAAATCGGTTCAGCCGTTCTCCCGTGATGGTGTGACAAACAGACAGACAGACAGACAGACAGACAGATTTTCATTTTTATTTATATAGACTAAATGACAGGTTTAATCAAAATATTCTGTTAAAATATTTAATATAATGCTCCTAAAAAGAAGTTTAAGAATCTCTGTTCTCGCTATATAAAATTATCTTCATGGACATATCTGAAGAATAAAACATCTTGGACCCCTTATGTAAGCAAATATAAAAAAAAATATGGAATTGAATCAATATATGCAAAATAAAAGCGTTAAAATTGTATGGGACCCGTACTAATTATATACGCGAATATTAGAAAATATAACCTGTATTAGTAGATTACATGTATAAATTGAAAATACCAATAAGCCCGTAATCTTTTAATCTGAAGACAGTCATTTATTCTAATATATGTCAAAATTAAAGTGCTAAAATTATATGGGAAGATATACACGTACTACTTATAATGTCCGATTATTAGTAGAAGATTACCCGTTTTGCAATATGAGTCTCAAATGTTTTTTGGTAAAATACAACAGACGACGTAATAAATTGAATATATAATTAATCCCCTTAATCTTCATACCAGAAGACTGTACTTGATTCCAATATATATGCCAATATATGTCAAAATATATGCCAATATACCTGTACTACTTATATTCTCGTAGGTTAGAAGATATACCCGTGCATTCCTAGAAGATTACTCGTACAACGTACAATATGCGTGTGTCAGCAATTTTTGCGCAATAAAACAATGGCGTAATAACTTAAAAATATCAATAATCACTGAATCAATAATTCCGGAAAATATCAATAATAATAATGTTTAAACCTGAAGAGTATAATTGATATTATCCAGTCCAAAATGAAATGGCAATGAAATTTATTTTATATACATATCTTCATTATTCAAATCGGAAAGGATTTAATAAAAATCGTCTGCCGCATAAACACATTGGATTTAAATCCGTTGCTAAGCGACATGATATCATTTGCTTCAAATAAATTGGTAGAAAAAATATCGTCTAAATAGTTATATTTCTATGGAACATTTGGCAACAGTTTCGTCAAATTAGCAACATTTTAAAAAATCGCCAAATTTATCGCCAAGTGGGACTGTAGAACTGACAGTTCCACTTTGCGACAAATTGACGAAATATCATCTCAATACTATCCCCTAACAAAAAAACAATTAATATCATTTATGTAGCGCCATTTTATCAATTTTAAGATATTTTTGTAGATTTGAAAACATTTTTATCAATGTGGTGACATTTTAAAAATTCGCTAAATGTATTACTAAGTAGGATGATTGGTCTGACAGATAAATGCTAACCAAACATCATTTCAGTGCTCTCTTCTAACAAAACAAAAAAAAATTTCATTGATATGTAGAAGACCCAAGCCACACGACCAACCCGAAGGTTTATGGCAGCTGTTTGTGTGTCGTTTATATCAATTTGGCGACATTTCCGTCAATTTGGCAAAGTTTAAGAAAAGTTGTCAAATTAGCGATATCCCTCCAAATTCGTAGCTTTGAATTTGCAGATCTGAATGAAACATTCTTATCCCGTTTCAATATACTAAATGAAAACACTACAATTGTATTAGAAGATATACCCGCTCTACTCTTTTTCTGTTTCAACAATCGGCTATATGAATTTATTGGCTAAACACAATATATGAGTTTAGTAGCTAAATACGATATCAGCTTGAAAACTCTTTGCCAAAATAAATGAAATTGATGTGCGCAGTCAGCAATTAATATAATTAAAAGAAAAATCAAACCGTCCATTCATAAGATATACTTTTATATCCATTTATCCATTTATTTATTATTTAAATCGAAAAAAAATAATAAAAACATTAACAAACACATTTAATTTAATCCGTTATTCGTACGGAATTTAAAGAAACTTATAGTTCGCAATCATGTGCAAATTCTGTTAAAATATTAAATTTATTGCTCCTAAAGAGAAGTTTAAGAATATATGTTCTCACTATGCAAAATTATCTTCACGATCAGATCTGAAGAATAAAACATCCTGCCCCCTTTTGTAAGCAAATTTACAGAAGAAAAAATAGGAATTGAATGAATATATGCAACCCCGTACTAATTATATTGTCGCAGATCAGAAAATATGCCAATGTGTTAGTAGAAGATTACCCGTATTACAATATGCGTCTCAAAAATATTTGCCAAAATAAAAGAGATGGCGTAATAAATTGAAAACATCAATAATATCCGTACTCTTTATACCAGAAGGTCGTAATTGATTCCAATATATGCCAATATATATCAAAACATATGTCAATATACCTGTACTACTTATATTCTCGTACATTAAAAGATATACACGTGTATTTGTAGAAGATTCGTACAACATACAATATATGAGTTTAAACAATTTTTGTCATGATAAAATAATTGCATAATAACTTGAAAATATCAATAATCCTTGAATCAATAATCCCCGAAAATATAAATAATAATAATTTTTAAACCTGAAGACCGTAATTGATATTATCCAGTCAAAAATGCTATAAGAAAAATCAAATCGTTCTTTTCTAAAATATATTTTTATATCCATTTATTTATTATTCAAATCAAAAAAATAATTATTAAAATTAACAGACAGATTTAATTTAATTGCGTTTCTGAGTAACATGATATAAGATAGAATCTTATAACATGTTAAATATGTCATGTCTTATAACATAAACTGCGAAATTAAATAACGATTTTGATTTCTCTATACTTCTTATTGTTCCGTAAAAGCTTGTTTTAAATAAACCATGAACCATGGAGATAGATTTCCCCTTTAAATCATGTTTCAAACAATTCATGTTTTCAGAAAGTGACTAATTAACGCAAAAAATCTCCCATCAAACTCAGAGATTAAATTTTAATTCACTTTCAAACGATTTTCAAGCTTTTCGTTTGGATAAACCACGGAGTTAGGGAGTAGAACTCCTAGGAAAAAGTTCCGTTTTTCATTAATATCTCGACAACCCCAGGTCTTAGAAACTCGAAACTTGGACAAAATTTATGGGGGGATATTTTAAGGCTATTCACCAAATTTCATTAAATTCGGTTCAGCCGTTTTTCCGTGATGATGAAGCAAACGAAAATTTCGTTTTTTACTAATATCTCGAGAACCACTGGTCGTAGAAACTCAAAACACAGATATAATTTTAAGTGGGGCTATTTCTGGGCTACCCACAAAATTTCATCAAATTCGGTTCAGCCGTTCTCCCGTGATGGTGTGACAAACAGACAGACAGACAGACAGACAGACAGACAGATTTTCATTTTTATTTATATAGACTAGCAGCATACCCGTCCTTCGTACGGAGTATATAATATAAAAAAACTTATAATTCGCAATCATGTGCAAATTCTGATGAAATATTAAATTTATTGCTCATAAAGAGAAGTTTAAGAATATCTGTTCTCACTATGCAAAATTATCTTCACGGGCAAATCTGAAGAATAAAATATCCTGTCCCCTTTTGTAAACAAATTCACACACAAAAAAAAGAATTGAATCAATATATGCAACCACGTACTACTTATATTGTCGCAAATTAGAAAATATGCCAGTGTGTTAGTAGAAGCTTAAACATATTGTAATATGAGTCTTAAAAATATTTACCAAAATAAAAAAGATGACGTAATAAATTGAAAGTATCAAAAATCCCCGTAATCTTAATACCAGAAGGTCGTAATTGATTCCAATATATGCCAATATATATAAAAATTTTGCCAATATACCTGTACTACTTATATTGTCGTAGATTAGAAGATATACCCGTGCATTTGTAGAAGATTACTTGTACAACGTACTATATATGAGTTTCAACAATTTTCGTCATAATGAAACAATGGCATAATAATTTGAAAATATCAATAATTCCTGAATCAACTGTCCCCGAAATATCAATAATAATGATGTTTAAACCTGAAGACCGTAATTGATATTATCCAGTCAAAAATGCAATGTCAATGAAATTTATTTTATATACATATTTTTATTAGATTTAATAAAAATCGTATGACACATAACACATTGGATCCGTTGCTAAGCGGCATGATATCATCTGCTTCAAATAAATTGATGGAAATCATGTCGTCTGAATAATGTGATCTCCATGGAAGGTTTGGCGACATTTTCGTCTCCATGATATTTTTATGGATTTACAAATATTTTTATCAATTTAGTGATATTAAAAAAATTAGTTAAATGCGTTACTAAGTAGGATGGATGGACTGACCGACAAATGCTACAGAAACATCATTTCAGTACTCTATTCTAAAAAAACAAATTTAATTTCATTGATTTGGGTCATTTTTATTAATTTGGAGATATTTCCTCTAATTTAGTAAAGTTTAAGAAAAGTTACCAAGTTATTTAGAGATATTCCGCTAAATTCGTAGCTTTAAATTTGCAGATCTGAAGAATAAAATATCCATATCTTGTCTGTATATATACTAAATGAAAACACTAAAATTGTATTAGAAGATACATACATCCGTTCTACTCTTTTTCTGCTTCAACAATCGGCTAAACGAATTTATTGGGTAAACACAATATATGAGTTTATTAGCTAAACACAATATATGAGCTTTGAAACCTCTTTGCTAAAATAAATAAAAGTGTGATGTACGCAGTTCGTAATATATATAATTAAAAGAACAATCAAACCGTTCATTTATTATGAGTTTATTAGCTAAACACAATATATGAGCTTGAAACCTCTTTGCTAAAATAAATAAAAGTAATGTACGCAGTCCGCAATATATATAATTAAAAGAACAATTAAACCGTTTATTTATAAAATATATTTTTACATCCATTTATTTATTATACAAATAGAAAAAATAATAATAATCATTAACAAACACATTTAATTCCATTCCTTTGCCGAGCAACATGATATAAGATAGAATCTTCCTCATAAAATGCGAAATTAAATAACCATTTTAATTTCTTTATACTTCTAATCGTTGAGTAAAAGCTTGTGAAATACATGGAGGTTAATACATGTAAAAACATGGAGGTAGATTTTTCCATTTAAATTCATGTTTCAAACAATTCATGCTTTCAGATAGTGACTATTTAATGCAAAAATCCTGCATCAAACTCAAAAATAAAGTTTTAATTCCCTTTGACGCTTTAAACAAACGATTTTTATCCTTTCCGTTTGGATAAACCACGGAGTTGGAGAGTAGAACTCCTATAAAAAAGTTCCGTTTTTCATTAATATCTCGACAACCCCTGGTCTTAGAAACTTGAAACTTGGGCAAAATTTATGGGGGACTATTTCAAGGCAACCCACAAAATTTCATTAAATTCGGTTCAGCCGTTCTCTCGTGATGATGAGACAAACGAAAGTTTCGTTTTTTACTAATATCTCGAGAACCACTGGTCGTAGAAATTCCAACCATAGACTAAATTTTAAGTGGGGCTATTTCTAGGCTACCCACAAAATTTCATCAAATTCGGTTCAGCCGTTCTCCCGTGATGATGGGACAAACAGACAGACAGACAGACAGACAGACAGACAGACAGATTTTCAATTTTATTTATATAGATGACTTTTTGATAATTTTTTTGAAAAATGTGCAATATCTCGGGAACAGTTCATGTTAGCGTTCTAAAATTTACGTCAATCGTTTTCTAATGAAAAATTACGTAAGAAATATCTATATGCGTAACGTTATTAAAGGTTTTGGTTTTTTGACGATTTTTTCAAAATTTCATTCGAAAATTTAGGGGGGTTCTGAACATTCGATTGCGTATAAAAACAATAGGCTTCCAGTGTTTATGGATTGTGATTTTTGTACCAAATTTCGTCCGAATTGGTCCATTCGTTCGTCAGTTATCGTCTCCACAGACTCACTGACACACACACACACACACACACACACACACACACACATACTTTCACTCACACACACACACACACACACACACACACACTCACACACACACAGACATCACTTCAAAAATGTTTGATTCGTGATCAGGGATGCTTGAAACGTGCTCTCCCGTCGAAAACTCGAATTCGAATTTTCGGCCCCGTCACAATACTTTCCTTATACATTATGTATATAAGGAAAGTAATTATAAACTCAATGTATCAATTACCACTCCATAACCTCTAAGACTTCCCAATTATGGCGGCTAATTTAATTAAAAAAAAAAGTACTCAAAAAAGTATGTGCATGAAATGTGATTGCGATTCACATAGTCTTTCTTACAGAGAACTTCCCCGCGTTTAATTTGAATCACCCTGTACATTTGACGTCTGTCACTAAAATCGAACGGGTACGACAAAATACAGCGACTCATTGCATCTTACTGAGGGAAGATTAATCGGGATTTCCCTCCCTTTCTTATCCTTGTGTCATGTTCGTAATACAGTTCAGAGTCAAGATGTCTATTTAAAGGTGCGGAGACGGAATGGTGAGGGGTTGCTTCCTTTTCGTCATTCCCGAGAATGCCCCCTGACTCAATCCCGAATGAAAGAAAATCTATGCGAGTTTGAAGTCACGCGAACAATTCTTACGATGAAGGTCAAACTCCCTTGAATAAAGATCAAAAATTGTATGACACACAAGGGTTATTTTCACATAAGTCAATGGGAAATTCTGTGAGTCTAAAATATCTGATGTGGACAGCACATGGCTTTCGCTACAGATACCAATTCATTTTCTCTTTAATTCTTTAACAATTCATTATATTCAGTTTAATTTCTATAACTGGAGTCTTTATTTTAGGATTTAATATTACAGATATGAATATTATTATTGTTTAAAAATAAATTCTATGCAAAAATTCACAATAGAACAGAAGTTATGATCGTAAGGATGCACCGTTATTCAGTTCAACGGCTTGCACTGCCTATATTCTTTAGTCAATTGTCGATGCTTCTTTTTTCAAAACAATGTTTCGTGCGCACGATTTCTACAAAAGGACAGCGGTGTCATTTTCTGCCAAAATTTTCTCATTTTGTAAATTCATTTATTACTTTCCTTATATACATAATGTATAAGGAAAGTATTGTGACGGGGTCGAAAATTCAAAATCGAGTTTTCGACGGGAAAGCACGTTTCTAGCATCCCTGATTACGAATCAAACACTTTTGAAGTGATGTCTGTGTGTGTGTGTGTGTGTGTGTACGTGTGTCAGTGAGTCTGTGGAGACGATAACTGACGAACGAATGGACCGATTCGAACCAAATTTGGTACAAAAATCACAATCCGTAAACACTGGAAGCCTATTGTTTTTATACGTAATCGAATGTTCAGAACCCCCTTAAATTTTCGAATAAAATTTTGAAAAAATCGTCAAAAAATCAAAACCCCTAATAAAGTTACGCAAATAGACATTTCTTATGTAATTTTTCATTAGAAAACGATTGATATAAATTTTAGAACGTTAACAGGAACCGTTCTCGAGATATTGCACATTTTTCAAAAAAATTATTAAAAAGTCATATAAAATGAAAAAAAATATTTCCTATTGAGAAACATGTTCACTTTTCATATGTAATACCATGCGATCAATTGGGTGACATCATTCTCGTGGATCTAGCTCGTTCCATTCATGAAAGAAGATACTTTGAGTAATACTTTTGTATTTGAACGCCAATAGTCATTTATCTGCTGTAAGAACAACTTATTTCTTGGTCCATAACGCTTGGCGAGATTTTGGCGACGAATTTGGCGGAATGTCGCCGACTTGGCGACATTTTTAATTGTTGCTAAATTAACAAAAATCTCGCCAAATTGATAAAAATGACGCTCAATCAATGAAATTGACGACTCATTGCAGAAAATTCAATATCTTGGAAGAATATAAGTATCTACTATAAGAATAACATTTTTTTAACTGTAAAATTAGTCAATTCATTGCATTATATCAGGAAAGTCATGTGTTGCCCACATCAGACTTTTTTGTTGCAGTAATTACTACGTATCAATAGGGGGCAGTATGATCAGGAAAGGTGTGTGATGTGTAAGGAAATATTAGGAGAGTAAAATACTACAAATATAGGCGGACGTTATATAACAAGGTGCATAACTAACGGGCTAGCCTGTAACTGGAGTTTACTTAAAAGTTTTGCAACGGAGTCGAAAATTTGAATTAAAGTTTCTAATGAAGAACACGTTTGTACTTAAATCGAACAATTTTGAATAGTTGTCTTTATATGTATGTTAGAGTGTGTGTATGATAGTGTGTGTGGGTGTGTTATAGTGTGTGTGAGTAGTAAAGAAAGGGGCATTCTGCAACGAAGGCGGAGCAAGATGGCCGTCATCTTGATTTCTGTAATCCTGGACGGGGGTGTAAAAAGGGGGAAAATGAAAAAAAGGTGGGGGTAAAAATTTTTCGAAACTTTTTTTCGGGTGGCAACGATGCCGTAGTCTTGTACGAGGGGTTGAGGGGGAAATATTTTTTTTGGGCGAGATTTTTTCTAAGTATGGGAGAAACTATTTTTCAGGGTGGCAACACCTCCGCCTCTGCGACGAAGGCGGAGCAGTGCCATCAGCGCCTCCTAACGGCGAAAATTGGAACTATGGAGATGAACTTAGAAATTTTTTTTGTTTGGGTTGCCATAGCAACATCTGTAAGGGAGAAACTTTTTTGGGGGTGGCAACACCTCCGCCTCTGCGACGAAGGCGGAGCAGTGCCATCAGCGCCTCCTAACGGCGAAAATTGGAACTATGGAGATGAACTTAGAAATTTTTTTTGTTTGGGTTGCCATAGCAACATCTGTAAGGGAGAAACTTTTTTGGGGGTGGCAACACCTCCGCCTCTGCGACGAAGGCGGAGCAGTGTCATCAGCGCCTCCTAACGGCGAAAATTGGAACTATGGAGATGAACTTAGAATTTTTTTTTGTTTGGGTTGCCATAGCGACATCTGTAAGGGAGAAACTTTTTTGGGGGTGGCAACACCTGTGGAGGGGGTATGAAACCATCAGCGTCCCCTAGCGGCAGAAAGCGTAATTAGAATTGTAATTTTTCTACCCTAATAGGATTTTTTTTTTCTTTTTTCTAAATGAATTAAAGGCGTTAATGAGGATAATGAAATAAAGTGATTAAGTATATCAATACCATTGTTATTACATATCCCTCCGCCAAGAGTATGTTAAGGGTATACTAAGGGGTATGCTGAAGGCATGCCAAGGTCGTGTCAATATCCCTCCGCCTTCTAAGAAAAGAGTGCTTTTCCTATTCGCGGTTACGAAGTGAACTGCGGGAATATCGTATGAAGAGATACTTAAGAATCTTGTAGGGTGTAGGGGTATACCAAGAGGATCGAACATGAATTTTAAGAATGTGCCGATTTTAGCGTTTTTTTCACAAAAAGTTTTCAAAACGTTAAAAAAACAACAAAAATGTACGTTTTTTCAACAAGTCGAAGTTTTGGAGTTGTTGGATTTCTCTATGGGAATTAACATAGGTTTTCACACTTTTGCGAATTTTTTAGAAAAAAAATGTGGTTTTTCGCAAAAAAGCGGCCAAAAATGTGTTTTTTGAAAAACGCGGAATCGGCCGATTTTTTTCAAACTGTCGGATTTCTCTATGGGAATTAACATAGGTTTTCACACTTTTGCAATTTTTTGAAAAAAAATGTGCGTTTTTGCAAAAATGCGGCCAAAAAAGCGTGTTTTTAGAGTAGCAGAATTGCGTGAATTGGGTGTATAGGAGGGGTGTGTTTCTACAATCCTTTCGATCTTGGAGTTTAAAAAATTTTAAATAAATATTTTAAAAATAAATATTTTCAATAAATATTCCCAAAAATAAATATTTTTAAATAATCGTGAAAGTGTATACTACAATAGGGGGTTTCTTTATACCAACATGGTTTAACATGTGTACCATTTTACAAGTGTACTATTTTATACATGTGTATACTACCATAGGGGTATCTTTCAATCCTAACATGTTTTAAAAACCGCAGAGTGCATTAAATCACGATGACAGATCTACCCCTCCCCACCTCGCGTGAATGTGGATAGTTACATCGTATGGTCAGTGCGGGAAAGATGGGGATACTACTAACAGAGCGTGGTACTGTACCAGGCTATAACTTGAGGCTATATGTTGACTTGGGTTGGGCCGACTGTTCAGAACGGCTCTCGCTGCTATTGTTAACATCTGTGGTGGAGGATAGTTTTTACGGGCTCATAGAATGCTTGTGTTGGACCATCGCGAAATGCTATTATATTCTCGCCTGGGAGAGACTCTTTTAAAGAAGTTCTTATGTTTCTACATTTACGTTTAAATCTGTTTTTTACCAAGTTACTAATACCTGAAACAAATATTTTTGTGCACTTGCATTTAAATTCTTATTTCCATTTCCTAATAATACCTGAAAAAGAAATACGTTGCTTGCTAATACCTGAAAAAGAAAATCCTCGATAGCTGAAACAGAGATGTATATCATGCGTTTTGCATTTCCTAATAATACCTGAAAAAGAAATATTTTTTACCGAGTTTTTACGAATACCTGAAAAGGGTGTATCTGTAGTTTCCAAGAAAAAGGCAAAGTTAAGAAAAAACACATTTATTAAAAAAAATATAGTAGGACTTGTTTAAAATCGCCAAAAAGTGGTACAGCGGGTTAAAAAAGTAGCCAATGCAGGTTACTCCCCTCTGTAAAAGGCGCCAAGGGCGTGTGACGTAGTCAGACAATGACGTCATCCGCTTCATGTCCATTCTTGAATGGCAGTTCTTTGGTATTATAAAACTTCTTTTAAAACATCTGATATGTTGGGGATAAAATCTCTAAGTCTTTGGAGTTGATCAGGACTTAATTTAATGCAAATGGGTTTTAAGCCAAAACCATCATTACCATTTCTGCATAGCTGTTGCAGAATACAATCCTCCTCTTCAAACATAACCAAGAGTGTGTTGTTAGCAACAAAACTGGTATTGGAGTAAATACTGTTGGTAAATGCGTACCAAGTATCGATATTCATGGTAATTCCACGAGGTGTTGGGAAATACTGTCCTCTGTTTTCTTTGAATTCACGAATATGAATCTTTAACTGATGTCTAAATCTATTCAGAGCTGCAAAGTAGCACCAGTTTAGATCCCATAAGCCAATATTTTCAGAGGCAGGAGGTGGGTCTTTCTTAGATACATATTCTTGTAACCAGTCATGAGATGGAAGCTCATCCTCTTGTATACTGGGCAGGGGACGCTTTTTACTGCATGAAACCAGCTTTCTAAACGTTAAACTAATTCTTGCTTCAGAAATATCAGGCTGAGGTGGAATTCGATGAGAGTAAAGTTCGTTCGTGGGAGGATACATGACATACAAGGAACCATGCTTAGAAGGGATAGTAATAGACTGTTCACCGCTTCGTTCAAAGATAATGCGACGAGTTGCTCCAAAACTGACACAGGCAATGGCATAGGTAGCATCCAAACCCTTTTCATTATCCTTATGACTTCCAATTTTAGCTTGACCATTTGGATAATAGTTTAAAAGCACATAGTTAAATTCCATATCACATGCTTTTTCCACATGTTTTTTAATATCCAGCATCAGGGGAGTCCATTCGTTGGCTGGAACGGAGGTACCCGAAAAGGCATAAGGCAGCATCTCCAAAGGCGAGGGTTTTACGTAGAGGTGTATAAGATCGTCCATGTACAACCACATTGGTTTCTTTAAAGTCCAATGTTTGCAACTGTTTAAAGATATCATCTGCTGTAGCTTGGTCCATAAATTGTCGAATGTAATGTACATTTAATCCATTATTTTCAAATCGAATAATTCGAGGAGAAGAAGTCATGATAGCAGTTAATAGAAATAAAACAACTTGGCAGGATAGAATCTAACGAGCAAGTAACCCATCTTAAACGCAATCCCCCACACCAGTGTTTAGCCCCTCCCACATGCTGACGTAACAAACCTGCTCTACCAATCCCCTGCAACCCGCTTCTCACGCGTGCGTGACCCCCGCTCGACAAGAACGGGCATGTTCAGTGACGTCACTGAAGTCTGTTTTGTATGGGTAGTATGCAATGGTAGTATACAATACCAACACACACTTAGGTAAAAGAATGAAAACAATACACAGGTGATTATGAATGGAAACACTACACAGGTAATTATAATCAATCATTATTTTATTCATTATTATTCATAATTATCCCATTTTAAATAACGGGATGTTACAGGTTCTGCCTTAGGTGGAGTAGGAGTATAAGGCTGATTATACAAATTTTTGTTTTTTACAAAGTGGGTAGGTATATTCAGTTCATCTAAAGCTGTTAAAAACACTTGTTGTCCTGTTACAGTTCTTTTCTTTTGTCCAAATATCAGATTAAATAAATCTCCAATATTAGTCTTTGGAATCCACTGCTGATGATGGGAAATATGTCCTTTTTCATTCCATGAAAGAATGTCGGGATGCCCTTTTATAATATCCAATAAATTGCTGGCATAGTTTCTCATGGGTCGGGGAACACTGTTTAAAATAATATCTTCATATCTTGAGATGTTCTGCTTTGGTAGCTTTGGTAGGGCATCTTCGGATATTTTCATCTCTGTATCCATATCTGTATCCATATTCTCGAGAAGGTCCTTGTGCGATACTTGCGTATTGAGAAGGTCTTTGTACGATACTTGCGTATTCAGACGAGGTTCCTTGTGAGACACTCGTATACGTGTGTTGAAAGAATCCATCTTTATTTTCTTTTGTAAAAGTTCATAATAAAGTTTCACTTTATCATCTTCACTCAGGGAACTGTTGAGAATACGGGGCATTTCCTTATCGAAATGGGTTCTATACTTTTCTGTAGCAACATGTTTAGACAAAGAGTCTTCAGGAACCAGGGCATACTTTTTAGCGTGCTCCATTGAAAAGGGTTGTAATCACACTGAGGGCTGCTGGGATGAGTAAGTTCAGAAAACCGCCTTTCTGAATAATAAGCTTGCGTTTCAGGTACAGTGGCTTACGCTTGTCTGCCAATTCTCGTAAAACAGTCTTGTGCTCTCGAAGTTTGCTCTTTTGGTGCTTCGTGAGTGGGATATTACCCCTTAATGTATTCAGGCTACACTCACAGATGGCTTTTATACAGGAACGAGGAATCTTTTTTAACGAGTTCTTTCGTAGTTTGGTGGGACAAGAATGAAGCAGCCGTAATTGCTTCTGTTGTTGCTTGCTGAGTGTCATCTTCACAACTGAGAGAATACTGCGCATGCGTATTCATTTATCCATTTCGAAAAAGGCTTAATGTCTCAGTTTATACACGTATTGTGTCTGACCGGGTAAAATCGAGGTGCGCAAACGCATCTCTTCTGGAGTCTCACTGCGCAGATCTATAAACAAATAAGAATAAGGTTCTCGAGTAGCATCTTCGTACACTTCTTGGAAGAAAGACAGGTGTCTGGGAAACAGTTGTTTTCCCAAATGCATGATTTGGCTCATGTCTCTTCGATTCTTGCAGAGTAGTAGATAATGGGCATTCAGAGTAATTTCACGCATTTCTTTCCCTTTATGAAAAAAATTTTGCGTTATAAACACCACACTTAGATTTAAATGATGACTTCCTCTCGTAAACAGATGCGTTAATCGTTTATCGTTACCACATTCACTCATTAAATCGTCTATAATAAAGAGAGTATTCAATCCCAGATACTCTTGATAGTTTTTAGGCAATCCTTCCACAAACAAAACGTTTGGGATTTCATCGTATAAAGGCTGGTGGATCCCATAGAACCACACGATTTTGTCCGGAGGAGGCGAAAACATATCCCGCCTGTGTTTAATCATATCCCGCACAAAAAAACTCTTCCCACATCCTGTGGGACCCGAAATAACCATAGTAAAGGGGTGTTGTAAGGATGGGAACTCCATCGTAAATAACAAGATCAGTATGTTGACATCCATATTTATTGGTAAAAAGGTGCACTTATGTGAAAGCGCTTAGTTACAAAGTTATATACATTAGCATCATTACATACATCGTGGGGTACAAAGGGTAATAAAAAGTCTTTCAAAGAAGATCCGCGACATCTTGAATACAAATAATAGATACAATAGTGTCCACAAACAGCTGTTACATTGCTTTGTAGAGGCATGGGGTTGTACTCTTGGTGCTGGAACGTAGAAACAAAGTCCGAGAGGGGTCCTTCAAAGGCTGTGGGTGGGTGTCCATAAGAATCAAAGAATTCTATCGAGTCTTTATCTTGCATGTAAAAGGCTACCCAATGGCTTCCTGGATCGGTCGAAGCGTCCACGTTGGCAACCAAACAGGCTGGGAATGTCACAATGTCTTGGGGTAGTAAATCACTCGGAAAAACACCCAGAAATGCGTTCTTGGTTATAGGATTCTTGGAGAGGGCTTTATCCAGTTGGTGGCTTTCCATGATTAATTGGCAAAATCACACAAAATATGTCTGGACTTGTTAATTTCAACCACGTTTTCAAATTCAGCATACAGTAGAATGGAGATGGTTTCCTTTAAAGCTTCCGAAAACTTGATTTCCAATCGTAAATTACCCTGGTGTTGTAGATTCATATGAGGACCATCGCACATGTCAGGTGATAAATCAAATGCGTACAAGGTAAATCCTTTTGCAAATTCGTCTCGAGTCAGATGAATTCCTTTGTCTTGGTTAAATCCAGGGAATAAGGTGTGATAGGCACGGATATAGTTGTTTTAGTTAAAGTTCAATTCCAAGGGTCTGCTGGGTACTGGAAGTCCATCCACGTAGACACATAGAAAATTCACGTTGTAATGACCTAGCAGGAAAGGGTTAGAATCATACTGTCCATTCATACCCGCATTGTTTAAACAGGCAACGACCACTCTTTTGGGCATCACACCTAAAAAGGCATTATCCTGCATAAAAGACCAACTGCCTTTAGAAACAGAATACGTCTTACACAGAACGCGGTCAATGGGATACTTGGCCGTGTGCTTCTCCAGGGCTTTTATATGTCCCAGTAACACGCCGGGGCCCACTTTCACTTTTCGAATAAACATGGAAGCATGCTCTATCATCACTTTATAATCAGGTTTGGCAGCATTAGACACTAAACAAAAATCTGATTTGCTACGCGTCATCTTTATCTTCATGTCCACTAAATTCAATATAAGGCGATTCTGCTGAAAAATGTCTGAATGAATCTGTCCAATCATATCCACAGTTTGGCTTTGTTTGCTTAATTCATATCTTTGTTTCAGTCCTTCGTTAGCATCCTTTTCTGCAAGAGGGTTGGTATTGTTCAGATGGGTGTCTTTAAAAAAACATTCACAAGTCAATAAACTTTTCTTGGCATCGGCTCCATAGTTCAAGAGAGTTTCTATATAGGCTCTGTAGGGATAGGTGTTGGTCGCTGAAGAAATAACTCGGTCATTCAAACTCACATCCACTTGGGAGAACAGGGAATGTAGAAATAAGTTCACGGGAGCCACGGGTTCTTTGTCGGCTATAAGCGATCCATCCGATTTCACAATCTTTGCTTTCACGTATAGAAAAGAAGAACCCAGATCCATATATTCATCTCCGCTTCCAGATATGTTAAATTCCACGGGACCTCCATCTCGTATATTAGAGAGGGGGTGGTATTCGATAAAATGTCCTTTTTCTATAGCTGTCTGAGTAGGTGGGGTCACGAATAAATCCAATTCGCTCTTGGTACAAGGTGAAGAATCTTTATGGATAGACATCTTTAGGAGAAAATATCTCGTGTTCTCGCTTTCTTTGCTGAAGTGGGAATGAAGTGATTCTCGGATCGCTTCCTCTTTTTATTGCTTTTTCCAGAACCAATCATAGTCTTCATCTGGGTTGCAGCCTTGTCTGTTAAATTACGACCTGCTTCTTTTAAATGACGCTTGGCTGCCACTTTTAAATCTTCTCCTCTGGATACATCTCCCATCACATTGAGTCCACTCTGCCATATTTGCTTTCCCACGGCTTTGGCACCCGATTTTAGAATGGGTACAGCCGCTCTAAAAAAGGAGCGAAACAAACTTCCAAATCCATATCCTTTTTGAAATGCAGATCCTTGATAATAATCCAATCCATTACCGGTTTGCTGAAGATAGTAGTCTTCAAAAGATTTCTGGCAACATTCATAAGGCACATACATCATGAGAGATACTTTTGGCGAAAGTGTAGCTTCACGTACGAGCGTCCGCGTTCAAATGGCATGAGTTCACCTGTGTGCGTCCTTATAACGATTTCCAAAGTGCCAATCGTCTTTCTACTCACAGGTAAATAGTGGGGGCGGTCGAATGTTAGAGAAACCAATTCGCCATCGTTTCCGGCCACTTTCACTATGCGTAAAAGGGGTGCTAGTACATCTCCCACAATTTGGGGTTCCACAATGTCGGAATACACAAACAGTACATGATAATGAGCGTTCACATCTGCAACGTAGGGTCCTTCCACACTGGTTTCTAAATGAGAGTCCGATTCAATCACCATGGGATTAAAACCCAGTACTTGGGCCATTCCTTTGTCTAAAATCACTCTTGCTTTGTTCTTTACTTTAATGCGTACTCGTTTCGTAACAGGATTATAATGAAAGGAGATCTTGTTTTGGTGGTCTTTGATGAAAATAGCTTTTAAAATGTCTGGGATGGTTTCGTAATATCCCGCTGGTATTCTACGTACAAGCATTTTACCATCTCCTAGATCAAATCCAATAAAATTGTTCTCGGCAGTTATATTCATCCATGTATGGGGGTATAAAAACTCTGTAATTCCAATCTCCCAGCTTCCCTTCAGCTCTATAGGGATGGGTAATCTCGTAATAAAATGTGAAATTTTATTCTCAGGAAAGTAGCTCATCGAGCTATCACTAGGAAGTGTCACGTAGAAACTCATCGTATCAACTGATTTCAGAAACAGGCGTCCCTTGCTTTTATAGGGCGGATAAATCAGAGGCAGGTATCCACTGATTAAACTTGTGGGGATAACCTCGGTATTTTACAAAGTATTCCATATTATTCTTCTTGAAACGCTTCTTT
Source organism: Amaurobius ferox (assembly GCA_951213105.1). Lineage (NCBI taxonomy): Eukaryota > Metazoa > Arthropoda > Arachnida > Araneae > Amaurobiidae > Amaurobius > Amaurobius ferox. The sequence continues at coordinate 131,875,547 of OX578150.1, read as the reverse complement.
AACACTTTTTCAATGGGGAATTCCTCTTTCATTTTCACTTTTTGTAGTTCTTGCAGGTAAAAGGTACCTTGTATGGGTTCTCCTAGTAAATCTTGGATTCTGTATACAGCAGGTTCTCGCTTCACACATTCTGTCACTTTAAATAATTCTTCCGACCAATTTGTTTCATACCCCTTCTCAAAGGTCATTTTAATCTTGGATACTCGCACAGTGTCCCCCGCATTTAAAATACATTTGGATACACCCTTAGGCAGGTTACCATAGAGCGTAAACCACACTTCTTGTTCATTGTCCGAATTCACATTCGCAGGGGCTTTCTTAATGCTGGAGTGATAGGTATGATTATAGCTATCCATCAACGAGTCCAATACATCCAAATAGCGATAAGTATTCTGATCGGTAAAGTATTTCCACATTTTTGTCTTAAGGGTTCTGTTAAACCTCTCAACAACAGATGCTTTGTGGTGTTAAACGTTGTAAAAAACCTGATATGATGTTCTTTAAGTAATTTTTGAAATTTCTGATTCTTAAATTCTGTACCTTGATCCGTCTGCAGAGATTTTGGAATGCGCTCTTTAAATATAGTCTGAAAGGCATTCACGATATCTACCCCTCTCTTGTGCTTCAGGGGTATAGCCCATGCATATTTGGATAAAATGTCAATGCATGTTAAGATGTAGCGAAATCCATCATTCTGTCGGCTAAGTGTTGACATATCAGCTAAATCGGCTTGCCATTGCTGATCTATAGAATACACTATAACACGGTTGGTTTTAAATTTCCGTTGAACTGGCTTGTGTAATGTATAGGCATCCACACCTTGTAACCAGTTACCTTACACCTTTCTGGTAGGTCGGACGGTCTGGGTATCAACAACAACAACACCTTGTAACCAATTCTGAATTTCCTTTTTGGGTACTTTTCCTTGAAGAGCACGATATATGCTATCCACTCCACCGGAACTTGCGGGGTGCTTGGGGTCTTGGTAGGTTCCATCCATCATTCCAACATGGAAATATTAATAGATTCGTTTAAATGCAGAATAAAATCCCTTGGTATATTTAAATCAATTAAAACTTCCGTTGTAATGTATACTATTAAAACAGTGATCAGATAGACACACGTCACGATAACCTCCTCTCTCGAAGACATGACTTTAAATAAACTAATCGCTCTTCTTGCCTCTTTTATATACAGATTTAAAAATAACGCCAAATCTTAAAATGCGCTCTCTGAAACGCTGGGCGTCAATTTCCCAGAATCCCTTGCGATCTTCATTTTTGGGTACCTCTATAATGCATACCTCCTCACAAAATCTAACTCGCTTCATCCTGACCGACCTCTTTAAACTCTAAGACCGAAATGGTTGGGGAAACACACCCCTCCTATACACCCAATTCATGCCATTCTGCTACTTTAAAACACCAATTCACGCGATTCTGCTACTTTAAAAACGCGTTTTTGTTAGTTTTTTACAAGTAAAAAGTATGTTTTTGTGAAAAAACGTTAAAAAATAGCACAAGTGTGAAAACCTATGTTAATTCCCATAGAGAAAACGGCACAAGTGTGGTTTTTGAAAAGTAAAAAACTTACATTTGCGAAAAAATATAAGAAAAAAACTTGCATTTACGAAATTTTCAAGTATCTCACCCTACAAGATTCTTAAGTATCTCTTCATACGATATTCCCGCAGTTCACTTCGTAACCGCGAATAGGAAAAGCACTCTTTTCTTAGAAGGCGGAGGGATATTGACACGACCTTGGCATGCCTTCAGCATACCCCTTAGTATACCCTTAACATACTCTTGGCGGAGGGATATGTAATAACAATGGTATTGATATACTTAATAACTTTATTTCATTATCCTCATTAACGCCTTTAATTCATTTAGAAAAAAGAAAAAAAAATCCTATTAGGGTAGAAAAATTACAATTCTAATTACGCTTTCTGCCGCTAGGGGACGCTGATGGTTTCATACCCCCTCCACAGGTGTTGCCACCCCCAAAAAAGTTTCTCCCTTACAGATGTTGCTATGGCAACCCAAACAAAAAAAATTTCTAAGTTCATCTCCATAGTTCCAATTTTCGCCGTTAGGAGGCGCTGATGGCACTGCTCCGCCTTCGTCGCAGAGGTGTTGCCACCCCCAAAAAAGTTTCTCCCTTACAGATGTTGCTATGGCAACCCAAACAAAAAAAATTTCTAAGTTCATCTCCATAGTTCCAATTTTCGCCGTTAGGAGGCGCTGATGGCACTGCTCCGCCTTCGTCGCAGAGGCGGAGGTGTTGCCACCCTCAAAAATAGTTTCTCCCATACTCAGAAAAAATCTCGCCCAAAAAAAATATTTCCCCCTCAACCCCTCGTACAAGACTACGGCATCGTTGCCACCCGAAAAAAAGTTTCGAAAAATTTTTACCCCCACCTTTTTTTCATTTTCCCCCTTTTTACACCCCCGTCCAGGATTACAGAAATCAAGATGACGGCCATCTTGCTCCGCGCTCCGCATTGCTCCGCCTTCGTTGCAGAACGCCCCTTTCTTTACTACTTGTGTGTGTATTATAGCGTGTGTGTGAATGTGCGTGTATTATAGTGTGTGTGCGTGGATGTGTGTCAGTGCATATGTATGTGTGTGTTAGTGCATCTGTGTGTATGATAATGTGTGTATTAGTGTATACGTGTTAGTGCGTGTGTATTAGCATGTGTGTGTATTAGCTTGTGTGTGTGTGTGTATTAGCATGTGTGTGTGTGTGTTAGCATGTGTGTGTGTGTTAGTGCATCTGTGTGTATGATAGTGTGTGTATGAGTGTATATGTTACCTCTAAAGATCGAAAGTCGTTAATGCGCACATTACCTAGCTAATCTGCAGATTAACTGATTTACTCCGTTAACGTACAGAATCAAGAGTTTTCCCCCGCATTTTTACCTAGGTAATGTGCACATTAACGGCTTCCGTATCGTTAAAGTTCAAAAGTTTGTAAAACAGAGGATAGCTTTTATAAACTTGGTACTAAAACGGATATTTTAAAACAATTGTATGCAAAATCTGAATTCAGTGTTTGCAAAGAGAGATTTTTAACGAAAGACGATGTCCCTGCTATAGAAATATCTTTACGTCAAACAGCAATAAAACAATCCCTTGGTACTGGGCAGGGTTTCAGAAAATGTGACTGCAAATCTAAATGTACCACAAATAGGTGTGCTTGTCGCAAAAACCAATTGCTATGCAATTCGAAGTGTCACCAATCTTTAGATTGCACTAATAAGTAAGCATAATTTTATCTTATGTTTTGCAAATTAATTTCTTTTATTGTGATAATATTTTAAACCGTTTGATTCTTTGTATTATAGTTTTTTAATTGATTGATGATTGATTCTACCAACAAATTTGTTGATTGTTTGATTGTATTAACTTGATTCTTTAGAAACGTTGCTGTTGTTCCAGCAAAGATCTTATTTTAACTTTAATGAGTGCCTAGCAGGTAATGTGCAGATTATCTAGGTAATTTGCAGATTACCTAGGTAATTTTAGAAATGAAACAATTTTCGACACTTTAACGGATCACCCTAGTTAATCTTCACATTACCTAGATAATCTGTAGAATAACTTATTTCTGCACTTTAGCGGTAACATATATATGTTAGTGCATGTGTGTGTGTTAGCATGTGTGTGTATTAGCATGTGTGTGTGTTAGCACGTGTATATGCGTGTAAGTGCATGTGTGTTAGTGCATATATGTATGATAGTGTGTGTGTGTTAGCATGTGTGTGTATTAGCATGTGTGTGTGTTAGCATGTGTGTGTGTTAGCATGTGTGTGTATTAGCATGTGTGTGTGTTAGCACGTGTATATGCGTGTAAGTGTATGTGTGTTAGTGCATATATGTATGATAGTGTGTGTGTTAGTGCATATGTGTATGATAGTGTGTGTGTTAGTGCATTTTTGTGTGTGTGTTATTGCATGTGTGTGTATTAGAGTATGTGTGTTAGTGTGTATATGATAGTGTGTGTGTGTGTGTGTATATGATAGTGTGTGTGTGTATATGATAGTGTGTGTGTGTGTGTTTAAGTGTGAGAGTCCATGAGGCTATGGATAAGGTATCTTTCGAAGGAATAAAGCGCTTCGAAAACAATTGAGTGAGGTTATGACAATGAGTGAACCCTGGAACCCTGTTGATTTTGAATACAATCAAATGTTTAAATACACCCTCACCATTTCCATTTTCGAATGCATTTTTGAAAAAAAAAATCATTGAGGAATTACATCCTTCAGTAACAAATAATAAATAATTATTTAAGAAGTAAGTTTTCATTAGAAAGCAATTAATGCAAACTGTTAAACGTTATCATGAGCTATTCTCGAGATATTGCGCAATTTTTAAATGGATTTTTGAAAAATCATTAAAAAATTAGGACATTCTATACTATAAACTAAATAATTAATTCATATTTAATTTTTCATTATAAGAATAAATGACGGAAACTTTAGAACAGAACGAACCATTCATGATATATATGTTTTTAAATAAATCTATAATAACACAAAATTACATAAAATTACAAGAGTAGTAAGTATCATAAAATACGCATGTTCCTTTTCCATATGCCATATTATGCGACAAATCTGCTAACATTATGGATCTAGTGCGTTCCATTCACGATATGAGATATTTTTTATAACAGATTTCTATTTCACAGGATGTATAATTAAATATCAATTATAATTGGATAAAAAGTTTGCACGTGAGTCTGAATAAGTTATTTTATTTAGACAAATATGTTACCAATAGCTCCAATTTTAAGTAAAATTAACTCGATTTTCTAATACCAGAATTCATTTTTTTCTTCAAATTTTAAAAGAAAAAAAATTTAAAAAAGCGGTATCCTGAGTTCAAATGATTAGCATGCTACCTTTCACTTTAAAGGGCTTGACAAAATATTTCGATTGATACTATACTTGACAAAGTACACCTTGGGGGGGGGGACTAAATAATCAAAACGTATTCAGGGGGGGGGGGGATCTTAAAACATATATTGGTCTCAAAATTTAGAAATCGAAAATTTATACAACACAATATTTTCTCAATACAACAGACAACATTTTCTCAATATTGCATATGAGAAAGTGAAAATTTTTACTTCAATACCAAATACATTGTGCTGTAGATCTCGCAATTATGTTGCTCTAAAAGAAGCAAAGAATTTTGTAGAAAATTTATATGCTGACGGCACTAGAGTGTTATTGGTAATTAGAAAGGTACATGCCCTCGTTAACAGATGTTACTCATAGTCGAGGAAATTTCCCAAGAGCCATCCTGTATAGAGCATGTGCACGTGAGGTCATATGGACCATTTTGCTCTTACGTTTCCAAAACTAAATACTCGTCTGCTTAGCAGTATAGAAATTTTCATTACTTCTGTATTAAAAACGGCTACTTTAGAAACTTACAATCGTTTAATATCTCATTTTATTAGGAAATATCTCAATTTATCTTCTTGTATGGATATTTTTAATGAACCGGAAAGTAAAATATTCACTTTCATTGAAATATATACACGAGTTTTTTTAAGAAAATTGTTATGTATCTTTATCTTCTCATATACATCTCATATACATTGGAGAATTTTCTAGGCAATCTTTACAACGCTCGTTAGTGACTACGGTAAGAATGGGTAGTAGTGTACACTCACTTAAAATCACTTAAAGTTCACTTTAGCAAATGAAATCTCTCAATATATATTGTTATTCAAGTATTCTAAATAACTTATTTTCATCACAAAAATAAATTTCGAGGTTTAATGGGTTTAATTTCAATTTTTATTGGCCATCATCGTCCGTTTACGAAGACACTCTATGGTAAAAATAATACCCTTTTACCCTTACGTTTCTGCGCATTCTACTACGCAGGTTGCTTACTGACGCTCGTGCTCATGCTCTATCAAAACTCAGCTAGGTGCACGTAAATGTTTCGAATAAAAAATTCACACAGCTTCGCCCATTCTTGTAATTCTTTTCGCACGCCAAGTCTAAGTTATGATTACCAAAACCAGGATGCATACAACGAAACCTCTTTCACTAATGAACGAGAGTGCTGACGATGCGACTTGGAAGTAGCATAATCTTCTCCAGTCAGTGGCATGCTGTACAAGACGATGTTTTCCACCGCCGCGCTCCAAAGTAATTGCAATTAGTGTCCGTTACCTTACGTTCGATTAGATCCCGGTCCCCCTGGTCACTGAGGGGCGTGTCTCCCCACTCGGCCCTTCTCGTGATCGAACAGAACAAAAATGACTCGCCCCTTAGCGAAGGGAGCTAGTTTTTGTAAGAACAGCTTCAATTCTCTTGCAAGTATAATATATTTAAATAAGTATAATTATTTAAATAAGTATAATATAAAGTATAATTATTTAAATAAGTATAATACAAAGTATAATTATTTAAATAAGTACAATATAAAGTATAATTATTTAAATAAGTACAATATAAAGTATAATTATTTAATCAAGCATAATATACAGTATAATTATTCAAATAAATATAATATAAAGCATAAAATAAGTATAATATAAAGTATATTTATTTAAATAAGTATAATATAAAGTACAATATAATTATTAACAATTATATTATGTAGAGTAAAATATCTAGAGCTGACGGGAAAAAGTACTTAAGTCAAGAAAAAGGATTTTGAAATATCGAGGAATGAAAATTTTGATACTTTCAAGAAAACTGTTTTTAAATTTAAACTTTTAGTTTTCAGAAAACAGATCAAATTCATATGGAGTTTTTTTATGTATTTATGAGATGAATAAATAATAATTTTTCTTAATTTATATTTTATTACCCCACTGAAATCCCTGTATAGTCTAATAGGTGTTTAAGGTTTTTCCTTTTTGGAACATCTTAAAAGCCCAACTGACTTATGTGCTTTTTTCACAATAAAGGCCATACATTTCTTAATCCAAATATGTATGTTATAAAAAATTGGAATTTTTGACTTATGTGCTTTTCCCCAGTCACCTCTAGATATATCTTTGTATAATGTAATTGTCTAAAGTATTTCTGCCTTTTCTAACTCTCCAGCAGACCTCTTAGAAGTTTAAATTTTTACACACTTATAGTACCCCGGCCATCCAAATAGTTGCTCTAAGTCTACGGACGAGTCGGATGGTCTGGGCTTTCGACACTTATAGTACCGGCAGAACCTAATGGAACTGGATTTCCAATTCCCCCCTCCCCTTCCTTCTTGAGAGCGGAGAAATTGGATTAAAAAAATTCCAGATACACCCGGTGAACTATAAGCTAAATCGTTTCACACTTGTAGTAAAGTCCGTCTCATAAGTTTAAGCACAACTGGGAAATGGGGATTACTAGAGAACAATACAAAATAAAACAAAATGCCATTATTCGTTCACTAGATACTGCAAATCCTTTTATATAATCCATATCAAAATGTATAAATAATTTTTCTTATCATGAATTTGATACAAAATAAAAAAATAGCCGGTTATACACTGTCTCAAAAGTTTAAGAACAGTGCAAAAAAATTCTGATATAAAACATACATAATGAAGTTGCTTATTGATAGTATTTCCATAGTTTCGTATCACTTCAAACAAACGTGTTTCCATTGGCAAAATCAATTTTTGAAATATTTCTGGTTACAGGGAGTACCATGTTTCCTCAATAGCCAATATAAGTTCCTTAACAGAGTCATAGTGCTTTCCATTGTTGTAAATTTGAGGAGTTAAGATACCCCAGACATTCTCAATAGGGTTCAAGTCTGGCCTCAAAGATGGCCAGTTCAAAACTCGGATATTTTGCTCTGAAAGCTATTGTTTGGTAGAACTGGAGGTGTGTATGGAGGCACTGTCGTGCTGAAATTCCCATTCAGACCCACCAAGAAGCTTACCGAATGGAAGCAAATGTTGCTGAAGTGTTTCTTGATACTTCATTGAATTTTATCTTCCTTGAACAATGGCAAAGGAGGTCGGACCATTAAAACCAAATGCCCCCAAACCATCACAAATTTACCGCCCTGTTGTCTGCTGAACAGGGTCCTTTCCTCTTTCCTGAGGCCGTGCCAATAAGAGTTCCAGCCATCAGGGCCATCCAAATTCCTTTTTTTCTCGTCGCTGAATATTACTGAGATCCATTTGTCTCCATAAGACATGTACTTTCGAGCCCACTCTCTATAAGACATGTACTTCTCTATAAGACATGTACTTTCGAGCCCACTCTCTATAAGACATGTACTTCTCCATAAGACATGTACTTTCGAGCCCACTCTCTATAAGACATGTACTTCTCCATAAGACATGTACTTTCGAGCCCACTCTCTATAAGACATGTACTTCTCCATAAGACATGTACTTTCGAGCCCACTCTCTATAAGACATGTACTTCTCCATAAGACATGTACTTTCGAGCCCACTCTCTATAAGACATGTACTTCTCCATAAGACATGTACTTTCGAGCCCACTCTCTATAAGACATGTACTTCTCCATAAGACATGTACTTTCGAGCCCACTCTCTATAAGACATGTACTTCTCTATAAGACATGTACTTCTCTATAAGACATGTACTTTCGAGCCCACTCTCTATAAGACATGTACTTCTCTATAAGACATGTACTTTCGAGCCCACTCTCTATAAGACATGTACTTCTCTATAAGACATGTGCTTTCGAGCCCACTCTCTATAAGACATGTACTTCTCCATAAGACATGTACTTCTCCATAAGACATGTACTTTCGAGCCCGCTCCACTCTGTCCTTCTTATGACGCGGTTTCAAACATGGTTTGAGAGCCATTTTCTTCGGAACAATGTTGCTGCATTCCCTGATACGTCTATGTATTATGTCCTTTGAGATCTTTACGCCGAGGTTATTTTTTAGTTGACGTAAGAACATGTTTTGTGTTGACACCAAACTCTGAATCCGTCAATCTGTCTGTACACTCGTTACACGAGACCGTCCACATCTTGGTTTTCTATCGAAATAGTCCCTAGCAAGTACTTGATATATATACCACGCTTTGATCGATTTAAAGTAATAGCAATTTCACGAACAATCTTACCTTCCGATTTTAACTTTAAAATCCTTAAAATCTCCACTTTCGTAAACTCCACAGACTTCGGCATTTTGATTCACGGACAGAAGTTATCTCTTTGCCTTCCTACCATTCAAGAGAAAAGTCATTACAACGTCGTTCACGCGTTTGTAAAATTTTGCATAAAGTGCTTTAAACTTTTGAGACACTGTTTTTTCATCAAACTTTTCAAAATTTTAATTTTTAATACATTTTTAGTGTTGTACACAATAAAATGGGTTTATTTTATTTCGATTACATTTTGATTATTTAGTGTTAAATTTCATTTCATATTTTTCCTTTTAATTTTATGAGCCTCTTTATTCTGTGCGTAAATTTTTGAGACGGACTGTATAGTTGTGGAAGAGGTGGAGGTACTATAGAGGTGGGTGACAGAACCTAGAGGAGGAGAGTGGCAGCCCAAAGGTTAACACGCTGAAGTTGCACTCGGACGACCCAAGTTCGATTCCAGGCTCTGCCCGAAGTGTCCTCGTGTTCACATGGAATACGGACACGTTAAATATGTGGGTTCGTAAGTTCCTCCGAGAGGTTGGTGGTCGGGGGAGGAGGGTACGGTCTCTATGAATGTCGTTCCCACTGGATTCCGGATTAAATTGGATGGCACTTCCCGGCCGTCCAAACCTTACACTCTTGGGTAGGTCGGACGGTCTGGATCAAAGAAGAAGGAGGACAGAACCTAATGAAATTGAATTTTCGATATCCCCCCCTTATGATCAGAGACAATGGGTGATATAAAAAAGTATTTTCAGACCCTATCCCCCCCCCCCCCCCCCCAGTGGACTGAAAGGCAGAGTTTTTGCATACACAGTATCATCCACTGAATAGACCCCAACGATGCTGATTTTTCGACCTACCACCTCCCCGGAGGAAAAAATAACGTGACAAAATGTTTTATCAGTCCCCTCCCCAGAATCCTCATCCCCTCCTCACTGTTGACTTAGAAATCAGAATTTTTACACACTTGTACTTTTCCGGCCGCCCACTTTGCTCTATGTCCAAGAATGAGCCGGAAGGTCTGGGCTTTCGACACTTGTACTTTTGAATACAGGACAGAACCTAATGGATTTTCGATTTCTTCTTGAGGCGGACAAAATGGGTTTTCTTTCAAATACTTTTTGGCCCCCATCTAGGAGAATGAAACTTTGATTGAAACGTGGTTTTAGGCTTTAAAAATTCCTAACTATAAAACTAATTCGAATTAAAAAAAATAACGCCGAGGTGCATCTATTCGGGTCCTGAAGTATCTGCGCACCAAATTTCATGAACCTGCGACTCTTTGATTTCCCACTGCAAACGCACAAACAGACACACAGACATCTTCCTTTATCAAGTAAGATGTTCTTTAAGGGTCGTAGACGAGGGACACTGCATTTCCGTAACTCATCCCAAAAAGGATGTAAAATGTCCGACCGGCATGATCATCGTATCTCGCCAGTATTTTACCCAATTCTGAGGTTTCAGTTGCTTTCGAAAATCTGCAGTTATATAAAGTTACTGAAACTGAACGTAAGCTTATTTCATTCAAGGAACATTTACCCAGCTAGTAAAAAAATATAAAACGGGAAACCAGAAAGACACTTTTACGCAAAATATATCTTAATCCTACCCATTTCACTTAAACTATTTTTTACGGTAATGAGGGGATATTTTGATAGGATTTTATACCACCTGCCCCCCCCCCCCCAAATTTTACAAATATATATATATATATATATATATATATATATATATATATTGAAAAATTTTCAAATTTTACAAGAAAATATTTGAAAAATCTGTGTTGTGGCTCCAAAAGTTTACAACTATAGCGTGTTACCCTTCACTTTAAAGGGCTTGAAAAAATCTTTGGATTAGTACCATACTTAACAATGTACCCTCCCCCCTCTTCCCGAAGGGGACAACGACGTCACAGAAATTGTTTTGCGGTTATTTCTGACAACAGTGATTGAAACTATGAAGGTTCGTGCTCATTGAACCATCAATAAACCCTTTTATGCCTGATTATGTCAAATTTCGTAAAAATATAAAATTTAGACTCACTTTTGAAGTTTTCGTTTGAATTAAAAAAAAAATCTATCTGGTTCTAAATTTTTTGATGACCAAGCCGGATATAAAGTTTCGTGAAAATCCATTGATATTTATGGCTGCTATCGTGCACGCAAAAAAATCGACCACAGAAAGACGGACATCACTACAAAGAGAGTCAAAGCGTGTTCAGGAGGTCTTAAAAGATATATTGACATCAAAATCGAAAATTTTCGTAAAAGTAATACTTTCTTAATATTTTCTCTACGTATAACAATACTGTCTCAATACTTAATGAGAAAGTAAAAATAGGATGGCCGAATACTTTACGACTCGAAAATGTCCCAACCAACTTCTACTTGTTGTATCAGCCAAATCTCAGGCTGAACAATCTTTTACTTTTTCTTCTGGCAGGGCTACAAAGGTGTATAGGCTTTAAGCGATTCTATGCCGTACCATAAAGTAAATCACTTAGGGGCCCCCTTTGGCCGCCAACTAAACATTTGATGCGTCTGAGTATTGGTCAATGTGAGCCCCAGCTGGGCTCTAAATCAAGTTCGTGCCTGAACTATCACTCCAGTCACATTTCCAACATATATATGCATGGCTATTTTTAGAAATTAATGTATAACTATAAACTCATTTAGAAGAAAAAATAAGACGAATAATAAAACGAAAAACACTTATTTCCACCGAAAAACGTTAAGTGCAATCATAACTACCTCGACGAGAAAATAAATAATTTCTAACGGAATCGTTTTTTTTTTCTCCTCCCACTAGATCTAGCCACAAGACGGACTCATTTTTTTCGCCCCCCCCCCCCCCCCACCCGGCTTGTCGAACATTATCGTCGCTTCATTTCCGAGTCAGCGCTCATCGTACCGGGGCTGCAAAGACACAGGTAGGGAGTACGAGGTGGTATTCGACAGACTCCAAGGGAAGGAGCGAGGTGAGTTGAGTTGTATTGGGGCACGCTCCACTGATAAGGGCCCGGCGATGTCCCGGCCTTATCTTTGGGAGACAAGTTCCATAATTAATGCCCCACTAATGAACGAGGGGGCGCCCGGCTAATCAATGGGCAACGTTTCCGGTGGAACGGCCGCACGCTCATTTCCTTCTCTCTTCCCCCCTGGCAGACGATATCGAAACCCCCCTCCGAACGTGATATCTCAAGAAATGCAAACGAGGGGGGTTTTAACCCCTCCAACACCGTATCAGTGCGATTTCCAAGTTTTTGTTAATGGGATTTGGGGCGGGTTTGTTTTCCGGAGGGTCGTTAGAAGCGTGGAGCGCAACAAGGCAGATGTTGACAGATATTCTCCGGTTGCCAATATGAGATTACAAATATATATGAATTAAGGTTTGAGGGTTAATGTTAACTAAGCGTATATTCTCCGTATAAAATACGTATAATATAATCGCGCGGTTATGCTATGCATATGTACGACATGCATAGCAGAGTACAATACTCAACTTTATTAAATGCTAGATATATACCCGCCGTTGTCCGGAGGTCGTGGCGTAGTGCATCCACGCAGCAGTTTGTTTTATTTATTTATTTTTATTTTTTATAAGCGGGGGTGTTGACAAAGCTTTCTTTGGTTTTCAAGAATTCGCTGTAAATTTTGGTGAACGAAATTTATAGCACACTTTAATAACGTCCACTTCTAGCAACTACAAAGGGAAAAAAAAAAAAGTACCATTATTACAAATGTCGTTAATCAATGCAACGCATTTAGTGGATGCCGGATATAGCCGGCGCTAGCCAGGGTGAAGCATTTAGTAGATGCTGGATATAGCCGACGCTAGCCAGGGTGAAGCAGTTAATTGAAATTGGACACAACCGGCGCTAGCCAATGCGACACATTTAGTGGATGCCAGATATAACTAGCGTTAATCGTGAAATATATATATATATATATATATATATATATATATATTCTCAGGTACAATATATGTATTTGGTTCCTATTTTATTTTTCAATCTTTAAGCTTGTAGGCCAAGTAGACGGAGTTTATAGATATTATCTATCTCCATTTTCAGAAACGAGCTTTTTTTTTGGACATTTTGAATAGATCCTAGGCCCTGAAGAAGAATCTGTTCAAAATGATTTTCTTTTTAAGTCTAATGCTCTTCCACGTGTTTGGTTTTAATGCTTGGTCATTTCCTGTTTCTCAATTTTCAAATTCTCACCATTGATATTTGTTAATTATATATATATAGCTTGATGACTGGATATACGCCTTTTATTTCCCCCTTGATCTCTATTTTTTACATCTTTATACGTAGCTATCTTATATTTTAAGCTATGGTTATATGAGTTGCAACTTATCTCTAATCTATCTTTGGAATTTCATATAATATTTTTATTATATATTTTCTTTTACTGATCAAACTTAGGTATATATAATACAAGTAAAATAAAAATTCTTCAGTTTATATATATATATATATATATATATATATATATATATATATATATATATATATATATGTATATATATATATATATATATATATATACAAAAACAACCGTTAGTTACAAAAATAAGGCCGTACTTCATGTTGTTCGTAATATTTCTGGGTCATAAAATTTATATCAGCATGTAGGGAATGATCAGACAAATTGATCCCACCAGGTTTAATTTATCCGAATGAACAGCATCGAAGTCAAACCTTGCAAAATACATTCGTATATTGAAGTCAATTCCTACTTATCAGCTAATCCTCTTCAACTTCGAAATTGACATTTTTCATTTAACCCACTTTATTGCCGAGTTCATTATCCCAACTTTTCAAATTCTCCGCTAGGAGCGCTGCAATCCCTTTTTCTCGATCGAGCGTAGTCACTTTACTATAACTAGACCTAGTGTATACGATCAAGAGCCTTTCCTTACAAAGTTATTGGAGTGCTTAAAGTTTTCCTAGAACCCCGCATGACATGAGAAGATGAATCAAAATCATCATTCGAATCAGAGTACTGGGACAAGCACTGCAAGTATCACTGTGTTACAGTCAACTATGATATGGCACGTTTTCATCGTCTTCCATATGTGCATTTTTTACAGTCTTGACTTCAATTCTTAATCACTAAACAATCCTCTCCAACTTTGCAATTGACATTTCCCATCTATCCCTCATTGTTACCGAGTTCATTACCCTACCTTTTCAAATTCTTCGCCAGGAGCGCTGCAATCCCTTTTCATTCGACCGGGCATGGTCACCTTTCTACAGCTATAATCCAACATGTACAGTCACGGCTCTTTCCTTGCAACGTTATTTGAGTCCATGAGGAAGACTTTCCTAGGAAATCCTGGAAAAGATGAGAAGACGAATGAAAATGACTCGTGAAGACGACCCTTTTCCTCGGATCAATTACCCCAGAAAAGTCGGCCGAGGCTCCTTCACCTCACGGTTATTAATCCATGTAGTCAAATGAGGTGGACGTTGATCGGTCGTCATTTACGTACGGTGTGCATATTAAGAACGACGACATACGGGCCACGAGGGTGAACGAACGAAAAAAACACGGATGTTTCTTACATGACACGGGAGAAATGACTCACGAAGGAAAAGGGATATGAAGGAACCATTTTGGACAGATTTTTCAAAGTAAGCGCCTGCAAATTTACTAGCAATGCCCGCGAACACAGAGCACGGGCACGATCGTAAATAAACAACCTGCGTAGTAGAATGCGTAGGAACATAAGGGCAAAAGGGCGTCATTTTTACCACAGCGGGGCATGGAGAAATCGACAATAACGGCAAATAAAAATTGAAACTAAACCCATTGAACATCGAAATTTATCTTTGTGCTGAATATAAGTTATTTAAATCTTGAGAAACAATTTTAAAAATTTCATTTGCTAAAGTGTTCTTTTAGTGATTTTAAGTGAATGTACATTATTTCTCATTTTTACAGTAGTCACTAGCTAGCGTTCTTTAGATGTACACATTTACTAGCAAATTCTGCTGTGTACATGCAAGCTAGAACGGAAAGGTATATAATTAATTTGTTTTATATATTTTATTGAAAGTTAATAATGTATTTTTCGGTAAATTAAAAATGTCTATGAAAGAAGATACAGATATATCTTACTAAAATTAGGGGCTAACGATTATAAATTTCTTAAATAACCGTTTTTAATTAAGTAATAATGAAAATTTCTATACTGCTAAGCGCATAAATTATGTTGCTTTGGAAAGGTAAGGGGGAAAATTTTCCGTCCGACGGTATGTGCTCATGCTCTGTTCTGCCTGTAAATGATTTAAAAAACCGGTTTATTCATGAGATATCCGCTATAATAAAAGACAACACTCAGTCACTGTCTGCGTGGCCATAATACAAAAGGAAGTATTATAACATCCATTGTTGTAACTAAATGAAAATGAGTCCAATATCCAGCTTCATTTTCTTTCAGTAAATGTCAAACACAATGTAGAACTCCAGAATACTGCTTTTTAACACTTTTCAAAGTTAAAGAGTATTTATGACTTTGTTCATTCTGTCTGTCTGTCTGTTCGCACGATAACTGCCGTAAAAATGACTTTATCAAACTGAAATTTTAGTATGTTGTAGAGACGGTCTGTGGAACATATGGGAATGTAAATCAATAATATCACCCAATTAGTTTTAGATTGAATCCGTTTTGAAAAAGTGAAGTACATTGAACCCTAAGGGACTTAATTTTTTAAACATTTTCTCAGCGATGTTAAAACTCACAAATTGCTTCGAAAATTTTAGGAAATATTCAAATTATTCCATAAAATATATAAAAAAATTTTTCAGCAAAATAGGTTCGGTAGTTTCTTAAATAAGAACTAAAATAATAATTACGTCCATATTATATGAAGATATCACGTGACTAATTACAAATTAAAATATGGCATCCATAATTTTTTCCCAGAGCCAAAATCGTGATTTTTAAAGTTCTTTTAAATTTATATTTAGTATTGCATCCGTCCTAAAACCGCTTTATGTTTGCGTATCTGTGCCAGCGCAATTACAATATTTTTTAGTTTAAATGATTATCAAACTTTGATTATTTCTACAACGAAGCCTAGTTTTAATGGATGCAGATTATAAGCAAGCGATTGTAAGATCAGTTTTATAAGAATTGCTGAATTTTTTTCATGCAAAATTATTTAACTGTGGAGTCTGGAATAAAAATACATGAATGAAATATTCACAGCTTTTACATAGAGAGCCATATGATTTATATTTAGATAACGTCATTTGAATAAAGTTCATTTAAGTTTTCAGTGTAATTAAATTTTCAAATGTAATTAGTTTTAAGTTAGTAATTAAGTTTTTCATTAGTTTTAAGCAGTCATTAAGTTTTCAAATGTAATAAATTAATGTAATAGTGTGATAATTTAAAATATGTCAGCGCTGAATGTATCGCATTTTAGAGATGTTTAAATAAAATTGCCTTTCAGTTGGAAAGTGTTTCATAATCAATGCTTTATATATGATTGATCTTTTTTGCTATATATAGATACCACGTGGGGACCCATAGGCAGAGCTAAGGGGGGCTTGTAGGTGTAATCTAACTCCCGGTGTATGGCGGGCTCCCAAAAGTTTCGATAGTACCCCCAGCAATTTTTCACATTTAGATTTGTGTTTTACATTGCAAGTGAAATGATAAGATAAAAGGATTTTAGCACCCCTAAAAAAGCTTCAGAACCCCAAACAAAACTTGTTGGCTCCGCTTGTTAACCTCGGTAAAATAGAGAATAATTATATTAAATGTGGAAAATAAAATCCATCAAAAACTTTGGATTTTTATACAGAACAGATAAACAGATTTTTAATTTTATAAATGTAGCTTTTGCAGTTTGATAGGTGCTTCAAGATTTTGATCGTTGTTGCAAACAAAAATCGAATTTGTTACCATACAAAACAATAATAAATATATAAATTCCAGAGGTATTCTGCTCTCAGAGATATTGCTTATATCTTATGAGTAACTGAACGAGCTAGCTAAATGACTTTGACAGGTACAACGAGAGCGACCTCTAGCGACACGAGGAAGCAGCAAAATTGAATGTTGAAGTCGGCTTCTTCTAACGTGACTGCTGTGAAGGAGAAACGACATATACAGGCATCTTACGGAAGTTTCGACATTATATTTGAAATATTATATCAAGGGTCTCGAAATCGGGGGCCGTAAGATTCTATAATCTGGGCTAAGGTAATATGTCCGACTGAAAAAAAAAAATAAATGCGATATAAAATAAATTAAAATACGGATATTAAATGCCAATTCGAAAAGCGATTTTCTGATTGAATCGAAAAATCAATGAAATGTGAAACTTTTTTTTTGCAGTGAAGTGCAATCCTTACCCTTTGAACTTCAAATATAGGTAAATGCAAACCTCAATGACACAAGCATAACGATTATTATGGAGACAAACATAACGATTATTATTTTTTCTTCTTTTCTTTTTCTTTTTTTAGAAATTTTGTTGGAGAAAACGAATTTCCTCCAACAAAATGGTTTTAATGCGTTTATAATTTTAAGCTTATTTATTTTGATAATTTTAATTGAAAAAAAATAGAGAGGCTGTTTATATATTTTTAGAACGATTTTATTGCAAAAAATAACAAAACATGAATTAATTAAAAAAATTGTTGGCAACAGATCATTTTATAAACCCAACCCAAAGAAGGGACGTACATTTGACAATAAAATTTCAACAATAAATTATCTTGACTCAATAGAAAATCCACTAGATATCGATATATTGTATTTAATGAGAAACATTTTTAATTTCATTTATGTAATTTCAAAAAGAAAAACTCTGAACATTAAAAAATTCTCCTCAAATCATGAATTAAGTTTCCTTACATAATTTAAAGAACGAGTATATATAGCTAGCACTAAATAGCTATAGATTACATTCGAACTAAAATAATATTTAACATTAACTTCTTATCACTCATAAATTTCTGATCATAATTGAAGCAAAAAAAGAGAAAATGAAGTGATTTTAATTTGAGCCGTTAGGTTGAAGAATTTAGAGTGTAGTCCTAATCTGTTCATATTTGACAATAATATTATAAATATTACTTTTATTAATTAACATAAGTGGTAATAAATACTTTATTAAATGGAAAACTCCGTGATAAATCTTCCAATGGCAGACTTCCATGTTTTATCTTTAACTGGGTAAGTGATAAAATTACATTTCCCTATGTAAGAGGAAGAATCTCAGAATGCGAGATTTGGCCTATAAATAAATTAGCAGAGCTATGCATAGGCACACCACACACGAAGAAAAAAAAAGACGGCATTTCAAAAATGTCCTAAACATGTTCAAGTGATCTTAAAATACGTATTTGTTTAATTTCTAATTTTATTTTTATTTCTTAGTTAAACAATAGTTTTCATACTCACGAAATCCGTCTATAGGGGGGCGTTCCCGAAGTTAGAATCACGCTCGCATTGCACATAACAGGGCCGGTTTCGCGTTTATAAATATCACCATTATTATATTTAACCATTATTAGTAACCATTATTAGTAACCACTTATTATTATTAACCATTATTATTATTAACCATTATTCTATATATATATATATATATATATATATATATATATATATATATATAACAATAATAATAATGGTTTGAAGATCCAATGATAGAATAGAAAGGAGTTGCAACTCAAACATCCTAACTTTAAAAAATGCTTACATAATTAAAAGAAGTATTAAATGGAGTATCATCAATCAAATGGAAAAGAAATGCAAATTTCTAGTCATCAAGCTAAAGATAATCAGCAAATATCTATGGAATGGAATCGATAATTGAAATACAAATAAAATCCAAGCATATATATATATATATATATATATAACATGGAATACATATATATGCTATACACATGCTATGTGCCACTATTTTACAAACCCGTATGGGGACAGCCAGATTCAGATTTACACACAAAACCGGATTCAAACATTCCAAAATTCTCAAATACTTCAAAATGATGCGATACAAGGCTGCAGCGGTGAAATTCATACGCAAAAACGTCTAATGACAAGCGCCTAATAAGCGCGAAATCGGTCCACAGATTCTGTCATCCGCAATTCCCAACTTCGAAAACGTCCACATATAGACGGGTTCTGTGAACATAAACGTGGTCATTTTAGCTCCGTGTAGCCTGGGATCCATTTTAAAGAGATTTAAAGCAGACTACGCCGAGCCAATCATTCGCTGGCAAAGCTCCTATTTCTTCACATAGCAAACGAATAATACTAAAATTTGATAAGCAAGAAAGCGGTCACAAAATTACGCAAATACAGACTCAATAGAGCGCGGAGCTACGTAATGATGTTTGCTTGGGGAAAAATCGGAAAGGAATAGGGGAAAAAGGGAATCTTTTAATCGCGATGTTGTCTCAAGAAGTTGATTACCCCTATCACTGCGAAGACAGACTGCGTCAGCATAAAATCCCATTACAATTCGATTGCAAGCTTCGATATTATTTATATCAGGTTATTTTTCTTTTTTTCTTCCGTTTTATTTCATCCCTGAGATTGTTATCGTGATATTGTGGGGGTCTTCGCTCTGTCTTTTTTGTCTACATTTCCTATTAAAAGCGTGTTTGTTGACATACGTTGCATTAAACTGTGCACTTATTCTCGTGGGTGGTATTTGAGGCATCGGGAAAAAAGCTAATAGGAAATGCGGTTGTAATTGAAACGGAGATGTTCTTGTTATAGGAGCACATGCATTTACTTGGATTTCATTTTTACGCGCCTAAAAAATAGTAACGTCTGCAAAACCGTAACCGCATTTTATGAGAGGGGGAGGAGACTCATGTATTATTATTTATCTTATTGAGATAATTAATAGTTAGGATTTTAATGACCTAAAAATTTGCGGAAATAACTTGTTTAAAGACATTTAGAAATTAGAAAATCTAAAGCAGCACATAACTTTTCCTACAGACTAAAATTTATTTTCTCTTTATTTCTTTAATAATTCATTAAATTGAGTTTAATTGTTAATAACACGCATCATTATTAGAAATGACACTAAATTGACACTTTCAATTCAGTTTTCGTCTTCATTGAATAACTCGACGTATTTTCAAAGGCGGAGTTGCAAACATGCGAAAAAAAGTAGAATATCTCGAGAACGGCTATTAATGGGATTGGTCATATTCTTTTCATCGTCAGAAATTACGTATGAAACAAGCATGTAATAGATATATTTGAGCATATCTAGTCTTTTATTGACAATATTTGCGGGCCACTTCGCAAAACATGCAGGTTCTTTATTCCCGAATCGTACCAAAATCTAATCAGCACCAGGGTCACCCATAAATATTCTACCTATAAAAGTTTATGAAATTGGGTTCATTAATTTTTGAGTTAGCGTGTATACATACATTACACAGACACACACACACAGCCGTCACGCTAAAAAGAAGTTTTCGTGTTCTAGAGGTCTCAAAACGTGTAGATCCGTCGAAAATTCGAGTTGCACTTTTCGACACCATTCCAATACTTTCCCTATATATTATCTTACGATGTATTGTAGGGAAAGTAAAATGTTCAATTGAAAACAAAAACAAGTAAAAGATATAAAACAGTTTTTGTTAAGTGTTTATTATTTGTATGTAACTTAAATGTATAAAAGTGTGTGCAATTTAAATGTATGAAAAACAACGGCATACCGAATTTGGCCTTTCCAACTTCTATGGTAATCAAGATCTCACTTAACAAAGAATACATTCCTGTAGCGTGCTCAAGCTGGGCTAGTCGGAAGAGGTTCAAAATCTAAAGAATTAAAATATACCATAAAAGTCATTGACATACTAAATTTGGATTTTTTAGCAGTTCTGGTTTTCAAAATATTTCCCCAAAACGAGTACATTCCTGTCAGAGCCGTAGACAGGTAGAGGCCAGTGGGGGCTAAGCCCCCCCCCCCCAAGAGGTATACTCAGCACCCAGCACCCCTCACCCCTGATAAAATATTAAATTTTTAGTAGAAATATCGTCCAACATGTCATTCAAATTTTGTATAAAAATTATGGGAATTCTATAAATTATTACGTTTCAAAGATTTTTTAATTTAGCTAAATTTGTGGTTATACAGATAAATTCATTTAGATATTTAATTTAAAAATATTTAAATTTTTAAATAATTAAGAAAATAGTATTTAGGATACTTTTGTATTATTATTGCGGTGTTCACTGTTATACATTGTCGAATCAAAATCAGCTGATAAGTAGTTACGGCTTTAATACTAAGTGCTAACTTTCAGAAATTTTTTTTCGATTTATTAAAACAACTTTGCTACTAATTAATGCTTATGTTAAAATCAATTGTAATTATTATGTATTATTATTGATGTATAGTAACTATATGGATTTTCCTAATTAACTCTTAGTTTGCAAATGTAAATATGCAATTACTTATTTGTTAATATTTTATATGGAATGGAATGTAAAATAATAACTATTGTTCTTTATAAATGCTAATGTTTAATAGTGATTTTAATAAGACTCCCTTAAAGACTCTTAAGCCCCCCTTGATTTTCAATCCAGCCCCCCCTCTTGAATTTCGTTTCTGGCTACGGCCCTGATTCCTGTGGTGGGCCAAGGACGGGCCAATAAGGCCCACATTTTAAGTTTAAATAGTAATTTTATTTATCAACATATAAATCTTATTGAAAATTGTTAGTCATTTTAATAAATATTATTTGAAGTTCTTATATTGTTATTTATATTGTTACGCATTTGGAGAATATGGTAATATTGTTCTGAAGAACTTTAAAAATGGGACTTTTATTCCATATATTATATTATATTATGTTTTTCTATTATTTTTATTATTGTATACTTTTATTATATTATGTATATTATGAAACTCATCATTATTATGCATTATTGTATTTATTTTATTGTATATGCATTATTGTATATGTTTTATTGTATATGCTTTATTGTATATTGTTACGAAATGTATCTTCTGAAATCGAGGTATATACGCAGGCTACAAGAACCAGTCCAAGTTTCTGAACAATTAATGTTTATTCGCAAGCACAAAATAAACAGGAACAATATACAATCAAACAGCACTTAAATGCTTCACTCATTTCATAGAATAAGCGATATTATTCTCAAAATGTTGATGAAAGTAATTTTACAAAACAGTAGCTACTATTCTCAAAACATTGACAAAAATCACAATTCAATGCAGCTCGTGTCACGTCCATTCTTCAAGCGAGTCCTTTTTATAGTCTCTCCATAGAAACTTCAGGAAATATCTATATTTCAAATAATAGTCGTTCTATCGCGAAGTTTCTGGAACATTCCGGAAGTTGCCAAATGTCGCCAAATTGTCGATAAATCGCTAAATCTGGAAACCCTGGGCTCACGTCATCCCCACGTCATGCTGACGTCATGCACTATATTTTATTCGCCTGGCCTTCGAGACAGACGAAAGAGGAGGCGCCAAACAGAACATTGAGAGTTCGCAACAATATGTTTGTCAATGCAAAATTTTATTGAATTCTAAATATAAACCCACGACGATGACCCATAATTAGTAAATATTATACCGAGGTCTACTGGTCAAGGTGTTGTGACTGTGATTACTGGAACTTGATTAGCTAGGGCCTTAAAAATTTGAATCATACTGATAAGCAACAGATAATGTTAAAAATAATGTTGTAAAAATGACCATAAAAAATAATTACTGGTGGTGAAATCTGAAATGGTGAAATGTTTGCCATACTATAGTTTTTATTAAAAAAGTTTTCATTGAAGCACCTATTTCTTATGATCTACCACAGATATAGATTAGTAGACAATGACTGATGCACATTCAGAATCAAATTCCGGAGTTCACTATGGATTCCCACTTTCGGTTCTTTTGCCATTTTCGATTCAAAAATTTCCATTTTATTTGAAACATCTATTTCTCAAGATTGGATAGAGATAGAGTTATAGATAACAATAGATGCGGTTGATATCAAACTATAAAAAACGTAGGGTAATTTACTAAGGATTTTTTCTCTTTGGTTTATTTTCTACTTTCGGTTCAAACCTTTTTTTTAAACTTCTATTTCTCATAATTGATTATAGATAGAGCTTAGATGGTGATTGGTATATATTCAATACTAAATTTGGGGGGTTTAGAGCTGATTACAGATTTTCACGTCCTGTTTTGAAGATGTCATTTCCAATTTAACAATTTAACATTTTTCTTTCAACATCTATTTCTCAGGATCGGAAATATATATATATAGCTCATAACTGATATGGATTTATCTTTAAGTTACAAAAGGGGTTGGGGGATTCACTAAGAATTTCGTTTTCTAATTATTTCATTTCCGGTTAAAAAAAATTGCTTGAAGCATCTATTTCACTTGATCGGCTATAGATAGAGTTTAGATGACGACTAATGTGGATTCAACATAGAATTTTAGAGAGGTTTAAGGGGTTCACTAAGGGTTTCCACTTCCGGTTCTAGAGATGACACTTCCTATTTTTTTTTAAATTCGCATGATTGTATCAAAAAAGTGTGCAAATTTGTATAAAAATGCTGAACAGTTCTATCAATATAGTTCTATCAAAATACTTCTATCAACGCACATTACTTGACATAAATTTTTAGTATTTATTTTTGTTTTTGCGTTAAACAAGAATATGCTATTACAAAAAAGGAGTTGGATAAAAAGGAATGGAGAGAGTAAATAGTGAAAGCAAATATGTATATGAAATAATTTTCTTTTTTATTTTACTTAAAATGGAAATTATACATCATGAGGCATATGCAGGCAAGGAGGAGGAGGTCACAACCTCCCCCTCATTAATGGAAAAATTAAATCTATAAGATCCATAGTGGGAAATAAAATTCAGCACTACCCTACCCCCCCTCTTCTTTACATGATCATGACTACATCTATGTTATGAGCGCAGACATTGATGACTAGAGCGAAGACGAGGAATGACGAGAATCATGTAACAAGGTCCAACACATGGCCACAACCAGACGCAGATGAAAAACAACCTGTTCGGTAGCACAGGGGTTATGTCTCAGCATAAAGTCCCAGCTTTCACATCGCACATACACTCTGATGAAATAATTGATTTAGAAACACACCACCTTCGTCATTTTCAAAAACTGTGCACAATCTTCGTGATAATAAATAATGGAAATAAATAGATGAGCATACTCGCGTGGTCCACTGAGCACTTTCTCGCCAAAACTGGGACTCCCCCCTCCCTCTCCCTCCCCCGTACCTGCTGAGATATCACCCGTTGGAAACCCGTCCCGATCGTGACACGCATTTTCGCATTAAATATCTTTTAGTGTCGCGAACACTACTGCTACTATCCCCCCCCCCCCCCTTTCAGGTCGCTTATTTATTAAGAGCACACGCACGCTTTCTTTTCTAAGGAAAACGACTTACGTGGCACGCGGCGCATCTGCGCGTGCGGTACTACTACTGAGTCAGCGGCGTTTCTCGTGAAAGTTTGAAGGGGGGGGGGGGGGGGCGTTCTTTTGCGTGTTCGTGTTGTCCAATTTTTTTTTCTTTTTTTTTCTTTATACGCGTGCATCGCATGTTGGCCATCTGTTGCTTTCTATCGCCCCCCCCCCCCTCTCTCCTACGTCCTATCGCTGGTAGATACCCCAGCTTACAAATCTTGCAGACAAATATCTCTGAATTGTGTACCAAGTTAACGGAAAGGGGGGGGGGGGGAGGAGTTGTTTTATGCGTTTGTTGCGAGCTTACGTTCGAGATTCTGTGGATCCCAGTCATTTTAAAAGTCGTTTTTCGAGAGTTGCGTGAGAAGCGGTTTCTCTTATGCACTTTGGCTCAGTTGGCGATTTTTTTTTTTTAAATCTGATAGCCAATCACGCCAAGGGAACGGATGATAATTTATAGTTCTAGTTTCAGACGTTTTTATATTTCCTCTATGGCCATTTTTCAAAGAATGATCATTGTTTTTAATAAGATATATACATTACGTGCATTTACATAATTGCGTTTACTAGGGTACAGATAAAATTTTTATAGCGATACGTGTATTTTTAGGGGGGGGCGAGGAAGGAGGGGGGGGGGAGCGTCTACGATCAGGATGTCCAGTTGAAATTGAAGAGTTTATGAAAAATGTAAACAATTTGGGCTTTTATATATCTACTTAATAGACAAAAATGGAAACAATTTGCACGTGCTTCGTCAAAACTGGTGTACCATTTATGAATATACTATAATAATTTCAATATTTTGTCATTTTCTTCTTCAAAAAATTAAAAAAAAAAATTATGTTTGAGCAAGTTTTTGCTCAGCTTTGCTATATTTTCCCTCGAACTATCTTCGAAACTATAAAAAATAGATATAAACAGTCAACGTCAAAAATGTTCAGTGAAGAAAAAAAAAATCCAGTTTCTAAATCCATAATTTGTTTTTACAGGATAAGATTATGGAATATTAAAAAAAAAAAAAAAAAAAAAAAAAAAAAAAAAAAAAATGATTTTTAAATTCTTATAGTTCCGAACGTGTTTAAATGATGGTTGCAACGGGATAAAAAAATAAACTGGGGTGTGGTTCAACTCGACTTTTTCATACCGAAATTCATTTTTAGTAGCTTTTTTTTCCGAATTTTGCAAGAAAAATTATGGAAAATCACTATCATGGGTTCCAAATGATTACAACTATAGCGTGTTACCCTTCATTTAAAAGGGCTTGACAATATTTTGCGATTGATACCATTCTGGACAATGTAATCCTGGAGGAAGAGGGAGGGGGGTAACTTAGTCTGCGAGAGAGCCAATGACGTCACAAACAAAAATTTGTATCTCAGCTATTTTGCACCATAATCATTGAAGATCACTTAGCTATAAATGTCAAATTTTGTCCTATAATGCCATGTTAAAAAAAAAAATCATATAAAAATTTCGAATACATTTCGGAGTTTTTACTCGAATTAAAAAATTTTACCTGATTGTAGATTTTTTGAGAGCAAAGCCGGATACAAAGTTTCATAAAAAATCCATTAATGTGTGTGGCTGCTATCATGTACACAAAAAATTGGACACAGACATACGGATAGACAGACAGAGTGACATCCCTCCAAAAATAGTCAAAACGTGGTTAGGAGGTCTTAAAAAAAGATTGGAATTAAAATCACGAATTCGAAAATGTTTGTGAAAACAGTACTTTCTCTGTACTATATTACATAGCATGAGAAAGTAAAAATGGTACGAGAATAACTTTCGCGACCATTTTGACGTCTTCATTCTTCATTTTAGCGCATACTAACCAATCTTCATATTTTTGCACATTGGTTCATAAACGAGACCAAGATGTTTTATTCTTAAGATTTGCCTTGCAGTTAATTTTGTATCGCGATAGTAGATATATTTTATACTTTTTTATTTTCATAAGGGAATTATATTCAACACTTTAATGAAATATATTTGAAAAGCAAAATGAATACGTTTAGAATTCGAGCCTATTTTAAATCACGAACAACGGCGGGCATGTTTGCTAGTATACAATACAGTCAATAATTTGCAATAGTTATGAGCTGCTGAAAAGTTAATCGCCAAACTGGAGAAACTGTATAAAAGGAAAACCAAAAAAATTTAAAATATTAAGTAGTCATAAAATGTTTCAAATATTCGAAGTATAAATGGGAAGGCAGATAATATATATAAATTAGCAGTATACGGAGTATCTCTCTGTATTAAAAAATCTGATGTGGGCAGCACATGACTTTCCTTATATAATGCAATGAATTTAGTACTTTTACAGTAAAAAAAAAAAGAAAAAGATTATTTTTATAGTAGATATTTATATTCTTCCCAAGATATTGAATTTTCGTCAATTAGTTGTCATTTTCATTGATTTAGCGTCATTTTCATCCATTTGGCGAGTTTTACGTTAATTCAGCAACATTTAAAAAAGTCGCCAAGTTGGCGACATTCCATCAAATTCGTCGCCCAAATCTCGCCAAGCGCTATGGACAGAAAAATGAGTTATTCTTAAAATAGCAGATAAATGACTATTGGCGTTCAAATACAAAAGTATTACTCAAAGTATCTTTTTTCATGAATGGAACGAGCTAGATTCACGAGAATGATGTCATCAAATGTATCGCATGATATTACATATGAAAAATGAACAAGTTTCTCAATAGGAAATCTTTTTTTTTAATTTTATATGATTTCTTGATATTTTTTTGAACAATGTGCAATATCTCGAGAACGGTTCATGTTAGCGTTCTAAAATTTATGTCAATCGTTTTCTATACAC
Organism: Amaurobius ferox; assembly: GCA_951213105.1. NCBI lineage: Eukaryota > Metazoa > Arthropoda > Arachnida > Araneae > Amaurobiidae > Amaurobius > Amaurobius ferox. The sequence continues at coordinate 131,848,124 of OX578150.1, read as the reverse complement.
AAGAAATGTCTATTTGCGTAACTTTATTAGAGGTTTTGATTTTTTGACGATTTTTTCAAAATTTCATTCGAAAATTTAGGGTGGTTCTGAACATTCGATTGCGTATAAAAACAATAGGCTTCCAGTGTTTACGAATTATGATTTTTGTACCAAATTTCGTTCGAATCGGTCCATTCGTTCGTGAGGTATCGTCTCCACAGACTCACTGACACACGCACACACACACACACACACACACACACACACACACACACAGACACAGAGACATCACTTCAAAAATGTTTGATTCGCGATCAGGGATGCTTGAAACGTGCTCTCCCGTCGAAAACTCGAATTCGAATTTTCGACCCCATCACAATACTTTCCTTATCCATTATTGTATATAAGAAAAGTAAAAAATCTGATGTGGGCAACACATAACTTATCCTTATATAATGTAATGAGTTTACTACTTTTACAGTAAAGAAATAGGTTTTTCTTATAGTAGATACTAATATTCTTTCCAAGATATTGAATTTTCGACAATTGGTCGTCATTTTCATTAATTCAGCGTCATTTTTATCCATTTGGCGAGCTTTTCGTTAATTTGGCAACATTTAAAAAGTCGCCAAGTTGGCGACATTCCGCCAAATTCGTCATCAAAATCTCGCAAAGCATTATGGATGAAGAAATAAGTTATTCTTACAGCAGACAAATGACTATTGGCGTTCAAATACAAAAGTATTACTCAAAGTATCTTTTTCTATAAATGGAACGAGCTAGATCCACGAGAATGATGTCACTCAATTTATCGTATGGTATTACATATGAAAAGTGAACATGTTTCTCAATAGGAAATATTTTTTTTTATTTTATATAACTTTTTGATAATTTTTTTGAAAAATGTGCAATATCTCAAGAACGGTTTGTGTTAGCGTTCTAAAATTTATGCCAATCGTTTTCTAATGAAAAATTACATAAGAAATGTCTATTTACGTAACTTTATTAGTGGTTTTGGTTTTTTGACGATTTTTTCAAAATTTTATTCGAAAATTTAGGGGGGTTCTGAACATTCGATTGCGTATAAAAACAATAGGCTTCCAGTGTTTACGGATTGTGATTTTTGTACCAAATTTCGTTCGAATCGGTCCATTCGTTCGTCAGTTATCGTCTCCACAGACTCACTGACACACACACATACACACACACACACACACACACTTTCACACACACACACACACACACACTTACTTTCACACACACACACACACTGACATCACTCCAAAAATGTTTGATTCGTGATCAGGGATAGTTGAAACGTGCTCTCCCGTCGAAAACTCGAATTCGAATTTTCGACCCCGTCACAATACTTTCCTTATACATTATGTATATAAGGAAAGTAATATAAAATTGTGTACAGTTATAGAGAAATAATAGGGCAACACGATGAAATAAACCGTTTATCGATTTAAACTTCAGTTTGCTATGAAATAGCTCATGATCAAGGAATCCAGTTTTTGGATTCCTTGGGCTAAGGATCCCTGCTTTTCCCTCCCTGCTTTTCCCTCCTGCGGAAAATAGGCAGTGATAGAAAAAAGAATTATGAAAGTAGAATTTTTAGGAAAGATAGTTATGAAGCGAGCTCTGAGAGCGCAACGAGTAGTAGGCGAAGCCTTCCGAAGAGGGTTTGCGCGAGAGGAGCAGGCAGGGGACAGAGCCCCCTAGTATAATATAAATAAACTTAAAATCACGATCATGTGCAAATTTCTATAGTATACTAAATGATATTGTAAATCAAAATATTCTATTAAAATATTTAATTTAATGCTCTTAAAAGGAAGTTTAAGAATATGTGTTCTCGCTATATAAAATTATCTTCACGGGCAGATCTGAAGAATAAAACATCCTGGTCCAGTTTGTAAACAAATGTACAAAAATATGAAATTGAACCAGTTTATGCAAAATAAAAGCTCTAAAATTGTATGGCACATGTACAACTTATATTCGCGAGTATTAGAAGATATACCCGTGTATTAGTAGAAAATTACACATACTACAACATATGAGTTTCTAAAATCTTTGCCAAAATAAAACAGATGACTATAAATAAATTAAAAATATCATTAATCCCATAATCTTTAAACCTAAAGGCTGTAATTGATTCCAATATATGCCGATATATGCAATATATGGCTATATAGTATGCCAAAATATGTACCAACATACCTGTACTACTTTTATTCTCGTAGATTAGAAGGTATGCCCGTGCATTTGTAGAAGATTACCTGTACTTAGTACAATATATGAGTTTCAACAATTTTTGCCCTCCCCCCCCAAAAAAAATGACGTAATACATTTAAAATATCAATAATCCCCAAAAATATCAATTAATCTTTAAACCTGATGACCGTAATTTATATAATCCAGTCAAAAATGCAATATCAGTGAAATTTATTTTATATACATATCGTTATTATTTAAATCAGGAAAGACTGAATAAAAATCGTCTGCTGCATAAGCACATTAGATTTAAATCTGCTGCTAAGCGACATGATACAATTTTCTTCAAATAAATTGGCGGAGATATTATCGTCTGCATAATGCTATCTCTATGGAAAGTTTAATGGTTCGTTTTTAATTAATATCTAGACAACCCTTGGTTTTAAAAACTCGAAACATGGACTCAATTTTAAGTGGGACTATTTCAAGGCACCCACAAAATTTCATTTCATTCGGTCCAACCGTTCTCCCGTGATGATGTGAGAGATAGATAGACAGACAGATTTTCAATTTTATTTAGATTAGATTCTAACAGTTGATACAAATACTAACAGTTAATATAAACTATTCATTATTCCTTTTAAGCCATCTATTTAAATTGACGCTTAATCAAAACTTATAAGTTCTACATAAGTACTGAGAAAATGAACTTGCACTTAAAAATTGCTTATTAAAACATCGCATAAAATAAATTACGAACATATGAAAGTTATAAAAAATTTGCTCAAACTACCGTTTAAAATTAATCTAAATTAAAATGCTTCTTAAAGTAACAGAGTAAATAGTTGATTTTAAGTATCGAGCAGATTTAAAGCCTCCTTTTCAATGTAAATAGACAAAAACCACACCAGAAAAATTAATAAACGTATCTTTATGTTGCATTTGCTGTTCCTTTGTTCCGAAGAAGATTGTTTTCTAATTCCAAAATTGGTTTATTCTTTGAATCAGCTTTTTATACTGAATCTGAGAGAGTATTTTGATTTTAGAAATTATTTAATTTATTTAATTGATCAGGTCAAGTTTTAATTTTACCACTCGCAATAAAATGAACACACACTTTTTTAACATCTGCCTACGTCCACGGTATTCTACGGACAGTGAGACGCAGACGCACATGGGAGAACCCGTTCTGTATTTTTTAGATTTTCGGAAAAGAATATTTAATCAATAGCATTTAGAGTTTACAGATAGAAATATTCGAATAAAATTTCATTATGTTCTTTCAATTTGTTCGAAATAGGGTGCTCACATGTATACAGACACACAAACGACCCGAATTTAATTTCTTGTTCTGTCCAAACTATCTCCATGTTTACGCGAAGTACGGGTACGTTAAATCTGCGGGTCTGAATGTCCTTCTGGGAGGTTGGTGGCAGGGGAAGGAGGGTGCGGTCCTTGTAGATGTCGTTCCTTCCGTGTTCTAGTCTAAATTGAATGGCATTGTCCCGGCCTGGGAGGTGGGGGTCATAAATGAAAAGACCTCAATGCCGCTATTTGACGCGATTCTAGAGACGGGGCATTATCGTACCCGTCACCGAGTCGCACTTCTTTTTCTGAGTGAGAATAGGTTGCGTTAGGACCATAGACTGTGGCTATCACGTTATTGGATATAATTTGTATTTGCATCATAAAAGGACAGCTTAAGTGCAACTGCGTGATTATTATGTGTATATATTAGTATTTTCATGTATATAATGGTAGTATATTTTCTTAATAATCGATGTATCTGTATAACATACCTTGCACTGGATGATTGGGGGACATGTTAATTATCGCGCTCTTACACTAGCGCTTTTCAAAGTGGAACCGTGGAGGTTCTTTTGACAGTATTCCAGGGGTGCAGAGACATGACTGTTTCGTGTCAGTTTTCTTAAAATTTAAACAAAACTCGCAAAATTTAAATACGTAATTTCAATTACAATGGAATTTTTCTCATTTTAGGATTCCATCGTACCAACTTAGATTTCGGAAATGCTCCGCGGCTAAAAAAGTTTGAAAACCCTTGTCGTACACAAAAGCTGAAATCTTCGTTTCGGAGTCATTCGATTCGTCGCAGCTTCAAGAGTCAAGGAAAAAACCTAAAATTTCGAAAATTCGAATTAGGAATGACGATGCGAAGAGATAATCAAATCCACTTTTCGAAATTGTCGAGCACTTACACTCGAGCAAGAATCTTGAATTTGTTCTTGTTTGATTTGTTTCAGCTTCCAGATTAACGAAAGTATCTAACATTTCGAAAATTTGAATTAGGAAGGACAATGTGAAAGGATATTAATAAAATATATAAATTATTACTGCTTCCACACTAGCTGGAATCGTGGTTTTGGCTTAGCTTTCAGGACAATGGCAAAATTGAAAGTTCGAATTGAGTGACATTATAAAGGGATTTTCAAAAACTTTACTCCACTTTGCCTCTCAGGAGTAATACACTAATTCATACACTGTATTTCAACCGTTTACATGACAGACTTGTAACTCAGTGACGTCACGCTTCAAGCTGCTCTCCCTGTCGAAAAGCAACCCCCTTCTCCGCCCTACCTCTTGTTTGCAGTATCTTGGTCCCGACCGTCCAAACAGTTACACCTTCGAACTGTCTGAATCGAAAGATACACAGACGGACAAAATGGACAGATGTAAATCATCGCTTACAGACATAACAGTAAAACGGGTTGGCTTGTATTCATAGATGCTTAAAACACGTCGATCCATCAAAATCGGAGAGTTGGATTTTTATCCTGCCACATTTTCCCTTTAAACATATTATAAAGAATGTAAAGATTAAAATAAATGCATATCTCCAACGGAATTTTTTATTAGCAGATTTTGGTCGCCAAGGAGAGTGTAAAATAATTCGTTATAAGAAAAAGTATACCCTTTCCTATGCCGATTTGATAGGTGGATTTTTGTTGCCATAGATAATATAAAACATTAAAATTTATGGAGCTTTTATAGGAGAGTATAAATAGTGCGTACACTTTATTTTTGGCAGAACTATTAAGTATTTTTGTTCTTATCTGTATATTTATTTCGTACAATCATAAAAAATTTCAGAAAAACAGAAGTGACATCTCCAAAACCGAAATGTGAATGAATCCTTGGTGGATTTACATTTCGGTACTATCGGTACATTTCGGTACTCCTTCGGTACCCCCCCCCCCCCCCTCTTCCATTTACCTCCTCTTGAATTTTATGCAAAATCCACGTCAGCCATACGCTATAGCTCTATAGCCATTTCTGATAAATAAATGTTTCAAATAATTTTTTTTTGAACCGGAAGTACAAATATTTAGTAACACCTCCTCCCTGTCCTCCTGGAAATTTAATGCTGAATTCATATCAGTCATTGTCTAAGCTCTATCTATAGCCAATGTTGAGAAATGGATGTTTTAAAAAAATTTTTGAACAGAAAATGGAAAAAAGTATAGAAGAGATCCTTAGTGAACCCCCACTCCCCTTTAGAATTTGAGGCTGTATCCAAATCAGTCAGCATCAGTCATCATCTTATATGTAGCATATCTCGAGGAATAGATATTTCAAGTAAAGAATAAGTTCCTAAAACCAATAGTATATATAGTAAACAAAGTTAACTAACTAACGACCCATTATAATAAAAAGTATTCTCTTTACATACTAAGTCGATTTGATGGTCGATCTTCGCCGCCAAAGACACTATAAAACGATTCGCTATAATAAAAAATACCTCCTTTTCTTCGTCGATCTGACAGTTCGATTTTTGTCATCAGAGACGCATTATAAAACATCCTGTTATAAGAAATATATACTCCTTTTCCACTCCCAAATATATTCATACACTCAGCCTCGAACCATCTAAACCGTATCACAAATTCTCGGCCTAATCTGTTACCTAAACAAACATTTCTTGAGAGTCTCATAGCGGGGTGGAAAACCCGCCCGAAGACGAGCCAGTGTCAACACTCGCTGCGCCCTCGCAGGGGCGCAGAGTGGTCACCACCACTCCATTGTCCTCACACTCGCCTAAGCACATACAATCCCGGGACCGAGGAAAAGTGGGCACGCACCCCCCACTCCCTGCCCCAGCACGACCCTCCGCAGAAGTTCTCCGACCGTTCAAGGCAACAGTGGTACGTGGGAAGAGAGATTTCAGGGGGTACGATAACGAGAAGACAAAGTGTTTTCCCGATATTTTTACTCTCTCAACCGTACATAAGGGAATGTATTAGAACAGAGGGGAAAATCGCAATTTACGTTTTCGATAGGTTTACACATCTGGGGCACTAGAATATGAATGAACTATTTTCAACTCAAAGTCTGTGTCAGAAATTAACAAATGAATGAATGCATTGTACTTTAAACCAGATAATAATATTGTTTAAACGTTATCACGAGTCATTCTCGAGATATTAAAATTTTTACTTTTTCTAAATATATCGTGATATCTATCGAAAAAACAAATCAGACATTTTCAGTGAAATTTGGTATGTTTATAGTTAATATAGATTTATTATTAAGGTTTAATAAACCTATCACCTGAAATAAGAACCTTATTGATAGGAATACATTTATGATGTTGTTGTTGAGACCCAGACCGTCCGACCTACCAGAAAGGTGTAAGGTAACTGTTTGGACGGTCGGGAAGTGCCACCCAATTTAGACCGGAACCCAGTGGGGGAGGCATCTACAGGGACCGTACCCTCCTTCCCTTACCACCAACCTCTCGGAAGGGCTTACGGACCCACAGGTTTAACGTGATCGTACTCCGCGTGAACACGGCGGCAGTTTTGGCAGCGGCTGGAATCGAACCCGGGCCTACCGAGTGCAATTCCAGCGCGCTAACCACTGGGCTACCGCGCCCTACATTTATGATGTGAAACATCTTAGAGTGTGGGGTAGAATAAATCTTGAAAGAAATGCGACTTTGATGAAGCGGAAATGGAAGAGTGTAACGGAAGTGACATCATATTGTTATGAATACGTAACAGAAATATAGCTATAATTTGAATCTGCCGATGTTAATACAGAATGCAATGTGTATTGTATCTTCTGATTCATTATTACCCATATATTGTAAAACAATTCTGTTAAAAAAGTGTAAAAATAAATAATTAAACTTATCGAAACCTTTCCCTGAGTAGCTTGCACCCTCGTCACACTCAACTTTTTTTTTCTCGAAATATGCAGAAGATGTGTGATGTTTCATATCCATCTATAACGAGTAACAGCGACACTAAACGAGGAACAGGATCATCATATTTACGTAATTTACAAATTAAAACATATTTTTTTTTGGTAGAATTATTTATCACTTTGTATTTCGAAGAACCAATTATTTAAATATTTAACAGGATCCGACAAATCTCCACTAAAGTTTTACGTACTAACAATTTGCAGTTCTGAATGCAAAAAAATTTATATTTTATTATTTTTACTTTTCCAATACTTTCCCTATACATTGCCCCTACAACACATGGCAATGTATAGGGAAAGTATTGGAAAAAATATTATCAAAAGTCACAACTGGAGTTTTCGACTGATCTACACGTTTTAGGAATACAGAAAAACTGTTTGGGAATACGGAAAAACTGTTTGGGAATACGGAAAAACGTGACATCTGTGTGTGTCTGTCTGTGCAGTGTATGTATTCATTCTAACTCAAAAACTAATGGATCCAATTTTATAAAATTTAAATTTTTACTTTACTTATATACAATAATGTATAAGCAAAGTATTGTGACGGGGACGAAAATTCGAATTCGAGTTTTCGACGGAAGAGCACGTTTCAATTGTCCCTGATCACGAATTGAACATTTTTGAGGTGATGTCTGTATGTGTGTGTGTCAGTAAGTCTGTGGAGACGATAACTGATGAACGAATGGACCGATTCGAAAGAAATTTGGTATAAAAATTACAATCCGTGAACACTGGAAGCCTATTGTTTTTATACGCAATCGAATGTTCAGACCCCCCCCCCCCTAATTTTTCGAGTGAAATTTTGAAAAAATCATCAAAAAATCAAAACCTCTAATAAAGTTATGCAAATAGACATTTTTTATGTAATTTTTCATTGGAAAACGATTAACATACATTTGAGAACGCTAGCATGAACCGTTCTCGAGAGATTGCACATTTTTCAAAAAAATTATTAAACAATTATATAAAATAAAAAAAATATTTCCTATTGCAAAACATTTTCACTTTTCATATGTAATATTACGCGATAAATTTAATGACATCATTGTCGTGGATCTAACTCGTTCCATTCATGGAAAAGATACTTTGAGTAATACTTTTGTATTTGAACTCCAATAGTCATTTATCTGCTATAAGAATAAATTATTTCTCCTTCCATAACGCTTGTCCGAGATTTTGGCGACGAATTTGGCGGAATGTCGCCCACTTGGTGATTTTTTTTTAATGCTACCAAATCAAAGAAAATCTCGCTAAATTGATAAAAATGACTCTAAATTATTGAAAATAACGACTATTTGACGAAAATTCAATATCTTGGAAAAAATATAAGTATATACTATAAGAATAACCTATTTTGTTTTTACTATAAAAGCAGTAAATATATTGCATTATATAAGGAAAGTCGTGTGCTGCCCACATCAGATTTTCTTTTTTATAAACTTTTGGGTAATCTTGGGGCTGATTAGAGTTTGGTACGATTCGGAAAAAAAAAGAACCTGCCTATTTTTTGCGAAATAGCCATTAAAAATTGTTAAAATCTGTATAAATACAATTGAAAATCTGTCTGTCTGTCTCATCATCAGGGGAGAACGGCTAAACCGAATTTGATGAAATTTTGTGGGTATCCTTGAAATAGGCCCACTTAAAATTTAGTTCATGTTTCGAGTTTCTAAGACCAGGGGTTGTTTAGATATTAATTAAAAACAAACAATTAAACCTTCCATAGAGATAGCATTATTCAGGCGATATTTTCCCCGCCAATTTATTTGAAGAAAATTATATCATGTCATTTAGCAACGGATTGAAATCCACTGTGTTTATGTGGCAGACGATTTATATTAAATGTTTTCGGATTGAAATAATAAAGATATATAAATATAAAATAAATTTCACCGATATTGCATTTTTGACTGGATTATATCAATTACGGTCTTCAGGTTTAAACAATATTATTATTGATATTTTCGGGAATTATTGATTCAGGGATTATTGATATTCTCAATTTATTACGTCATTGTTTTATTTTTGCAAAAAATATTTCAACTCATATATTGTACGTAGTACGGGTAATTTTCTACGAATGCACGGGTGTATATTTTATAATTTACGAGAATATAAGTAGTACACGTATATTGGTACATATTTTGCCATATATTGGCACATATTGGAATCAATTATGGCCTTTAGGTTGAAAGATTACAATATTATTAATATTTTCAATTTATGATGTCATCTGTTTTATTTTGGCAAAAGATTTTAGAAACGCATATGTTGTAGTACGTGTAATCTTCTACTAATACAGGGGTATATCTTTTAATATTCGCGTATATAAGTAGTACGGGTCCAATACAATTTTAGAGTTTTCATTTTGCATATATTGGTTCAACTTCATATTTTTTGTAATTTTGCCCGTGAAGATAATTTTGTATAGCGAGATCAGACATTCTTAAACTCTTTTTTAGGAACATTAAATTAAATATTTTAATAGAATATTTCGATTAACAATGTCATTTAGTATACTATAGGTATTTGTACATGATCGTGAATTTTAAATTAGTTTATATTATATACTCCGAAGAACGGGTATACTGCTACGCTACAATAAAAGATTCCATATGCTCGAATGTATCAATTAAATGCTTTTTTTTACACGTTATTTTTGACGATGAAAGGAATAAGACGAACCCCATTATTCTTGGTCTAGCCGTTCTTCATATATTTTAGTTAGACTTTTCGCATTTTTACTACGCCGTCTTTGAGAGTAGGCCCAGTTACCAAATGAAAACGAGAATTCAATTTAAAGCGCAAATTTAGTGTCATTTCAAGTAATTAAGCGTGTTATTCGTGAAATTAAACTCAATTTAATGAATTATTAAATAAATTTAAAATGAATGGGTCATTAGGGAAAATGAATTTGAGTCTGTAGGGAAAGTTATGTGCTGCCCACATCAGATTTTTGTTTATAGAATTCAAATTGTTAAAGAAGAAACATACTTTGTATCGAAGGATTAACTTTCACGTGACGTTTTATTTGACACACAGGGTGTCCAGAAAGTTCCGGAACGGAGCAATATCTCGAGAAATACACTTCGGGTCAAAAAATAAAAAAAACACGTATTCAATATTTTTAGAAAGGCTATCCAATGATACCAAAATTGACTCAACTTTGAAATTTTCAATGGTAACCTCCATTTTTTATTGCAGATTTGGATTCTCCAGAAAAAATTACATACATTTGACCTACGAATTTTGATATTTGCTCCCACAAACGGCGCTATAATCGAGAAAAACGTATGTGGGGCACAAACGTTTAAAAATGGGAATGTCTCAGGAAATACACTTCGGATAGAAAAATAAAAAATTACTTGTTCAATATTTTCAAAAAAACTATCCAATGATGCTATGATGCTAAAATTGACACCCTCCCCCCGCTAACCGTTCAATTCAGCGATAACTGTTGACTTCAGTTTAGAAAACGGTTCAAAACTACTTTTAGCACTACCCAGAAACAACGATGTGGACGTTGTAGTTTTCTGTTCCCTTCGGGGTGCTTGATTAACATGAGTCCCCTTGCCTCTCATGATCAGGATGCTTTTTTTTGTAACTTTTAAACGTTAGTGCCCCACATACGTTTTTCTCGATTATAGCGCCGTTTGTGGGAGCAAAAATCAAAATTCGTAGGTCAAATGTATGTAAGTTTTTCTGGAGAATTCAAATCTGCAATAAAAAAATAGGGGTTCCCATTGAAAATTTCAAAGTTGCCCTCCCCTCAGGAGGGGGTGGGTCAATTTTGGTATCATTGGATAGCTTTTCTAAAAGTATTGAATACGTGTTTTTTATTTTTTGATCCGAAGTGTATTTCTCGAGGTATTGCGCAGTTCCGGAACTTTCTGGACACCCTGCACTTGTATACTAATGCTAAGGATATACCTAACGGAGGAATAAAAAGGGGAGGAAGAAATCTTAACGCGATTGCTCCTGCGTCTTAGATCTTCATCCGGAGGATGCGCAGGAGGCTGTTCTTTATTTTTCCACCCACTTGCAGCAGGTTTTTGTGGGATATCTCGCACCGCCCTTCGCTTCCTATTGGTCAAGGAAATGTATATTTTTATGTACCATAACCACTATGGTGATGAACAGAAGTATACAGTAATTGACTAGTAATTAAAAACTTGAAATAAAAACCTTGAGACATTAAACTTCATTAATTTTCTTGTTGGGGGGTCTAAAGGAGCGTAGATAGTAACAGCCCCCGGGGGTATCGAAAGTCTAAATACGATAAGTTCTATCCAGTGTTCTATATTATTAGGTTATGTTCTATGGTCTATATGATTAGGATCTGTTCTGTGGTCTAGTATATCATTAGGTTTTGCCCTGCGGTCTGTATTACTAGGTACTATCCTGTGGTCTATATTATTAGGTTCTGTTCTGTGGTCTATATTATTAGGTTCTGTGCTGTGGTTTATATTATTAGGTTCTACCCTGTGGTTTATATTATTAATTTCTGTGCTGTGGTTAATTATATACACTTATGGGTGCAGAAATTCTATCTTCTGGGGGGGGGGGGGGGGGGAGCTTCTTCACTTCACAATGGGGTTTTCTAGAAGATTTGAAATAAAAAAAACTACCCATTTACTCCGACCCTGGTATGTGTGTGTGGGGGGGGGAGGGGGGGGGGTACATAGAAAATCTAGCTACGTTAAGTTATATCCAATGGTCAATGCTATAAGTGTGTACAGGTTCTACCTTCTAGGTTCACCTGGGCGGCATTTCGAATATTTGAAAAATACATTCTGGAATGTCTGTCTAAGTTTCCGGAGGGTTTAGAAAGACAAAATTACGTTTGATACGTCAGACAATTATATAGTGACTTAGTTAGGAGATTTTCCATCAAATTTGAGTGGTAAATTCCTACATTTTGTCAATAGATATTTGTGCTTTAAAAAAAAAAATATCCCATTTTCCAAATTGAGGAAATTTTTAAATATCAGAATACTTTTTTTTATATTTTTATGCAAAATTGCGAGTTTTATGAAAGTTTAATAACAGTCGTTTATATATGTGAACCCTAAAGAAACAAGATGAAAATAATCTGATGTGGACAGCACATGACTTTCTTTACCTGATCCAATGACTTTATTTCTTCCACACAGAGAAAATGGTGCACGACATCAAAGACACAGTATTTTTGGTAATTATTGTTTTGGCAATTATGTTTTTGGCAATTATGTTTTTGGCAATTAACGCGACGTAAATGAAAATAGGACTTTTTTTTTTTTTTACAACTCATTGGTCCAAGCGAAATGACCGATTCATACACACGACCAAAATCTTCAACATTCAATTGATATTTAATTAATATCCAATAAAATAAATGACTACGGGCGAATTCTTGAGCGTCAAAATACAAAACTATTACAAAAAGTAACGCCTCTCGTGAATGGAACGAACTAGATCCACGAAAATGACGTTAACATATGTGTTGTATGATATTACGCATGGAAAGTGAACATATTTAATGATACTTACTACTTTTTTAACTTTGCAATATCTCGAAAATGTTCTAAAATTTATATAATTCCTTTCGTAATGAAAAATTAAGCATGGAATAATTATTTATGTATCGTCACTGAAGGTCATGACTTTTTAATGATTTTTAAAAAAATCTTTCAAAAATTGGATGGGGGAGGGGGAGTCTTAAATATTCGATTGCGTTTGAAAGCAATAGGGTTCACTTATTGCAATAATCGTTTCAAAATATTTTAGAAACGCTGTATTTGTTCGGGTGATATCATGCTCACACACTCACCATCGTCTCCCCATCCCCCCCCCAAAAAAAAAAAGTTCGATTTAAGTTGAGATATGCTTAAAACACGCTCTTCCGTCGAAAACCCGAATATGAATTTTCGACCCTGTCACAGTACTTTCCTTATACATTATACAACTCTGCAGAATTTCATTTTTCTATAATCTTTCTTTTAACAAAACCTCTAGATGTCTAGATCATGGAGTTAGAGAGAGAAAGAGATAAAACTCTTTAAAAATACCACAATGCTTCGATCTGTTATATCTGAGTATTGCTATTGTTAGTAACGTCACATACGTTGTTCATGCGGAGTACGATCACGTTAAACATGTGGGTCCGTAAGTCCTTCCGAGAGGTTGGTGGTAGGGGAAGGAGGGTACGGTCCCTGTGGATGCCTCCCCCACTGGGTTCCGGTCTAAATTGGGTGGCACTTCCCGGCCGTCCAAACAGTTACCTTACACCTTTCTGGTGGGTCGGGCGGTCTGGGTCTCAACAACAACAACAACAACAACAACATACGTTATCATCTTGGTCGTGTGGTCTGGGCTTTCTACATACGTTATCATCTGCCAGCGGCCCTACCGTGCTGATAACACCGGTTCTCGTTAGATCACCGAAGTCAAGAAGCATCGGGTGCGGTTAGTACTTGGGTGGGTGATCACCTGGGAACACCGCGTGCTGTTGGCAGATTTCGGGCGCGGTAGCCCGGTGGTTTGCGCGCTGGATTTGCACGCTGCCACAACTGCCGCCGTGTTCATGCGGAGTACGATCACGTTAAACATGTGGATCCGTAAGTTCTTCCGAGAAATTGGTAGTAGGTAAGGAGGGTTCGGTCCCTTTGGATGCCTCCCCCACTGGGTTCCGGTCTAAATTGGGTGGCACTTCCCGACCGTCCAAACAGTTACCTTACACCTTTCTGGTAGGTCGGACGGTCTGGGTATCAACAACAACAACATATGTTATCATCTGATACAACAAGAAGGCGTAGTGTTTAGTATATGCATTTTCGATTTTTTCTTTTAATTTTTAAATTAAATATAGTAATACATATTTCTTACGAGCATTGAAAAGTTGACTTTAATGATAAGAGTTTGCAATTGCGCCCCAGTAGCACAACGGTACATGCCGGCGGTCTGAAAGTAATCCTAGCACGAATTCAGTGGATTCTGGTGCATTGAGTGCCGATTTCAAATCGGGAGGTCAACGGCCATGCAAAAAGTTAACTTGGAGGAGAAAAATAGCCGAAGGACGCTAACCCTGAGGTAAGGTCAGTTAGATTGTGAGTGTCACGTCAATCTGACATTAGAGAATGGAGAAGTCCACTTTGACAATAAGGCCTTGCAATTCAGCTTCAGTAGCTCAACGGTAGAGCGTCGGAAGGTCCGTTTGAAAATCCGTGGTTCAATTCTAGGTTGGGGCAGCAAGGTTCTTTACAACATGGTACAGAATATAAGGAGCTAAAAATAAATTGAAAGGTAAACAAGAAAATCATGCATATCAATCATGCATTAAGCATTGATTATGAAACACTTTCCAGCTGAAATGCAATTTTATTTAAACATCTCAAAAATGCGATACATTCAGTGGTGGTCTTTTTTTAATTATCACAGAACTACAATAATTTATTTTACTTGAAAACTTGAAACTTCATCGAAAAAAAAATGAACTTTATTCAAATGACGTCATCGAAATATAAATCGTCTGGCTGTCTATGTAAAAGCAGTGAATATTTCATTCATATACTTTAATTCCAAACTCCAGAGTTATATAATTTTACGTGAAAAAATATCAGCAGTTCTTAATACAGCTCACTTTACAATCACTTGTTTACATTCTGCATCCATTAAAATTAGGCTTCGTTGTAGAAATTATCAAAGTTTGATCATTTAAACTCAAAAATAGTGTAATTGCAGAATACATATGCAATGAAAATAAGCAAAATGAAGCGTATTTAGGACGAATGCAACACTCAATATAAATTTAAAAGAACTTTAAAAATCACGATTTTTACTCTGGGATTAAAAGATGGATGCCCTATTTTATTTTGAAGTGGGTCACTTGATCTTTTCATATTATATGGGTGTCATTATTATTTTAATTTTTATTTCAAAAACTATCGAACTTATTTTGCTGAATTTTTTATATATATATTTTACGACATAATTTGAATATTCCCTAAAATTTTCGAAGCCATTTGTGAATTTTAACTTCGCTTAAAAAATGTCTGAAAAATTAGGTCTCATAGGGTTCAACGCATTTCACTTTTTCAACCCGGGTTCAATCCAAAACTAATTGGGCGATATTATTCATTTACATTCAAATATGTCCCACAGACCGTCTCAACAACATACTGAAATTTCATTTTGATAAAGTCATTTTTACGGCAGTTATCGCGCGAACGGGCAGACAGACAGAATGAACAAAATCATAAACACTTTTCAACTATGTTGGAAAGTGTTAAAGAAATGGCTCGTCGTTTTTAATTCTACTCGGTAGGCAAATGGGAACAATATATCTTACACGTGACGTTTCTGGGTGTTTCTGCGTTTCCCTACACAACTACAAGTCTCTGCCGAACGGGGCCCAATGACTTGCGCCATTGCTTCCCCAATGCAGCGGCCGCTGGAGCAAGCTTCTTAGCCTCTTCCACATCTAAGTCCACTTCTCCCCTACTTAGTGACTCGGCGCACGACTCAAGGGCTCATTTTACAGTCACGGCGGATAATAATTAATTCTGCCGTTAATTGCTAATCAATCCCCCCGCTCGTAACCATGGCGACCGGGGAAACACACGCTCCGACGGTCAGACACTTAATATGGGGCTGGACAAATATCGGGGACCCCATCTTCTCTAATGCATCTCTCTCTTGGAAGAGAAACGCCAGGCGAGAAGGAGAGGAAAGGTTTCGAGATGCCCGTCTTCCACCCCACTCCTCATCGAACAGTTTCGTTATATTTCTGGAGTGGACCGGACTCATTACAGACACTCGTCAATCGAGCGGCAAAAATGGAATTCTAGAAATGGGCATCGGGTGCGAGCTATCGGACCAGAACCCCGTCTTTCGAATATCTGGGTCGTCACCGTTTCTCACGAGAATTATTCTTCGTCCGAAAAAAAAAAATATATTCGAAACATTCCGGGGACCACTTCAGTATTCGTGGATGAATTGAGAGAGATTTTGAGCGCCATCGAGAACATTCGAACATTCTTAAACGAATGAGTTCGTATTGAAGCAGGGGGGGGGGGGTCTTCTTTTTGGAGTGACTTCCGCGCGCGATCACATTTCAAAACAGAAAAGTACTGCTGCCTTCCCCAGTTTGTTCAAGGTTCGTTGCGCTCGATTATCGGTGGGGGGGGGGGGGGGGCACTCTTAAATTCATTTTGTTCGAGAGCCAGCAAAAGCAGCAGAAAAGGGTTGGAGTGCGAGCAACACTGAACGGGGCACGAATCGTCAGTAAGGACAGGGGTAGGCAGGGGGAAGGGACGTATTAAATGTCGTCATTGAAACGGATTCTTTCCCGAGAATTGCGAATTAATACTCCAGGGAGACGAGAAAGAAGCATCAAGATTATGTGCTGCTGGAATCCTTCAGTACCCCAGACAGAATTTTCTCGCAGCCCGTATGAGTCGTTCGTTTTCAGTGATTTAAGAGTTAAAATCACCGTGTCGTAGAAGTGTTGGGTTGATTTAAAGCTTAGAATCGGCGTCGGAATTATATCAATTCTTTTAGAAAGTTCCTTTTAATAAAGTCATTTTTAGAGAAGCTTGCGCAGTTTGTATCATTACTCTAGAATGTCGTCTAATATCATTCAATTCCCAAACTTTTGAAATTATTATTCATATGAACTTTTAATGTCTCATTTTGGATATTATCGGCGAGCAGATGGATGTTTTAAAGTTTTATATTTAGATATAAACTGATTACAATTGTTCGAAAATCTTATCTTGGGAGTATATAATATTTTGAATTTCTAGGAAATAGAGAATATTGTTCCGCTTTTATCTAAACTAGGAAATATTGTGACTTTCTAGACAGGATAATATTATGTTTCATGACCTATCCAAAGCAATAAATTTTGTGTTTTAAAATTTAATTTTGTGCTATAAATTTTGTGTTTTTACTTTATATTTACAGTTAAGATTGTACTTGTAGTGGATAGTATTTAGCCAGAGAATATAAAATATTGTCTCTCACTTATCTACACGATGAAATATTGTTTTTCAGACTAGAAAATGTGGCTTTATAAAATATTGAGTCTTCCATGGAATTTTGTGTTTTTAAAACTAGGTTTTTGGTTGTTGTTTTTTCTAAAAGACATTTACTCAAAAGCTAAACTTGGTCTTACCGCAAAAAATAAATAAATAAAATAAATAGCGGTTCCGGTCTAAATTGGGTGAATAAAAAGAAAGTTATGGAGATTGTCGCGGAGGGCGCGATAGCCCAGTGGTTAGCGCGCGGGAATTGCACTCGGTAGGCCCGGGTTCGATTCCCGCCACTACCAAAACTGCCGCCGTGTTCACGTGGAGTACGATCGCGTTAAACATGTGGATCCGTAAGTCCTTCCAAGAGGTTGGTGGTAGGGGAAGGAGGGTACGGTCCCTGTGGATGCCTCCCCCACTGGGTTCCGGTCTAAATTGGGTGGCACTTCCTGGCCGTCCAAACAGTTACCTTACACCTTTCTGGTAGGTCGCGCCAGCGAGTTTGCCACGGTCAGAATTTGTCACTGTCAGAATTATCAAAGGTAGCGAACAGGCTGGTCGTCAAAGGCGGCTAGTAAAATATAAAATGTTGAGTCTTCCATGGAATTTTGTGTTTTTAAAACTAGATTTTTGGTTGTTGTTTTTTCTAAAAGACATTTACTAAAAAGCTAAACTTGGTCTTACCGCAAAAAATAAATAAATAAAATAAATAATAAATAAATAACCAAAAATAAATAAATAAAAAATAAATCTATAATAATAAAAGTAGATGTATGTATGTGTGTGTGTGTGTCTGTGGAGGAACATCTAGGCCTTGTATAACCATGACATTTGGTACTTCAGAATCCGAGACTATGTGCCTCAGCGAGATATTTTTTAAATATTCTAATTAGTTTACAAAGTCATTTTATATTTTAGAACGGTTTGGGGGAAATTTTTGGTCACAAATCGGTTGCTTAAGGACCGGAAATATAATTACAGAGTTTCCATCTTTACACCATCGGAAATATCGAAAAATTATCTTCCAAAAAATTTTTTTTATACAGAATGTATACTATTAATAGACGAATTTTAATAAAAATTATATACTTTTCGTGTGTTGAAGATAGGAGGCCTCGCAAAATATTCTTGCAGAGTTTCCATTTGAACACCATCTGCGAAAGGTTTTTTTTATTGTTGTGTATGTTGTTAACAATATTTTTTTTATTGTTGTGTATGTTGTTAACAATATTTTTTTTATTGTTGTGTATGTTGTTAACAATATTTTTTTATTGTTGTGTATGTTGTTAACAATATTTTTTATTGTTGTGTATGTTGTTTTTTTACTGTGTTAGTTTTCATAGTGAATGTTGTTATTTTTTATTGTGTATGTTTTTATTGTTGCGTATTTTTTTATTGTTGTGTATTTTATTGTTGTATATGTTTTTATTGTTGTGTATGTTTATTTTTGTTGTTGTGTATGTTATATTGTTGTATAGGTTTTTTTATTGTTGTTATATTGTAAGTTTGTTGGTTTTAGGTGCTTTTTTATTGTTGTTATGTTGTTTATGTTATTGTTGTGTTATTTTTATTTGTTGTGTATATTATTTTATTCGCGCATTGTTAAAGCATTCTTTGGTTTTCGGGAGTTCGCTGTAAGTTCCGTTGTGATTTTAATCAAAAGTTTGCCTCTTAAATTCCGAGTAACACAGGGTATATTTTTTGGTAAACAAATAAAATAATAATAATAAACAAGATTCAATTTAATAAATGCAAAATCTGTGTGATTTTACATTAATTGAATTTATATTTAAAGACAAAGTCTTCACATATTATAGTACTACTAATTTATAGTAGTTTAAAGAATTTAGAAGTTGTATTTTACCCTATTAATAACCAAAATTAGAGTAGTACATGGAGTGTATATAAGGTGTTTCTAAAGACAAAATAATGCCTTTCTAAAAAATATTATGTCTTTCTATACGTGAGGAGATTGTATATTTCGAAACAGGAAGATATGTCTTTCAAGAGTAGAATATGTGCAGTTCTGTACTATGTGTTTTCTAAACAAGGTAAGATTATCTTTCTCAAGAATGCAGTACATTTTTAACCAAGTTAACAATCTGTCTGTCTATTGAATGTTGTGTTTTTTCTAGACGATAATCATGCAGTTTAAAAAAATACTGTTGCCAACGCGTAATAATCTCTCACTGGCGTCCCCCGTCTTGTCTTTCGTCTCTATCGCAGATCAAACGGTGCCATCGGTTTGTTTTCTCCAGAAAACAAGCGGTACAAACATTCTTTCCCCGACGTCACTCTATGGTTGCTAGAATTTCGAGTCAGAAGAAGGAATGCCATATTTGACGATTTATCGCCAATTTGGCGACTTCATGAATGTTCCAGAAACCCCGAAATAACGATTAGTCAAGGAGATATTCGATAATTCTGGAAATTTGTACAGAGAGATTTCCAGAAGTTTCTATAGAGAGACTATATAAAGAAAGGACTCATCACTCCGTTGGAGTTTAGTTGACGAGTTGATAATACACGAGCTACAGTGGACTGTGATTTTTGTCGATGTTTTGAGAATAATAGCTGTTGTTTTGTTGTTGTTGTTGTTGAGACCCAGACCGTCCGACCTACCAGAAAGGTGTAAGGTAACTGTATGGACGGCCGGGAAGTAGCTGTTGTTTTGTGAAATTATTTTCGCCAGTGTTTTGAGAATATTATAGCATATTTTGTGAAATGAGTGTAGCATTTGAGTGTCGTTTGATTGTATTCTGTTCTTGTTTACTTTGTGCTTGTGAATAAACGTAAGTTATCCAGAAACTTGGACTCGTTCTTGTATCCTGTGTGTACACCCAATATTCTTGAAGATATGCTTCGTAGCAATACTGCATTTCTAGAAACTGCTGTATCCCCCCCTAGAGTGGGAAATAGTCTCTTTAAAAGCTACAGAAAATATTATGCCTTTCTAGACAGGAAGGTTTTATTTTTATAACTAAGAGAACATCGTATCTTCTTAATAAATATTGTCACTTTTAAGCTAGGAAATATAGTGTTTTTTAATACTCTGTTTTAATTTAACCTTGTAGCGAAAAATTCATTATGTATTGTAGTTAAAAAAAATTATTTTACATTAAATTAAATATCTTAAAATTAAAATGTCTTTTAAATGAAGCTTATAATAGGTAATATACATTTCTTTCCTGAATGATAGTGCTTAAAATTTTAGCTTTTTGTGTAGTTTTTATTAATTAAGAAGATTTTATTAAGCAGTTTTTATTAATCAATGGTATTAATGTTTATGGATTATATATTAATTAATCAATGAATTCAGAGAAGAACCTATAGGACTGGACCACCAGGTCTGTGTAATAAATGCGAATAGGGAGATCACCAAGACAATTGCCAGAGTAAGAACTAGACACCTAGGTGGCATGAAAATTAATGCGAATGGCACCAGAACCTACAAATACTGTAGAAACTGTCCAGATGAAGAGCTTACATTAGAATACATATTTGACTGTCCAACTATACTTGCGGCTTTGCAAAGCATTGGCGAATTCCTTTTCCAGGGAAATCTTTATAATGAAAAGATTGTGGATCTCGCTAAGGCAGTAATATCTGCACATGGTTCGATCTGACCTCTTATGGACACGACACCAACCAACCAACCAACCAACCAATCAATGAATTATATTGTATCAATGAATTATATATTAATCAATGGTATCAATTATAGCAATGATCATATATAAAACGTGTTTTAAATAAATTCCACTATTAAATAATTTTTATTTTTATTTTAAATTAACTTCGGTTATTTCTTATATATTTCATTTTACTTATATATTTTACTTATATATTTCATATTATATCCTCGAATCTATCAAGTTTCTAACTGATTTAGACATGGTTTTAAGATGGGGAATTAGTTATTTTTGTCATAATGTACATAGAAGGGCACACAGTGGCAATGAAGGGCGCGGTAGCCCAGTGGTTATCGCCGGGAATTGCACTCGATAGGCGCGGGTTCGATTCCCGCCACTGCCAAAATTGCCGCCGTGTTCATGAGGAGTACGATTACGTTAAACATGTGGGTCCGTACATCCTTCCGAGAGGTTGGTGGTAGGGGAAGGAGGGTACGATCCCTGTGGATGTCTCCCCCACTGGGTTTCGGTCTAAATTGGGTGGCACTTCCCGGCCATTCAAACAGTTACCTTACACCTTTCTGGTAGGTCGGATGGTCTGGGTTTCAACAACAACAACACAGTGGCAATGAAACTATTGACAGAGCTATTAAAAAAAAAGCACTGAGAAATAAATATGGACTCCCAGAGAAAAGGGCAATGAGGGGCACTTGCCCCTCCTGGTTGTTCGTTCAATGTCACAAAGAAAGACATTAGTTAGTTAATATGTCTTATCTTTGAGTCTGACCTCCCCCGTCCCTGAAAAAATCTCTGTGGGCGCCCATGAAAATAAAGCTGATAGACTTCTATGGGACAAAGAAAATATTGCAAATCGTGAAAATCGTGTCAACTAAAGAAGAAATGTAAAATGTGTAGCCAATGATACTCTTATTTTCAAAGTCCTTATTTGGAAATATTTCGCAGATGCGCGGATGTTCTGCGCAGGTACAGCTAGTATGCATAATAAATATACAAATGAAATTCACTCACTGTATACTACTGACACTACTGTAAAATATGTATATAAGGGAAAAAAATAATAATAAAAAATCATATAAATATTTAAAAAATAGTTTTCCGAAAGCTGAATTCGATTTTATCACAAAAAATAAGAAAGTTAAATGCAATAAATTTAATAAATGAAAAACGTTAGGATTATAAGCATGAATTGCATCTATATTTAAAGATGAAATTTTCGTATATTATAGAACTAATTCATTGTAGGTTAAAAAATTTGAGGGAGTGCATTTGCACTCCTTGCCCCTCCCCTCTCTCCCCCCAGTCCGCCACTCCTTCGCAATCAGAATTTCAATAAATTTTACAACCCAAATAGGACACACACACACACACAAAGAAAAACTAACTTGACTTGCAGCGGTGATTTTACCGTTAGAAGTATCTGCAAGTCGTTAAAAAAACCCCGTGGAACTGCGGGGATGGCATACGGAAGAAAAGTCCTAATTTCTACCTGTCTGATTTCAGAATTCCTCTGGTGGGATTGTTGCACAATTTGTTTAAAATGAAAATAAAAAAGTAAAGTCGCCCCCTTTTTCAGTATATCACCTGCCGGCTTTTCGTCAACATTTCTCTAAACATTTTTTTTTCTTTGCGATTCTACGAAGAAGGAACAAAACAACTCGTCTCTCGGTGACAAAATTTATGTTCCGGAATACGTGCGAGGCGTTTTCGTGAGTTCGGCCTCAAAACGGGGGTAGACATAGACGACCTGTTTGATTCCGGCCGCTCCTGTAATGGCAGCAAACCTCACCTCGGCACGCGACGCGTAGTATTTCACGGAGGATCTTGTCGAGCGATTTGCACGACATCGACCGCGATACGTCAGGGTATGGGGGGGGAAGGGTGAGTGTTCAGTTTGTTGTTTATGCCACCCAAGAGGGTTGATTAGGAGATCGAGGGTGTAAAACAGAGATGATGCTCCCAAATTTTAGAACAAAATTATACCGGATGTTTAAGCACAATTGACCTCGCCTTTCAACGTTTTAGACGCATACTATCAACTTAGAAGTTTGTTAAAATTAAATGCGAAATTATATCGTATAACTTTCATTTACAGTAGGTGGTGTTTTCATATAAATAGGGTTTTTTTTGCACGGTCCTTTGAGCAAAAAAAAAAAAGTTGCGCTGATCAGTAACTAGTCAAAGGGGGAAAATAATGCAATCATCTACATTCATCTCTTATCTCGATGTACTCATGTTATTGATTTAGGTGTCACTTTCGATGATACTTTTAACTTTCAGAGACATATCGATAATATTATTAAAAGAGCCTACCAAAGACTTGGTTTCACCTTAAGACGATCTCGTGTTTTTGCCAGTTCTGATATGATTATTTGTATTTATAATACCCTTGTTAAACCAATCTTGGAATATTGTGCAATGATTTGGGACTATGTTTACAATCTACATTCTCAAAGGATAGAAACCGTGCAAAATAAACTATTACGTACTATTGATTACAGATTGACTGGCTATTATCCTTAGGATATGCATACAAGGGAACTCAGACAGAAATATAGTTTAATGTCTCTTAAAAAAAGAAGAAGCTGGTCCTGCCTCTTGTTCTATTATAAGGTTTTAAATAATACTATTGATTGCCCTACTTCACTTTCTTGCCTGGAATTCCACATACCTGTCAATAATACCAGGAAAAAAACCCTTTTTCACAATACTACTGTTAAACGCAACTACATTAAATGCTATTCTATCTATAAATTTGTGGATCTATATAATACCTATTGTACTGATATTGATATATTTAACTTGACTCCTGCCTGTTTTAAAAAAGACTGTTTCAATGCGCTTGACATGTTTACTACTTAGTATTCTTGTATCCTACGTTCTGTACTTTTTAATTTCTTGTGTGGCTACTGTAACTGGATTTCATCTGTAGTTGCCACGTAAATTGAATAAATAAATAAATAAATAAATAAAATTGAAAATTTGTCTGACTGTCTGTATATTTGTCTCATCATCACGGGAGAACGAACGGGTGAATCGAATTTCATGAAATTTTGCGGGTAGTCTTGGAATATTCCCACTTAAAATTGAGTCCATGTTTCGAGTTCCTAAGAACAGGAGTTGTCTAGAAATTAATTAAAAACGCACAGTTAAACCTTTCATAGACATAACATTATGCAGACGATATTTTCCCCCATAAGTTTATTTGAAGAGAATGATATCATGTCGCGTAGCAACGAATTTTAATTCACTGTGTTTGTGCCGCAGACGATTTTTCTTAAATCTTTTACGATTTAAATAATAAAGAAATGATAAAATAAATTTTATGGAAATTGCATTTTTGACTGGATTATATCAATTACGGTCTTCAGGTCTAAAAATCACCAGTATTATTGATATTTTCTATTTATTACATCATCTGTTTTATTTTGGCAAAAACGGTTGAAACTCATATATTGTAGTACGAGTATTTTTCTATTAGTACACTTGTATATCTTCTAACCTACGAGAATATAAGTAGTACGGTTATATCTCCCCATACAATTTTAGTGCTTTTATTTCGGCATATATTTGATTTAATTTCATATATTTTTTAAATTTGTTTACAAACGGGACTAGGGAGTTTTACTCTTCGGATTTGTTTGTGAAGATAAATTTTGTATAGCCAAAACAGTGATTCTTAAACTTCTTTTTAGGAGCATTAATTTAAATATTTTATAAAATATTTTGAATAAATAGTATAGGAATTTGCACATGCTTGTGAATTTTAAGTATTTTTATATTATACATTCCGTACACAGAAATAACGGAGAAAAGCTAGAAAAATAAGTTAAAACTAAAAAATTGGAATTGGGCTTTCACTGGACTTTGACTCCTTATGTAGGGGAAGGCTGCAAATTGAGAACCAGACTTTACATAAAACATATCTCTGTGCAATTTTATTTGCTAATACCCAGCATTTATAAGGGGGAAATTCCTGCTTTTTTAATCAGTGTTTATTTCCCCGAATATTTCAGACAATTGCAACAGGTTTTTTTTTTCTTTAGATTTCGCAACTTTCTCTAATTGAATTTTTTTCTGTTAAAAGGACCGCATGAACATTGAGTCTCCCCTGTTTCCATGAAAATACCATCCACCAGGGGAAAACAATTATATGAAAGAATTTTGCATTTAATTTTAATAAAGTTTCAAATTGGGAGTAGGTGTCTAAAAACAATTGCTGAATCTTAAAAATAATATGATGTGGGCAGCACATGACATTCCCTACAGACTCAAATTCATGTTCTCTTTATTTCTTTAATAATTCATTTAATTGAGTTTAATGGCACAAAATAACACGCATCATTATTTGAAATGACACTGAATTTACACGTTTAATTCGATTTTCGTTCTCATTTGGTAACTGGACATACTTTCAAAGCCAGCGTAGTTGAAATACAAAAAAAAAAAGCTAAAATATCGCGAGAAAGGCTAGTCCTAGAGTAGCGGGGTTGTTTTTCTTCTTTCCATAGTAAAAAATTACGTATAAAACACGCATTTAATTAATACATGTGAGCATATGCAGTTTTTATTTTAGATTTTAACGATTTTTGAGGGTCACTTTGCAAAAAAGACAGGTTCTTTTATTCCATATCATACTAAAATCTAATCAGCACTAGAGTAACCACAAGTGATTTATTATTATCCAACACTAGAAGGGTAAGGCAATGTGAAGTTGCATAAGACGGGGTAGAGTTGCAAAAAATTTTCTCCCATACGTCCGCCTGCAGCCCTTCTGTTCCTAATATTCACAGACACATGCTCTCTCTCTCTCTCTCAGAGTCACGTGACAGAGAGAGAGAGAGAGAGAGAGCTCGCATGTGTCTGTGGATATTAGGGACATAAAGGCTGCAGGCGAGCGTATAGGAAATTTTTGGCAACTTTACCCCGTCTTATGCAACTTCACATTGCCTTACCCTTCCAGTGTTGGATAATTATAATATTTGAAAAATATGAATTTTGTAATGGTGTGATTAATGTACATATAATTTGTAAAATAAATTGTAAATGCGATTGGAAATAATTGTGAGATTGTAATTTGTAAATAAGATGAAAAGTTGATAAAAAGTGAAATTTTGTTTTGTCGACCGAAGGTTGGTCCCTTTAATTTTATTATTTCCAGATCGAAGGCTGGTCCCTTTAATTGTATTATTTCCAGGCCGAAGGCTGGTCCCTTTAACTGTATTATTTCCAGCCCAAAGGCGGGTCCCTTTAATTGCATTATTTCCAGACCGAAAGCTGGTCCCATTAATTGTATTATTTCTAGACCGAAGACTGGTCTCTTTGATTGTATTATTTCCAGACCGAAGTTTAGTCTGAGTTTGTATTGTTTATTTAATAAAGGTCGAATTGACCACCGTGGGGATCAGTTAGAGGACGAGTTTCTTTTAAAATTGTAGTCGTCTTGTTTTGACTGACGTTTTGACTCGTCTGCTGTTCCATTGCAGCGATGCTTTGACGAAATAGTGTTTATAGCGATTTGGTTTGGTTCACGTCACACCCGTCGGCACGAATGATGTCGGTGACTTTGGTGTTGGCTGTCGTGATGGCAGGCCGTTATAGTTGGGCGTTGTATGTCCAAATACAACGGGTAAAGGGACGAAAATGCTACTCTTCTAGTGCTCCATACTTTATTTAGTGAAAATTGAAGCAAGCGTCTGTAGAGAATACGTTATCTTAGCAGCTAAGCTATTCAGTGTTAATGAACCCCAACAAAAGTGGTACCGGCGCCTGATGCTGGTTGTTGCAAAGCGAACATTTCCTACCAAAAATATAGTTGCCCTAAATCGCATTTTCCTCAGACGATTTTCGATAATTCGCGAGCAAAGGTTCAATCTTTTCCCACTTGGAGCAATTGCTATTCTTCCGAACTGGCGGGAAAAATCCCGTCCAGCCAAACTCAGCGGCCGCAAAGTTAATTATTCTGTTATCCCTAATCATTCACTTAAACGCTTAATTGTTCCAGCCGCCGCCGCCCGATCCCTCTCCCATTCTGAATTTTAAATTCTCGCCCTCGAAAGCTTTGCATATTAAGAGAGCCGTTTCACAGCTATTCTTGCAAGCTTTAAAGGGATGCCGTTTTGTTTGTTTACAAGCCCGTAAACAGATTAGGGGAGGACGATTAAAAGAGTGGAAGTGGGGGTTGGCGGAGGGAGCAATCACTTCCCGGGGAAACGGGAATTCAACGGGGCAAAATATTTGATCGTTTCCCATGACCGGGGGTGTATAAAGATATACAAATTTTGTAAGTATACTGAGTGTCCTAAAAACATTGACCTCGGCTTTTATTCCTTAAATATTGATCTTAGACACATATAATAAATTACAAAGTTGCGTAAAAAAAGGTACAGAATTTTATGAAATCGATTAAAATTTTCAAGGGTATTAAATTTTAAGAAATACAAAATTTAAATTTTTATACGACCCTCCGTACAAAAACATTTCCAATGAGTAAAATGTGTCCCATACACTAATAAGGTGGTGTACAAAATTTCAGCATTTTATCACAAAAAGTCCCAGAGATATGAAAAGACAAACATGCTGACTTAAACTACTTTTCGATACATCGACTTGGGTTCTCAGAGGGGAAATATCATGTCGACAGACCGCGTTTCAGGGGCCATACACAAATTACGAAAGAACACAATGATTACATAAATAAATAATAATTTTGCTATTTATTGGTATAAAAGTATCTACACTGTGTAGAAATAATGACTGTACACAAAGATTATAAAGCTTGTTCAAAATGTCTTCCATCCATGCCAAAGATCCATTAAAGATAAGAGACAGATATTATTTGCCTGTGATGCATTTCTGCGTTGCGTCATTTCCACTCTTGCTGTAAACATTTACATTTTAATGTGTGATTAATCTCTCACCAACTTTGTTTAAACATATATCTGGGACTTTTTATGATAAAATGCTGAAATTTTGTACATCACCTTATGGGGCACATTTTACTCATTGGAAATGTTTTTGTACGGGGGCCGTATAAAAATTTAAATTTTGTATTTCTTCAAATTTAATCCCCTGAAAATTTTTATCGATTTCATAAAATTCTGTACCTTTTTTTACGCAACTTTGTAATTTATTATATATGTTTAAGATCAATATTTAAGGAATAAAAGCCTAGGTCAATGTTTTTGGGACACCCTGTATATACACAGTGCTCAATTTTTTGCTGGGCACTGCGAAGAACTTCCCAATCGGTCATATAGGCCGGGCTTAATATTTTATTAGGTGGAAATTTTAATGAAGTTTCATTGGCAAGCAAATTTCACGGTAATTACAAATACTTTTAATTTAAAAGAAAAACGAAAAACTGTTTCTATAACTTTTTTTTTAATAATGATAGTAAAACTGCGGTGTTTCCCTCTTTGATAATCTTTCGAACTCTTTGATAATCAATGGGCTTCTGATATTGATTTGAAACATCCTATCAAATTATGTTCAATTTGCTCAATTTGTTCGAGAGAATGTTTGTAAACTTTACAAGAACATATTTAAAAAATCTGTACCGTTGTACCAATATGTTACATTTTAAAGGGCTTGAAAATTTTTTCCTATGATACTAAGTTTAATAATGTATCCTCCCCATGGAGGAAGATAACTTGCGCCCCCCCCCCCCCCCCAAGATGGGGGCTTAAAACGCCACAAACACAAATTAATAAAACTATTAAGTCTCGGAATTATTGAGCCATAAATAAACTCTTTCATGAAATGATTATGTCTAATTGTGTCCCTATGCTGCCATATTAAGGAAATATAAAATTCTAAATAAAATTCGAAGTTTTCACTCGAACTTAAAAAAAAAATCTATCTAGTTCTAGAGTTTTCATTAACAAAGCTGAATCTAAAATTTCGTGAAAATCCATTAATATTTGTGGCATCTATTGCGTACACAAGACATCGACTACAGACAGACAGACTGACATCACTCCAAGAATAGTCAAAACGTATTCAGAAGATCCTAAAATATGTATTGGTACTAAAATTTCGAAATTAAGAATTCTTTATGAAAAAAAACACTTTCTCAATACTACGTACGGGAAAGTAATTAGAAACATTTTATAACTAATTATAATTTAATATTTCTGCAAGATATCATTTTAGAAACAAAAAATGAAGTTGGAATTTCACATGCAAATGTTTCATGATCAAATGTCAACACGCCACGTTTAAAACGCATATATTGTGTGATCATGCTTTGTCACATTATATCTATTCAATGCTACAATTTGTCTGCCAATTGGGACGTTGATGAACCTTGAATCGAGCGGTTTTAAGGGGGATGCCTGTGCGTGGGTTTGGATATTAATTTGTGTATAAGTATATATTAGTGTGTGTATACATATGTATTAATGTGTGTATATGCATCGATATTAGTGTGTGTGTATGTATGCTACTGTGCGCATATGTATGTTAGTGTGTGTATACTTATGTTAGTGGGTATGTATGTATGTCAGTGCATGCATATGTAGTATATGAGTGCGTGCATATGTATGTTACTGTGTGTTTATATATATTAGTGTGTGTATATGTATGTATATCAATATGTGTGTATGTACAGTCTCTCAAATATGTAATCAAACTATTGTAACCCCATCAAAAAACATAGATTTAAAAATTATTCCGTTGTTGTGAACAAACAGTCTGTAATTTATTATTTTTTCCAACGGAGCTTTTCTATTTGTTAACGAAAAATCTAAAATTGAATTGAATTTTTTGAAATGCGAATGGATTTATTTCTAAATTATTAATTATTCTTTTATTTATTTCAGACTTAATTTCGGAGATTTGGAATTAAGAGTCGAGCGCGATTTGACTAGCTAGAAGTAGATTTCCCCATCCAAGTTTGCTAAGTCTCAAGAATTATTTGGTTGTTCTACAGTAATGACGACAGAATTCAGTCCTGGTGTTTGGATTATTTCCTTCAAGATCGTTGAGTGAGATTCTTGACTTGAATCCAACCAGTGCGTGTATGTGTTAGACCCATACAGTGGTGTTGAATTCAGATCTTCAGTGTTAGTCGCGCCGCTCTAAATGAGAGCATTTTTGGTCTTGAAAAAGGAAGGAAACTGGATTAGGCCTCTTGGGGGAAACCAGTATAAAAAAAACGCGCCTAGGCCATTACCCCTTGGGTGTATCAGCCCTAGGGTGGTGTGGAAAAGTGGCCGTTACAGAGAGTTTTTTAAAAAATAATTTTTTAAAAAAACAAGAATTGCTCTGGTTTCAATCCACTACAAAATTCTTTCCATTTCTGCTTAGCAAAAGAAGAAGACCAGGAAAATAGAAGACTAGTAGCAAAGTACGTGTTCCGGTAAACAGTGATTCGCTCATGTGTAAAATGCTATTAGCGTGTACCAGGGCATGTACTTTTTATAAACATCATTGACAGACTAGGGTGGTGTTGTTGTTGTTGTTGAGACCCAGACCGTCCGACCTACCAGAAAGGTGTAAGGTAACTGTATGGACGGCCGGGAAGTGCCACCCAATTTAGACCGGAACCCAGTGGGGGAGGCATCCACAGGGACCGTACCCTCCTTCCCCTACCACCAACCTCTCGGAAGGACTTACGGACCCACATGTTTAACGTGATCGTACTCCGCATGAACACGGCGGCATTTTGTGGTAGCGTGCAAATCTAGCGCGCAAACCACGGGGATACCGCACCCGAGATGGCCAACAGCACGCGGTGTTCCGAGGTGGTCACCCACCAAGTACTAACCGCGCCCGATGCTGCTTGACTTCGGTGATCTAACGAGAACCGGTGTTTTCAGCACGGTACGGCCGTTGGCTCTAGACTAGGGTGGTGTGGAAAAGTGGCCGTTACAGAGAGTTTTTAAAAAAACAAGAATTGCTCTGGTTTCAATCCACTACAAAATTCTTTCCATTTCTGCTTAGCAAAAGAAGAAGACTAGTAGCAAAGTACGTGTTCCGGTAAGCAGTGACTGGCTCATGTGTAAAATGTTACTAGCGTGTACCAGGGCATGTGCTTTTTATAAACATCATTGACAGAAACCAAAGAACCTATCTGGCCACACAGTTCTTTATATGTAATTTTAAATACCATATCAAAGTTTAGTGTGGTCATCTTGGTTCCTTTATTAAATCACAAAAATGAAAGAAAACAACACTTTGAATTAGCGTTGCGGTACGCCGCTGCGTTTATTATTCTGATGGAACCAAGCAAAGGTACGTACTTTGGTAATATTATATATGAATTCTTGTATCGTACTTGATTGACACTAGAGGAAGTCCAGATTCATGGGTAAAGCTTTGAATGACATACTGTATTAATTTAACGTACAAAGAAAATCCCTCTTTCCTTTTTTAATATAATGTCTTTATACTTTTTCCATGAGTTCTCTTGCACACTCAATCGGAGCTGTTGTTTTCCAGCACGACATTAATTCCTGTATGTATGAAACCTTTAAATCCTCAGGTAGAGATTCACTGAATGAAAAAAAGTCAGAATTTGTAACAGTGCTCAACATGATGTCAGATGGTGTTTGTCCGTTGACGGTCCCTGATCCTCCTCGTAATAATCAACGCCTCCATCACAACGTGTTCTTTTTTGTTAAGTACAGTAAGAATTGTTGCCAGGTCTAATATTTCATTTTAAAATTTAGGAGAAGGTACCGAATCTCAAAAAAGACTTTTAATTTTTTTCATATCTTGATTTTATTAAAATAAGAATGAGTTCTCTCATAAGTGTATTTTATAATGGTTCCGGATAAATTAAAAACACCTCGCTCACAAAATGTTACCCGGTTTTATAAAAGCCTCGCCTTTAGTAGTAATCATCTGTTCGATTACTTTTTTTGAATACTGTACGTTAGTGTGTGCATTTGTATGTTAGTGTGTGTATATGCATGTATATCAGTATGTGTGTATGTACGTTAGTCTGTGCATATATATGTTAGTGTGTGTATATGCATGTATATCAGTATGTGTGTATGTACGTTAGTCTGTGCATATGTATGTTAGTGTGTGTATATAGGTATGTTAGTATGTGTATATAGGTATGTTAGTATGTGTATATAGGTATGTTAGTATGTGTAGATGTATATTAGTGCGTATGTATATATGTCAGTGCTTGCATATGTATGTTAATGTGTGTATGTCAGTGCGTGCATATGTATATTAGTGTGTGTCTATGTTTGTGCGTGCATATGTATGTCAGTGTGTGTAGAGATATGTTAATGTCTGCGTATATATATGTGTGTATATGTCTGTGAGTCCATGGATGTGATATCTCAAACATGAACGAAGCATTTCGAAAATAATTAGGTGCGATTCTGTAAATACTGGAATCTCATTGATTTTAATCAGAATTGGAAGTTTGTAAATGCTTATATTTTAAAAACTAAAAGAACTAGCTTCGAACAATGAACAAGAATTTGCAACTTTTTGAAATCCTTACAAGTGTAAATAATTCAATTTTGGTTCAAGGTCTATTTTTTTTAATGGAGGTGGGGTGGGGGAGGGACAAAAAAAGCTTAATAGGATATATATATATTTTTCATACTTTCAATCGAAATATCTTAAACTATAAAATACAGGTATAAGTAGTAAGCGAGAAATATATGTATCAGAAAATTTAATTTATAAATCTATATTTTTATTTAAAAAAAATCTCTTGTAGTTTTCGAATCATTATTTTGTCAAGTTGAAGTATAAGAATTTTACATTTTAAAAGTTCGTAATGTTTATATATTAAAAACTAAAGGTAATAGCTATAAACAATAAGCAAGAATTTGTAGCTCTTTAAAAGCCCTATATCAGTGTACAAAATCAGATTTTGGATATAGAGTTATTTTTCTTTCCGATATTACAAAAGTTGAGTTTTATTTTACAAAATGTTATTCACGCAAAATCATTTCGACTCCATCGGACTGGAGCCACCGCCGATCTTTTATTTTTTATAACATTCTAAAAACTTTCATATTTGGTACTTTGCGGGTAAAACCGAAGGTAAGTTATTTATTAATCACTTTTTTACTCTCTTTTTTTTTTAGAAATAAATAAAAATTGTCTTTTCTCGTAGAAGCAGAAAGAAACTCGAACTGAATGACATTTTTACACGCAACCTTACGAGCAATGTTACGAGCAAACAGCCGTTCAGACACGACGTCGATACAAATGGTATTGTCCTATACATCGTCCTCCTTTTAAACCAGTCACTTTTGTCCTGCAGCAGTGATTCCAAAAATGTTTTGTTTGGAAAAACCTTTCAAATATTTCGTACCACCTTATTTATGATCATGCCAATTGCAAACGAAACGGACCCATCCAATTCGCTTTTGAATTAAGAATATTAAAATTCATAACTCATATCAGGGATTATCAAATAAACTAAATTTTAATTTTCAGAGTTATTAACTATCACAAAAATGGCGACGTTTCCCGAAGTTCGACATTGAATCTAATTTTTATTCCTTGAAAAGTCCTACAAGGATATACAGGGTGTAACAGAAAAGATGGTCACAACTTTAAGGGGAGATAGGGAACAGGCATATTGGCCGTGAACCCCATGTCCGCAAAGGAGTGCATTTTGCTGTAGGGTGTAATTATTGTTTGCGTCCACTGCGTACAAAGTAGCAAGAATTGACTACGAAGCGCCATTTGGCGGCTTTTTAAAATTACTTCATGAAAGCGGATATTTCCATTCGGCTACTTTCTGAAATCACTTCTCCATGTCCACATTATGTGTACAATTGGTTGCATACCCCCTTCTCCTCCAACGCAGACCCTGCCAGATACCTTTTTTGCCAACATTTACCACGCCTTAAGTGATTTCAGAAAGTAGCCAAATGGAGAAAATCAGCTTGCATGAAATAATTTTAAAAAGTCGCCAAATGGCGCTTCGTAGCCAATTCTTGTTGCATTGTATACGCAGCGGACGCA
Source organism: Amaurobius ferox (assembly GCA_951213105.1). Classification (NCBI taxonomy): domain Eukaryota; kingdom Metazoa; phylum Arthropoda; class Arachnida; order Araneae; family Amaurobiidae; genus Amaurobius; species Amaurobius ferox. The sequence continues at coordinate 131,814,088 of OX578150.1, read as the reverse complement.
AACAATAATTACACTCTACATCCATATGCACTCCTTTGCGGACATGGGATTCATTGCCAATATGCCTTATTTAGTGTTCCCTATCTCCCCTTAAAGTTGTGACCAAAGGGCTAGTATCAGAGAGTAGAGCTAGTATCAATTGGATTACACCTCGAAGGTTGTGACCATCTTTTCTGTTACACCCTGTATAATTGGAATTCGTGTTGGGTTCTTAATGTTCGAAATAGAGCGATTATGATCGCAAAGTACTTCTGTTATCCACAAATACACATCCTATTTGTCCCGGCCATACAGTAAGCTGCCATAAGCCTTAGGGTTGGTCGTGTGGTCTGGGTCTTCAACATCCTATTAGTCGGACTTTCATCGTATAGACATAAAAGAGAACAAGAAAATGTAGAATTCTTATACGTCATGCAGACGAACTTTAAAACTTAAAACTTGTCTTTGATCCTGTCAAATCTATACAACCCGCTGTCAAGATTATATAGAAATCACTTCATGACTCAGAAAGATGAAGTTATTTCAATTCTGATATCTTACTTCAGTGACCACAGGCCCCCCTATTATCTGCTGTAAACAAAACAAGTGAGACTGAAACCAACGAATCAACTTATTGTTTTGCAGCAAGAATGCGAAATCACACACTTGTCAGGGCCGGGATTTTAATCCCGGGGTCAAAGTGTGGTAGGCCGGTATGATAGCACTGAGCTAAAGACGTCGACAGCTCGAGGCATTTAATATTGCCTTATGAGCGTTCGCTACAGTATTTTATCGGAGTTCATTTTACAGGACGTTATTTACAGGGTGACTTTATTCAGCCTAGTGGTTAGCGCGCAGTAATTGCTCTCTGTCGACCAGAGTTCAATTCCAAGCTCTACCCAAACTATCCCCGTGTTCACACGGAGTACGGGCGCGTTAAATATGTGGGTCAATAAATCCTTTGGAGAGTTTGGTGGTAGGCGAAGGAGGACCAGTCTCTGTGGATGCCTCCCCTGCTATGTTCCGGTCTAAATTGGGTGGCATTGTCCCGGCTGTCTAAACATATACCTTACATTTTCGGGTAGGTCGGACGGTCTGGGTCGAAGAAGAAGAAGATGTTATTCACGCAAAACCATTTCGACTCCATCGGACTGGCGCCGACTCAAATTTTTTGCAACACGTCTAACTTGGTTAATATAGCGGCATAATTATAGCATGTTTAAACAGTGGACACTGTTATTAAATTTACCAAATTTTATTCAAATTCTACGAACAAATTTCATACCCACCGAAAAACGCAAAACCTGGAACCCAATTTGCTTACAAAGAGATGAAATTCAAAATCACCACGCTCTTTCAAAGACGCACACACAAAACAAAAACATCACAAATAAAACGAAAGCATAAGCAAAAAAAAAAAAAAAAAAAAAATTCAAAGGCTTCACTGAACCCTCTACCCCTCCTGCAAACGTTTTTGAGCCTTAAACTAACATCACGCGCGTATCTGTCATTACGCCTTATTTTTCGAAAATATTCGATGAGATTTTGCTCGGAAGAAAACCCTCTCCCCTGATAACATTCTTACACGCAAACTTTGCGAGTAAACAACCCGGCAACGGCTGTCACGAAAAGTTGGTCGCACGACAACATGTCCAGTAATTAAACCGGGCGTCCTCCTATCCGTACCAGTCTCCTTTTGATTCAGACTTATGATTTTTTTTCCTATTATTATTTATTATTGCGCGGACTGCACCCATAACGACAGAACATTCCCCCTCACCAGACATTTAAACGTCGAGCAAATCATCTTACAAAAAAAAAAATATACGTTTCCGTGATGACCGTACATTTGCATATTTTCTTAATAGGTCATAAATACCATGTGCTTCCCTTCACGCCGTTACGGTTACAGTTATTCTCTTTTTTTAGTTTATCGGAAAATTTTTAATTCACGTTTCTCGAGAAAGGCAGCGTTTGTAATAAAGGGAAAGATATTTATTGTTAGAGAAGTTATGACCAGTGGCCCTTTGTCACTATGGCTACGCCCCAACACAGCGGACCGGGGCTTTGTCTTGCACGACGAAGGAACAATCAAATGCAAGGGGTCACTTAAGGGGGGCGATGTTCAATCAAGTAATAGATATTAAATTGGCTTATTGTTATTGTCTTTCAAGGCTCTGCAGAGCGATACATTTTTCAGTGCATATATCCCATACAATATCCTCATATTAACAGGAGTGTAGGCAGTGTTTCTTTCGGGACTTTTTGGTCGGGAAGGGGGGGGGGGAGCGAATGAAATTTTAGGGGGGCAAGTTTTTTATTTGGCCTATATAAATTTATCTAAAGGGTGTGTCACATAAATAAAAGCTAGGCTTGCATAAAATATCTCCGTGGGACAAATACGCGGGAGACCACAACACCTCCTAGACATGATTGGCAGATCTTCACGGTCATTGTAGCTCTACTGTGAAAGTGCTAATTTTAGTAAGAATTGCATGAAAAATGTGATATGAAAGTTGACATTTCTATTCTACACAGCAAGGTACTGAAAAAATTATTACCAAACAACTTCTTATTTATGATTAGGCAAAAATATGATGCACCTTTAGTGCCCTATGAAGTTACATAAAATATTTCAGGAAAAAGAAATTTGAAACATTTCGTTTTTCTGCATTTTTCGCAGAACCCTTATGTAATGGGGGAAACTAATTAATTGAAATTACATAAATTTTGCAAGAAGACATCTTATATTTAAAGGCTACTTTCCACCTCTATCGCATTAGATTGATTAAAAAATAAATAATCATAATTTTTTTTTTCCAAAAAATGAAGTTTTTCACATTTTTTTAAATTTGCCACGCTCTTGCGGCCCTTAAAGATATTAATCAAAATTATTTGAATTTTGAATGAAGACATATCATGCCAAGAGGTAACTTTTGTCTTCTATCCCGAAAAGTTTTTTTTTTTGGAGGGAGGGGGGAATTATTTCGTTCCACCATAGTTAATAAGTCAAAATTAAAAATTAATATTTGTTACTTTTAGGACTTTTTCATTGCTCCACAGCAATAAAACCAGAAAAGTCTAAAATTTCAAATTTTTAACACAACCAGCTACGATTTACAGAGGGTATACTTGATTCCTTGCAAGTTTCAGATTTTTCCCGGTTCTCCCACCAGATATATATTGAGGCTTAAATATTCGTAAATTTGAATAAACAGCCATGTTTGGGGCTTAATAAAATAAAAAGGGTAAAGCTCTCAATATTGGAATTTTCCAGACAAAGACTATGAAAGGTGGGTAGGACATGATAAAAATTTGAAGATTTAGAATTGCTTCCTTCATTACTTTTAAAACGCTAAAAAACTGCATTTTCAGCTAAACCGACGCTGAATTTCAACAATGAATTTCAGCGAATCAGGTAGCAGTTAGACAAATTTTATGACATGAAATGTAGACTAATTTAGGACCCATAAAATAATAGTTTTTATCCGAAATATCTAGCTCTTTTGAGTTCCAAGACATTTAAATTTACGTGAACATCAAAATTCTTTAAATTTGGAGGTCGCCATGTTGGGAAAATGGCCGCACCAGAAAAAAAAGCTAGTTGAACAAATTTTAAACATTATTTTTATCTGCTGAAAAATATAAAAATTTTATAAATTAAAATCTTATAATTTTTTTTTAAAAGTATGAAAATATAAAAATTTTCAAAAATGATCATGAAACCAAATATTCTTCTTTTTTTTTTGAGTGATTCCATATGAAACGACACAATATCTAACATGATTCTACGGCATGTTGGCTGTCCTCGAGGAAAAAATACATTTGCAGGCAACAGTTATTTTTTGAAGGTCCGGTCGCTTGAACTTGGCGACAAATTGGACAGAATATAGCCAATTTGGCACGTTTTGGAAACTTCTCGAATTTTGTAGTGTGGTTAAGAATTTCCCGAGTTACATAGATTTTTCGAAATCTCCAGAGGGTATATAAGCTAATCATTGATAGACCCAAGAGAAGATGGCCTAAGATTATTTTATTTAACATTGATGACACGATCGGAGTAGAAGAAATGCTAAATTAGTTAGAGAATCAAAACCTCTGCTTGAGAGGGCTTAGAGAGCTTTTTAAGTACAAATTTAAAATAAAAGCTAAATTTGGTTCTCACTGGATCTTTGAGGTATCTCCGGAGGTATTTTTCTACCTGATGCCTAGGAGATATGTCTACCTTGGCTGGAAAAGGTATTGGATACGAGAATTTTTTTAACATTTCACAATATCTTAAATGTGGGCGATTTGCACACATCAATAGTAGGTGTACCGAGGGTCCTAAATGTCTAAAGTGTATGGGACTCTATCCAACCCTTACCAGTGCCGCTGAATTAATATGTATAAATTGTGTTTCTTCAAAGTTAGAAATTCTAGAGTGAATACAAGTCATTTTTGTCGGAGCCATGAATGCCCCGCCTTTAAGGAGGAGCTTGGAAAATGCCAGAGACACATAGACTATGGAGTTTAGACTGTTGAAGCATTTCTTGGAGTATCATTGGTTTACAATGTAAAAGTTGAATGTATAAATATATTTTTAGGAGTTATCTTAAAATTAGTTTTTAATTGGGGAGGTTCTGGTGCTGTGTTTTCCTCTTGTTCTTTATAATTGGTATACTTTTATCTAAATTGTGGTGTATGGCTCTTTTCGTTATGTGATTAATCTTGTTTTAAGATTTCGCTTTAGATTTTTTCATTAGCTAAAATAAAGTAGACGGCAGAGCCCTAGGGTCCAGTATAGGGGTGAGCTGGCCCAGGGGGACAATATATTTGGATTATTGGTTATTTGATTATCGTCTGTTTATCTTCTGGGGGTTTATGGGAGGCTATTGTTGTTGTTTGTGATTTTTAGGAGAATTTTTGTGTTAGAACAACTTTTTGTATTGTTTACACTTTTTTATGGATTGTAAGGTGCATTGTAGACTAATTATGATGCTTAATCCAGTTTTGAGTTTTCGGGGGACTATTGTGAAATTGGGAATGGCTATATTATGGATTATGGAATTCATCATTTATCTGATTGGATATAGGAGGAAAACTTTTAAGATAGAATTAATTACTTGGTTGTTATTTCAACTGTATTATCTCGACGCCTTGTTACATTTATTATTTAATTATTTTCGGTTAGGACTGGAAGGTCCATTTCTATTGGTTTTGGAGGGGCTAATTTTTATTGTATTCCAGTTCATGTATAGTGCGGGTTAGGGAAGTGGGAGGTGAATTTGTAAAAAGGGGATTTTGATGTATGAGTTTGATTTATGTAAATTATTGCCCTTCTTTTTGTGTTGTCTAAAAAAAAAAAAAATTAGTGGTCTGATGACATTGATATTTTATTTAGAATATGTTTTGATTATGAGTTTAAAAATGATTAAGATGCTATATGTTCTATTATATTATTTTCAATATGATGTTGTTGTTATTGTAGGCCTTTGTAACCGTCCTGGCCCGGCACAAAAAATTTGTTTGTTAATAAATTTGGGATTCCTTTCCTAGCTGGGGTTTTTAAGCAGCTATAAGCCTGATTAGGCAAGTCCCCCGGCCTGGGACAACAACAACAAAAAAGCTGGTCATTGATAATTTAGGGACGTAATAAAGGTAAAGGTGGTCATATATGGATACGTTAGTGTTTTGCGAAAATTATCATCGGTTTTGTGAGTGAGTTGGATGATATTTTGTTATGTTTACAACCCTTTATATACCTTTACACCGAGTATATATATATACTATATATAAAGAGTTCAATATCCAGGTTTCGACTTCTTCCCCCCCCCCCTTCGAGGGGGCTACTAACGTCACTAACACAAAAATTGTATAGCTATTTTTCATTACAATGATTGAAACTATTAATTTTCGTAATCATTGGACCCTATATGCACAATTATGTCCCTTTCATGCACAATTATGTCCAGTTGTGTCCTATGCTGCTATGTTTAAAAAAGTATAAAATTCCGAATCCATTTCGAAGTTTTAAATTAAATTTTGAAAAATTCTATCTAGTTCTAGATTTTTTTTAACCGAATATAAAGTTTTATGAAAATTCGTTAATATTTGTGGCAGCCATCGTGTACACAAATCGACCACAGACGGACGGACGGACGGATGTCACTCCGTGTATGATTGGAGTCACGAGCGATTGGAAGGCTCGGAAAGAAATTTGGTACAAATATTACAATTGGCGAATACTGGAAGCATATTGATTTTAACGCAATCGAATGTTCCGAAGCCCTCCAAATTTTCGAATGAAATTTTGAAAAAAATCATAAAAAAAATCAAACCTCCAATAATGTTACGTAAACAATCCTTTCTTATGTAATATTTCATTAGAATACGATTGACACAAATTTTAGAACGCTAGCAGGAACCGTTTTCGAGATATTGCACACCAATCTATGCATTCAAATTTATTTTTCCTTTCCATATATTTTTGTCTCCCAATATTCTCTACCCGTTTTACTACAAGGAAAAAATACTTGTTACTTCTACCTTTAATGGTTTTAACTTGTGATAAATTTAATTGATAATAACTTTAATTGACTTATGATAAATTTAATTGATAATGACTTTCATTGACTTATGATAAATTTAATTGATAATAACTTTCATTGACTTATGATAAATTTAATTGATAATTACTTTAATTGACTTATAACTTTAATTGACTTATGATAACTTTAATTGATAATAACTTTAATTGACTTATGATAAATTTAATTGATAATTGCTTTAATTGACTTATAACTTTAATTGACTTATAATAACTTTAATTGATAATAACTTTAATTGACTTATGATAAATTTAATTGATAATAACTTCAATTGACTTATAACTTTAATTTATCTAATCAAAAATACATATAACAAATCCTACGTCTTCCTGTTGTGTAAATGAGAAGATAAGCGACTTTATAATCACTAACAACACCTTGATATAACACTTCACTCAATAAGTCTCCGGTCTGACACATATATGGCAACACTGTTGACAGACCCATATGATTTCTGGATAGTACCAACCTTCAAACGACACGTGTCAAAATTTTATGACATTCTGACAATTAGTTTCTAGGTTACAGTGGTTTTAGTGACCCCAGTTTTGTAATTTTCAAAACAATGGATAAAAAAGAATTTTGTGTGTTGATTAAACATTGTTTTTTGATGGGGAAAAATACTGTTGAAGCCAAACAGTGGCTTGATAAACGTTATGGAGACTCTGCACCAGGGAAATCAACTATTATTGACTGGTATGCTGAATTTAAACGCGGTCGTACAAACACCGATGATGCTGAACGCTCTGGTCGCCCAAAATCGGCAGTCGTTCCGAAAAACATAAAAAAAGTCCACAAAATAGTTTTGAAAGACCGTAAAGTGAAGTTGCGTGAGATAGCTGACACCTTAAAGATACCAGAAGGTAGTGTGTTTACAATTTTACACACAAATTTGAGCATGCGTAAGTTGCTTTCGAAGTGGGGTGCCGGTTTGCTCACACCGGACCAAAAACAACAACTCGTCGATGATTCAGAGCGCTGTTTGGAGCTGTTCAAGTGAGATAAGAAGGATTTCTTGCGTCGGTATGTGACAATGGATGAAACATGGACCCATTACTACACACCTGAATCAAAAAGATCGTCAGCTGAATGGACAGCAGCCGGGAAAGTCGTCCAAAGCGACCAAAAATCCAAAAATCAGCTGGCTAGGTTATGGCGTCCATATTTTGGGACGCGCATGGTATTTTGTTCATTGACTATCTTGAGAAAGGTAAAACTATCAATAACGAATATTGCATGGCATTATTGGATTGATTGAGTGTAGAAATCAAGAAAAAACGGCCTCACATGTAAAAGAAAAAATGCTGTTCCACTAAGACAATGCTCCATGTCACAAGTCGATGAAAACGATGGTTAAATTATATGAATTACGCTTCGAATTGCTTCCTCACCCACCGTACTCTCCAGATCTGGCCCCCATCGACTACTGGCTTTTTGCAGACATCAAAAAGATGCTCCAGGGAAAGAAATTTGGCTCAAATGAAGAAGTGATTGCTGAAACTGAGGCCTATTTTGAGAGCAAAGACAAATCGTTCTACAAAAAAGACATCGAAAAGTTAGAGGAGCGTTGGAATGAATGTATCACTCTTGAAGGAGAGTATGTTGATGAATAAAGTCGAATTTCTAAAAAAAAAAATTGTTTTTCTTAGACCGGAGACTTATTGAGTGGACCATGTATATATTCTCAAAGCTTTATGATATTTTCAAGTTTTTCATCCATAGTTTTATTTCCTTTCTAATTTCATGGGTCTTCTAATAGAATAGATACACGGTCAAACAATATATGTTTTTAGATATACTAAGCACCGGCATCCAATATATATAATAATGGAACGTATGGCCCCCATAATTGTCCTTAGCATGCAAATTCTAGGTAGTATTCTATATTCTATTCAGTATAGTGGTTTGGGGCGCGGTAGCCCTGTGGTTAGCGCGCGGAAGTTGTACTCGGTAGTCCCGGGTTCGATTCCCGCCGCTGCCAAAACTGCCGCCGTGTTCACGCGGAGTACGATCACGTTAAACATGTGGGTCCGTAAGTCCTTACGAGAGGTTGGTGGTAGGGGAAGGAGGGTACGGTCCCTGTGGATGCCTCCCCCACTGGGTTCCGGTCTAAATTGGGTGGCACTTCCCGGCCGTCCAAACAGATACCTTACACCTTTCTGGTAGGTCGGACGGTCTGGGTCGAAGAAGAAGTATAGTGGTTTATACGCAATGCATGAAAACCACCTTGCCCGCTAGCCTGGCATAACGAATCGATAAACCTGGATTCTGACAACGGCTCAAGTTATTGAGAAATTAAAAAAAATAATAATAAAATAAAAAAGAAACCGAAACCGAAACCGGAACCGGCACCGAAACTTAAAACTCATTCGGAAACGGGATTCCGAAACGAAAACTTCTCCGATAAGAATTCTTCCGTCGGAACGCCCCCTCCCCACTCCCTCCTCCGCCTTAATGTGTCTGTGAAACAACATTAACAGGTACAGCGTCTGGAAACAAAAGGGGGATAGCTCGTCTGGCGCAATCTAGAAACCTTAGTATCGGCAATCGATTTAGCAAAGCCAGTTTTAGCCCTCCCACCCCCCTCCCTCTTCGACATAAGGCATTTGCATCTTTGCTAATGTGAGGTAGAAAGGGCCGATAAGGCGCGTTGGGACCGATAACCTTAATAGTGCGTGGCTTCTCTAATGACCGCACTCTTGGCGAGGTTTTATTTTATTGGCGACGGATGTCTATGCAGATGGAATGTCCTCAGAAGATAAGGGGCGCATAAATAAATGCCCCCCCCCCCCCACACACACTCTGTACTGAATTTTTTTTTCTCTACCTACCCGTGTATTCGGAAAATAAAGTTGTTATTTCAAATTTTGGATGCGTTTTTTTTTTATATTAAAAATGTTTAAAAGATTAATTTGACTTTCTGGGGAAAATACTGGGGAGAGTTTTATTGGAATCCTACAAGCGAGAAAAGCGTTGGGATGTTATATGAGGTAAAAAAATATTAAATATCACGATGAAAAAAAAATAATAAGATATCAGATGTGACCGGAACAAGACTTTCCCTACAGGATTAACTTTTTCGTGTTTTTATTTATCTATTTATGTATTTGTCCAATTGAGTTTCACAGAGTGAAATATATTAGGTACATAAAAATTTAGATTACAACTAATTTGTATTTAAAAAAATAATGATATGATGTATGAGTGATTTATTATATCTTTGTCATCAAGAATAACATAATAAAAAATAATTGGTATCCAGAAAAGTTAATTTTTCTCCTTTTTAATTTTTTACTGATCATTGTATATTTTTCTTAAATACAGTTTCAATGTCTTGATTTGCATTAAACTCGAATCCACATTAGGTTAACGTATATGCGTGTAACGTACATAACCTATATGTGCATATTTTCACTTTTGTAAACTGAATAATCTTTCTACTGTAGTAATTCTACTGTAGAGGTCAGCAAGGGACCGGGTCTGACCTGCGGGTTTAGGCCCGCGCCGGGCTGAGTTTTCTAACATTGGTTTGGGCCGGGAATTGGCTTAGTTCTTAAAATGTCGGGTCGGGTCGAATGTATTTAATTTTGTTAAAATTTTAATTAACTTTTAAGAATTTCAATGAGTGCACGAACTTATTGCGTTGATCTCAGCTACGTAAAGATAAATGTTTAAAAAAAAAAAATCATTTATTTTAATTCTTCGTACAAAAATTTCACAAATTCATGTTTTTAAAACATTTGAATACAAATCGTTTAGGAACGAACCAGGCCGGGACTCGATGATTTTCGGCACGGGCCTTTTCGGGCTCGACATTTGTAAATTTCTTTTAGCTCGAGCCGGGTTTAACACTAGCACTGTCAGGACGGGCCGGATAAAAGTTTGATATTTCGGCAAGTATAGACCTTTATCTCAAACATCTGTAAAAGGGGTTTTGATTCATGATTATAAAACATAGGACAGTCCTATCGCAATGTTCTTGGTTCCAATTTTAACGCAACAATTTCCTGCTATTACCAACATTTATGAGACATTTATTTTCAACTTATCATCTTAAAAATCAATATCAACCAAGATTCTGTATACATAAATGGATCTCTCTGCAAAGTTTTGTGTCGATTGGCGTATTTCCCAGACCGTCAGACCTACTCGAAGGTGTAAGGTATCTGTTTGGACCGCAACAGTGCCACCCAATTTAGACCTGAACCCAGTGGGGGCGGCATCTACAGGGGCCGTACCCCCTTCCCCTACTACCAACCTCTTGGAAGAACTTACTCACATATTTAACGTGCCCGTACTCCGCATGAAGACGAGGACGGTATGAGAAGAGACGGTCCCGTGCTCTAACCACTGGGATGTCACTCCCCATGATTCTTCTTCTTTCTCCGACCAAGACTATTAGACCTACTCGAAAGTGTAAGGTATCTCTTTGAACGGCTGGAACAGTGCCATCCAATTCAGACCGGAACCCAGTGGGGGTGGCATCTACAGGGGCCGTATCTAATTTCTCCTATCACCAACCTCTCGAATGAACTTATAGATCCACATATTTAACGTGCCCGTTCTCCGCGTGAACACGGAGAAAGTTTAGGTAGAGCCGGGAATCGAACTCCGGTCGTCCGAGTGCAATTCCTATGCTCTAACCACTAGGCTGTCCCGTCCCATGATTAACGTGTTTGTTCGAAAATGAGAACCCATACAATAGACAAATTATTTATTTGAATAGTAATACTCTCTAGAGTGGCATGGTCATAATTATAAGCTTTAAAAGACTCAAATACGTCAGGCTTTATGTCTTTAAGTGTCCTCCGTTTATTCTTTCCCTCATCAGATCATTTTCTCAAGTAATCTCTGAATAGACTCTTCTGGTATTTTCCATAAATGAGAGTCGACTAAAGATAGGTCGCTTTGACACTTTAATACCCTCTGTAAAGCAAGTGAATTCAGAAACATTGCCACTACAAAGGACACAAAAAAATAATTAATAACTCCGATAAAAACATAATCTCCTTTGAAACCTTTCAACTTGCTTCGTTATTCATCAATGAGGGTAGAGTGGCGTCCAATCATCTTTCCTTCGGGGCTTCTTCAGTTTACTGATTTAGGAGATTTGGTGTGTGGGAGTAGTAAGGAAAGGAGAGTTCTGCGGCAGCGGCGGAGCAATGCGGAGCGCGGAGCAAAATGGCCGCCATCTTGAATTCCGTAATCCTGGACGGGGGTGTAAAAGGGGGGGAGAGAATGAAAAAAGGTGGGGGTAAAAATTTTGAGAAACTTTTTGTCGGGTGGCAACGATGTCGTAGTCTTGTACGAGGGGTTGAGGGGGGAAATAAATTTTTTGGAACGAGATTTTTTACAAGTACAGGAGAAACTTTTTTCAGGTTGGCAACACCAACGGTGGCGGAGCAATGCCGTTAGCGCCCCCTAGCGGCGAAAATTGGAACTATCAAGGTGGAACTTAGAAATATTTTTCTGTTTCGGTTGCCATAGCAACACCTGTACAGGAGAAACTTTTTTCAGGTTGGCAACACCAACGGTGGCGGAGCAATGCCATCAGCGCCCCCTAGCGGCGAAAAGCGGAATTATCGGGGATAGAACTTAGAAATATTTGTTGTTTGGGTTGTCATAGCAACACCTGTATGGGAGAAACTTTTTTCAGGTTGGCAACACCAACGGTGGCGGAGCAATGCCGTTAGCGCCCCCTAGCGGCGAAAATTGGAACTATCAAGGTGGAACTTAGAAATATTTTTCTGTTTCGGTTGCCATAGCAACATCTGTACGGGAGAAACTATTTTCGGGGTGGCAACACCTACTCACCTGTGAGGGAGGCTGTGCAGTACCATCAGCGCCCCCTAGCTGCAGAAAGGAGAATTAAAATTGGGATTTTTTTTTCTTTTTATTTTTTTTTTCTTTTTCTAAATGAATTAAAGGTGTTAATGAGGATAATGAAATAAAGTGATTAAGTATTTCAAGGTCTATGTTATTGCATGCTAGGAGTGTGTCAAGAACATGTTAAGGGTATACCAAGACCATACCAAGGTCCTACAATACCCCTCCGCTATATCACGGTTACGAAGTGAACTGTGAGAATCTTGTAGGGTGTAGGGGTATACCAAGAGCATCGAACATACATTTTAAGAATGTGCCGATTTTAGCGTTTTTTTCACAAAAAGTTTTCAAAACGTTAAAAAAACAACAAAAATGTACGTTTTTTCAACAAGTTGAAGTTTTGGAGTTGTTGGATTTCTCTATGGGAATTAACATGGGTTTTCACACTTTTGCGAATTTTTTAGAAAAAAAATGTGGTTTTTCGCAAAAAAGCGGCCAAAAATGTGTTTTTTGAAAAACGCGGAATCGGCCGATTTTTTTCAAACTGTCGGATTTCTCTATGGGAATTAACATAGGTTTTCACACTTTTGCAATTTTTTGAAAAAAAATGTGCGTTTTTGCAAAAATGCGGCCAAAAAAGCGTGTTTTTAGAGTAGCAGAATCGTGTGAATTGGGTGTATGGGAGGGGTGTGTTTCTACAATCCTTTCGATCTTAGAGTTTAAAGAGGTCGGTCAGGATGAAGCGAGTTAGATTTTGTGAGGAGGTATGCATTATAGAGGTACCCAAAAATGAAGATCGCAAGGGATTCTGGGAAATTGACGCCCAGCGTTTCAGAGAGCGCATTTTAAGATTTGGCGTTATTTTTAAATCTGTATATAAAAGAGGCAAGAAGAGCGATTAGTTTATTTAAAGTCATGTCTTCGAGAGAGGAGGTTATCGTGACGTGTGTCTATCTGATCACTGTTTTAATAGTATACATTACAACGGAAGTTTTGATTGATTTAAATATACCAAGGGATTTTATTCTGCATTTAAACGAATCTATTAATATTTCCATGTTGGAATGATGGATGGAACCTACCAAGACCCCAAGCACCCCGCAAGTTTCGGTGGAGTGGATAGCATATATCGTGCTCTTCAAGGAAAAGTACCCAAAAAGGAAATTCAGAATTGGTTACAAGGTGTGGATGCCTACACATTACACAAGCCAGTTCAACGGAAATTTAAAACCAACCGTGTTATAGTGTATTCTATAGATCAGCAATGGCAAGCCGATTTAGCTGATATGTCAACACTTAGCCGACAGAATGATGGATTTCGCTACATCTTAACATGCATTGACATTTTATCCAAGTATGCATGGGCTATACCCCTGAAGCACAAGAGAGGGGTAGATATCGTGAATGCCTTTCAGACTATATTTAAAGAGCGCATTCCAAAATCTCTGCAGACGGATCAAGGTACAGAATTTAAGAATCAGAAATTTCAAAAATTACTTAAAGAACATCATATCAGGTTTTTTACAACGTTTAACACCACAAAAGCATCTGTTGTTGAGAGGTTTAACAGAACCCTTAAGACAAAAATGTGGAAATACTTTACCGATCAGAATACTTATCGCTATTTGGATGTATTGGACTCGTTGATGGATAGCTATAATCATACCTATCACTCCAGCATTAAGAAAGCCCCTGCGAATGTGAATTCGGACAATGAACAAGAAGTGTGGTTTACGCTCTATGGTAACCTGCCTAAGGGTGTATCCAAATGTATTTTAAATGCGGGGGACACTGTGCGAGTATCCAAGATTAAAATGACCTTTGAGAAGGGGTATGAAACAAATTGGTCGGAAGAATTATTTAAAGTGACAGAATGTGTGAAGCGAGAACCTGCTGTATACAGAATCCAAGATTTACTAGGAGAACCCATACAAGGTACCTTTTACCTGCAAGAACTACAAAAAGTGAAAATGAAAGAGGAATTCCCCATTGAAAAAGTGTTAAAGAAGCGTTTCAAGAAGAATAATATGGAATACTTTGTAAAATACCGAGGTTATCCCCACAAGTTTAATCAGTGGATACCTGCCTCTGATTTATCCGCCCTATAAAAGCAAGGAACGCCTGTTCCTGAAATCAGTTGATACGATGAGTTTCTACGTGACACTTCCTAGTGATAGCTCGATGAGCTACTTTCCTGAGAATAAAATTTCACATTTTATTACGAGATTACCCACCCCTATAGAGCTAAAGGGAAGCTGGGAGATTGGAATTACAGAGTTTTTATACCCCCATACATGGATGAATATAACTGCCGAGAACAATTTTATTGGATTTGATCTAGGAGATGGTAAAATGCTTGTACGTAGAATACCAGCGGGATATTACGAAACCATCCCAGACATTTTGAAAGCTATTTTCATCAAAGACCACCAAAACAAGATCTCCTTTCATTATAATCCTGTTACGAAACGAGTACGCATTAAAGTAAAGAACAAAGCAAGAGTAATTTTAGACAAAGGAATGGCCCAAGTACTGGGTTTTAATCCCATGGTGATTGAATCGGACTCTCATTTAGAAACCAGTGTGGAAGGACCCTACGTTGCAGATGTGAACGCTCATTATCATGTACTGTTTGTGTATTCCGACATTGTAGAACCCCAAATTGTGGGAGATGTACTAGCACCCCTTTTACGCATAGTGAAAGTGGCCGGAAACGACGGTGAATTGGTTTCTCTAACATTCGACCGCCCCCACTATTTACCTGTGAGTAGAAAGATGATTGGCACTTTGGAAATCGTTATAAGGACGCACACAGGTGAACTCATGCCATTTGAACGCGGACGCTCGTACGTGAAGCTACACTTTCGCCAAAAGTATCTCTCATGATGTATGTGCCTTATGAATGTTGCCAGAAATCTTTTGAAGACTACTATCTTCAGCAAACCGGTAATGGATTGGATTATTATCAAGGATCTGCATTTCAAAAAGGATATGGATTTGGAAGTTTGTTTCGCTCCTTTTTTAGAGCGGCTGTACCCATTCTAAAATCGGGTGCCAAAGCCGTGGGAAAGCAAATATGGCAGAGTGGACTCAATGTGATGGGAGATGTATCCAGAGGAGAAGATTTAAAAGTGGCAGCCAAACGCCATTTAAAAGAAGCAGGTCGTAATTTAACAGACAAGGCTGCAACCCAGATGAAGACTATGATTGGTTCTGGAAAAAGCAATAAAAAGAGGAAGCGATCCGAGAATCACTTCATTCCCACTTCAGCAAAGAAAGCGAGAACACGAGATATTTTCTCCTAAAGATGTCTATCCATAAAGATTCTTCACCCTGTACCAAGAGCGAATTGGATTTATTCGTGACCCCACCTACTCAGACAGCTATAGAAAAGGGACATTTTATCGAATACCACCCCCTCTCTAATATACGAGATGGAGGTCCCGTGGAATTTAACATATCTGGAAGCGGAGATGAATATATGGATCTGGGTTCTTCTTTTCTATACGTGAAAGCAAAGATTGTGAAATCGGATGGATCGCTTATAGCCGACAAAGAACCCGTGGCTCCCGTGAACTTATTTCTACATTCCCTGTTCTCCCAAGTGGATGTGAGTTTGAATGACCGAGTTATTTCTTCAGCGACCAACACCTATCCCTACAGAGCCTATATAGAAACCCTCTTGAACTATGGAGCCGATGCCAAGAAAAGTTTATTGACCTGTGAATGTTTTTTTAAAGACACCCATCTGAACAATACCAACCCTCTTGCAGAAAAGGATGCTAACGAAGGACTAAAACAAAGATATGAATTAAGCAAACAAAGCCAAACTGTGGATATGATTGGACAGATTCATTCAGACATTTTTCAGCAGAATCGCCTTATATTGAATTTAGTGGACATGAAGATAAAGATGACACGTAGCAAATCAGACTTTTGTTTAGTGTCTAGTGCTGCCAAACCTGATTATAAAGTGATGATAGAGCATGCTTCCATGTTCATTCGAAAAGTGAAAGTGGGCCCCGGCGTGTTACTGGGACATATAAAAGCCCTGGAAAAGCACACGGCCAAGTATCCCATTGACCGCGTTCTGTGTAAGACGTATTCTGTTTCTAAAGGCAGTTGGTCTTTTATGCAGGATAATGCCTTTTTAGGTGTGATGCCTAAAAGAGTGGTCGTTGCCTGTTTAAACAATGCGGGTATGAATGGACAGTATGATTCTAACCCTTTCCTGCTAGGTCATTACAACGTGAATTTTCTATGTGTCTACGTGGATGGACTTCCAGTACCCAGCAGACCCTTGGAATTGAACTTTAACCAAAACAACTATATCCGTGCCTATCACACCTTATTCCCTGGATTTAACCAAGACAAAGGAATTCATCTGACTCGAGACGAATTTGCAAAAGGATTTACCTTGTACGCATTTGATTTATCACCTGACATGTGCGATGGTCCTCATATGAATCTACAACACCAGGGTAATTTACGATTGGAAATCAAGTTTTCGGAAGCTTTAAAGGAAACCATCTCCATTCTACTGTATGCTGAATTTGAAAACGTGGTTGAAATTAACAAGTCTAGACATATTTTGTGTGATTTTGCCAATTAATCATGGAAAGCCACCAACTGGATAAAGCCCTCTCCAAGAATCCTATAACCAAGAACGCATTTCTGGGTGTTTTTCCGAGTGATTTACTACCCCAAGACATTGTGACATTCCCAACCTGTTTGGTTGCCAACGTGGACGCTTCGACCGATCCAGGAAGCCATTGGGTAGCCTTTTACATGCAAGATAAAGACTCGATAGAATTCTTTGATTCTTATGGACACCCACCCACAGCCTTTGAAGGACCCCTCTCGGACTTTGTTTCTACGGTCCAGCACCAAGAGTACAACCGCATGCCTCTACAAAGCAATGTAACAGCTGTTTGTGGACACTATTGTATCTATTATTTGTATTCAAGATGTCGCGGATCTTCTTTGAAAGACTTTTTATTACCCTTTGTACCCCACGATGTATGTAATGATGTTAATGTATATAACTTTGTAACCAAGCGCTTTCACATAAGTGCACCTTTTTACCAATAAATATGGATGTCAACATACTGATCTTGTTATTTACGATGGAGTTCCCATCCTTACAACACCCCTTTACTATGGTTATTTCAGGTCCCACAGGATGTGGGAAGAGTTTTTTTGTGCGGGATATGATTAAATATAGGCGGGATATGTTTTCGCCTCCTCCGGACAAAATCGTGTGGTTCTATGGGATCCACCAGCCTTTATACGATGAAATCCCAAACGTTTTGTTTGTGGAAGGATTACCTAAAAGCTATCAAGAGTATCTGGGATTGAATACTCTCTTTATTATAGACGATTTAATGAGTGAATGTGGTAACGATAAGCGATTAACACATCTGTTTACGAGAGGAAGTCATCATTTAAATCTAAGTGTGGTGTTTATTACTCAAAATTTTTTTCATAAAGGGAAAGAAATGCGTGAAATTACTCTGAATGCCCATTATCTGCTACTCTGCAAGAATCGAAGAGACATGAGCCAAATCATGCATTTGGGAAAACAACTGTTTCCCAGACACCTGCCTTTCTTTCAAGAAGTGTACGAAGATGCCACTCGAGAGCCTTATTCTTATTTGTTTATAGACCTGCGCAGTGAGACTCCAGAAGAGATGCGTTTGCGCACCTCGATTTTACCCGGTCAGATAAACTGAGACATTAAGCCTTTTTCGAAATGGATAAATGAATACGCATGCGCAGTATTCTCTCAGTTGTGAAGATGACACTCAGCAAGCAACAACAGAAGCAATTACAGCTGCTTCATTTATGCCCTAGCAAACTACGAAAGAACTTGTTAAAAAAGATTCCTCGTTCCTGTATAAAAGCCATCTGTGAGTGTAGCCTGAATACATTAAGGGGCAATATCCCACTCACGAAGCACCAAAAGAGTAAACTTCGAGAGCACAAGACTGTTTTACGAGAATTGGCAGACAAGCGTAAGCCACTGTACCTGAAACGCAAGCTTATTATTCAGAAAGGCGGTTTTCTGAACTTACTCATCCCAGCAGCCCTCAGTGTGATTACAACCCTTTTCAATGGAACACGCTAAAAAGTATGCCTTGGTTCCTGAAGACTCTTTGTCTAAACATGTTGCTACAGAAAAGTATAGAACCCATTTCGATAAGGAAATGGCCCGTATTCTCAACAGTTCCCTGAGTGAAGATGATAAAGTGAAACTTTATTATGAACTTTTACAAAAGAAAATAAAGATGGATTCTTTCAACACACGTATACGAGTGTCTCACAAGGAACCTCTTCTGAATACACAAGTATTGCATAAAGACCTTCTGAATACGCAAGTATCGTACAAAGACCTTCTCGAGAATATGGATACAGATATGGATACAGAGACGAAAATATCCGAAGATGCCCTACCAAAGCCATCAAAGCAGAACACCTCAAGATATGAAGATATTATTTTAAACAGTGTTCCTCGAAACATGCAAGGTTATGCTAACAATTTATTGAATATTATAAAAGACCATCCCAACATTCTTTCATGGGATGAAAAAGGACATATTTCCCATCATCAGCAGTGGATTCCAAAGACTAATATTGGAGATTTATTTAATCTGATATTTGGACAAAAGAAAAGAACTGTAACAGGACAACAAGTGTTTTTAACAGCTTTAGATGAACTGAATATATCTACTCACTTTGTAAAAAACAAAAATTTGTATAATCAACCTTATACTCCTACTCCACCTAAGGCAGAATCTGTAACATCCCGTTATTTAAAATGGGATAATTATGAATAATAATGAATAAAATAATGATTGATTATAATTACCTGTGTAGTGTTTCCATTCATAATCACCTGTGTATTGTTTCCATTCTTTTAACTAAGTGTGTGTTGGTATTGTATACTACCATTGCATACTACCCATACGAAACAGACTTCAGTGACGTCACTGAACATGCCCGTTCTTGTCGAGCGGGGGTCACGCACGCGTGAGAAGCGGGTTGCAGGGGATTGGTAGAGCAGGTTTGTTACGTCAGCATGTGGGAGGGGCAAAACGCTGGATTGGGGGATTGCGTTTAAGATGGGTTACTTGCTCGTTAGATTCTATCCTGCCAAGTTGTATTATTTCTATTAACTACTATCATGACTTCTTCTCCTCGAATTATTCGATTTGAAAATAATGGATTAAATGTACATTACATTCGACAATTTATGGACCAAGCTACAGCAGATGATATCTTTAAACAGTTGCAAACATTGGACTTTAAAGAAACCAATGTGGTTGTACATGGACGATCATATACACCTCTACGTAAAACCCTTGCCTTTGGAGATGCTGATCTATCTTATGCCTTTTCGGGTACCTCTGTTCCAGCCAACGAATGGACTCCCCTGATGCTGGATATTAAAAAACATGTGATATGGAATTTAACTATGTGCTTTTAAACTATTATCCAAATGGTCAAGCTAAAATTGGAAGTCACAAGGATAATGAAAAGGGTTTGGATGCTACCTATGCCATTGCCTGTGTCAGTTTTGGAGCAACTCGTCGCATTATCTTTGAACGAAGCGGTGAACAGTCTATTACTATCCCTTCTAAGCATGGTTCCTTGTATGTCATGTATCCTCCCACGAACGAACTTTACTCTCATCGAATTCCACCTCAGCCTGATATTTCTGAAGCAAGAATTAGCTTAACGTTTAGAAAGCTGGTTTCATGCAGTAAAAAGCGTCCCCTACCCAGTATACAGGAGGATGAGCTTCCATCTCATGACTGGTTACAAGAATATGTATCTAAGAAAGACCCACCTCCTGCCTCCGAAAATATTGGCTTATGGGATCTAAACTGGTGCTACTTTGCAGCTCTGAATAGATTTAGACATCAGTTAAAGATTCATATTCGTGAATTCAAAGAAAACAGAGGACAGTATTTCCCAACACCTCGTGGAATTACCATGAATACCGATACTTGGTACGCATTTACCAACAGTATTTACTCCAATACCAGTTTTGTTGCTAACAACACACTCTTGGTTATGTTTGAAGAGGAGGATTGCATTCTGCAACAACTATGTAGAAATGGTAATGATGGTTTCAGCTTAAAACCCATTTGCATTAAATTAAGTCCTGATCAACTGCAAAGACTTAGAGATTTTATCCCCAACATATCAGATGTTTTAAAAGAAGTTTTATAATGCCAAACAACTGCCATTCAAGAATGGACATGAAGCGGATGACGTCATTGTCTGACTACGTCACGCACCCTTGGCGCCTTTTACAGAGGGGAGTAACCTGCATTGGCTACTTTTTTAACCCGCTGTACCACTTTTTGGCGATTTTAAACAAGTCCTACTAGTTTCTTGGCGAGATTTCAACATATCTTTTGGCGAGTGTTTTCGCAAGGACTCTTTACTTTCTGCTAGATACCCATAGAGAGAGGTCGTCGCTGCTAATCATGTCTTGTAAACGCACTTTAACACATGTTATGGATGACTCAGCAAAGAGAGTCTGTTCTCAGCGTATCACATTGGATTCATTACCTCCTACTCTGTTTCATCTGGGTGGTGATATTTTTGCCAGTGTTGTTTATTTTATTGGACAAACACGGATACATATTCGTAAATTTACAACAGATGCTGATGGGAGTCTGAAACCTACAAAGGAAGGTGTTTCCCTCGCCACCACCGTATGGTTTGCTCTTCTCACCGAGTTGGAATCCCTAGTCAATCTCCTGAAAGACGATATGCTGCATATCATACAAAGAGATCTCTGTATATCCCGGCATACACTCCAAGGAGAACCCAAACTGGACATTCCAGCGTATGTTTCGAAAGAAAGACTCCTCCTTCCAGTTCGTTCCAGAATATGTGGTTCTAAGCCTACCTGAAACTCTGCAATTGTGTGATTACATCGATGCTATTAACATTCAAGTCCAAGCCAGTGTCATTTCTAATACTTTGGATTATTTCGTGAAACGAGAACTTAACAGCTATTCAGTGTCAGTCAGTGTTTCCAATGGTGATCCTGATAACCCTCAAGGATTTTATGAACTTCGATCTGCTTTATGTATTCATTTAAAAAACTGTTTAATGGAAAAAATATCTGAACTTTTCGAATGTTTTGCCTGTACAGCTGGGTACGACGACGCATCGAGCCACGATTGTGTTTCTTTTACCGAACTAGATAAATACCTACAATACGGACAACAGGCTCTGTATGCTTTGGATTGGTTTCATGTCGCCTACCTATTTACCAGAGACAATTTGGATAATCCTGATTTTGGAGAACTGGTGTTTATCCATGACTTTTTTCAAGCCATTCATATTACCGAACTTTTTCAAACGATTCAAAATCTATGTGCAAAAGAAGAAGAAGAATAATGTATATATATATATATATGTAAATATTTATTTATTTTTTTAATAAAAGTGTTTTTTCTTAACTTTGCCTTTTTCTTGGAAACTGCAGATACACCCCTTTCAGGTATTAGCAAGCAACGTATTTCTTTTTCAGGTATTATTAGGAAATGCATACGCATAAGAATTTCTTTTTCAGGTATTAGTAAGCAACGTATTTCCTTATCTCTCTTCTTACCTCTTTTATATGCAGATTTAAAAATAACGCCAAATCTTAAAATGCGCTCTCTGAAACGCTGGGCGTCAATTTCCCAAAATCCCTTGCGATCTTCATTTTTGGGTACCTCTATAATGCATACCTCCTCACAAAATCTAACTCGCTTCATCCTGACCGACCTCTTTAAACTCTAAGATCGAAAGGATTGTAGAAACACACCCCTCCCATACACCCAATTCACACGATTCTGCTACTCTAAAAACACGCTTTTTTGGCCGCATTTTTGCAAAAACGCACATTTTTTTTCAAAAAATTGCAAAAGTGTGAAAACCTATGTTAATTCCCATAGAGAAATCCGACAGTTTGAAAAAAATCGGCCGATTCCGCGTTTTTCAAAAAACACATTTTTGGCCGCTTTTTTGCGAAAAACCACATTTTTTTTCTAAAAAATTCGCAAAAGTGTGAAAACCCATGTTAATTCCCATAGAGAAATCCAACAACTCCAAAACTTCAACTTGTTGAAAAAACGTACATTTTTGTTGTTTTTTTAACGTTTTGAAAACTTTTTGTGAAAAAAACGCTAAAATCGGCACATTCTTAAAATGTATGTTCGATGCTCTTGGTATACCCCTACACCCTACAAGATTCTCACAGTTCACTTCGTAACCGTGATATAGCGGAGGGGTATTGTAGGACCTTGGTATGGTCTTGGTATACCCTTAACATGTTCTTGACACACTCCTAGCATGCAATAACATAGACCTTGAAATACTTAATCACTTTATTTCATTATCCTCATTAACACCTTTAATTCATTTAGAAAAAGAAAAAAAAAATAAAAAGAAAAAAAAAATCCCAATTTTAATTCTCCTTTCTGCAGCTAGGGGGCGCTGATGGTACTGCACAGCCTCCCTCACAGGTGAGTAGGTGTTGCCACCCCGAAAATAGTTTCTCCCGTACAGATGTTGCTATGGCAACCGAAACAGAAAAATATTTCTAAGTTCCACCTTGATAGTTCCAATTTTCGCCGCTAGGGGGCGCTAACGGCATTGCTCCGCCACCGTTGGTGTTGCCAACCTGAAAAAAGTTTCTCCCATACAGGTGTTGCTATGACAACCCAAACAACAAATATTTCTAAGTTCTATCCCCGATAATTCCGCTTTTCGCCGCTAGGGGGCGCTGATGGCATTGCTCCGCCACCGTTGGTGTTGCCAACCTGAAAAAAGTTTCTCCTGTACAGGTGTTGCTATGGCAACCGAAACAGAAAAATATTTCTAAGTTCCACCTTGATAGTTCCAATTTTCGCCGCTAGGGGGCGCTAACGGCATTGCTCCGCCACCGTTGGTGTTGCCAACCTGAAAAAAGTTTCTCCCATACAGGTGTTGCTATGGCAACCGAAACAGAAAAATATTTCTAAGTTCCACCTTGATAGTTCCAATTTTCGCCGCTAGGGGGCGCTAACGGCATTGCTCCGCCACCGTTGGTGTTGCCAACCTGAAAAAAGTTTCTCCTGTACTTGTAAAAAATCTCGTTCCAAAAAATTTATTTCCCCCCTCAACCCCTCGTACAAGACTACGACATCGTTGCCACCCGACAAAAAGTTTCTCAAAATTTTTACCCCCACCTTTTTTCATTCTCTCCCCCCCTTTTACACCCCCGTCCAGGATTACGGAATTCAAGATGGCGGCCATTTTGCTCCGCGCTCCGCATTGCTCCGCCGCTGCCGCAGAACTTGTGGGATATATTTTGTCTTGCGGCAAAGCAGCATTTCCCACAAGTATACCGGGATAAAAATTAACTACCGGGACAAGAATGACAACCGGTATTTCGGTATTATTAGCTTTCAAAACAGGGGATTCCAATATGGATGTCAGTTGGAATTTCAAATATTAACACATTCACTCACGGAAAAACTTTTACGAGAGGGTAAAAGATAGGAGGAGTTTTCATAGGGTGTGACAAAAGGTGTGTACACTTTCCTTTTCGGCGAAATTAAGCATTTTAAAAATATTTTATTGAATTTGTTATGACAGATAGTTGTCTGTCTATCTGTCTGTTTCAACTTCTTTGATGGCACTTTCCACGTCATTTCCTATACGTCCTAAAGATCTAAAATTTGGTATACAGCTTAGTCCAATAGAATATTTTAATCTATTAAAATTTAGTGGGTCCTCGAAAAATAAAACCAACCATTTTCTTTTAAGAAGTGATCCGCTGAAAATCCCTTCCCTTCTATAAAAATCTGATGTGAGCAACACATGACTTTCCTTATATAATGCAATGAATTTACTACTTTTACAGTACAAAAATAGGTTTTTCTTGTAGTACATACTTATATTTTTTTCAAGATATTGAATTTCCGACGATTAGTCGCCAATTTCTTTGATTTAGCGTCACTTTTATCCATTTGGCGAGATTTTCGTTAATTTGGCAACATTAAAAAAAATCGCCATGTTGGCGACATTCCGCCAAATTTGTCGCCAAAATCTCGCCAAGCCTTATGGACGAAAAAATAAGTTATGCTTATAGCAGATAAATGACTACTGGCGTTCAAATACAAAAGTATTACTCAACGTATCTTTTCTCATGAATGGAACGAGCTAGATCCTCGAGAATGATGTCACCCAATTTATCGCATGATATTACGTATGAAAAGTGAACATGTTTCTCAAAAGTTAATATTTTTTTTTAATTTATGCGATTTTTTTATAAATATGTTTGAAAAATGTGCAATATCTCGAGAACGGTTCATGCTAGCATTCTGAAGTTTATGTCAATCGTTTTCTAAGGAAAAATTACATAAGAAATGTCTATTTGCGTAACTTTATAAGTGGTTTTGTTTTTGGCGATTTTTTCAAAATTTCTCGCGAAAATTAAGGGAGGTTCTGAACATTCGATTACGTATAAAAACAATAGGCTTCCGGTGTTTACGGATTGTGATTTTTGTACCATATTTCGCTCGAATCGGTCTATTCGTTCGTCAGTTATCGTCTCCACAGACTTACTGACACACACACACACACACACACACACACACACCCACACACATATTTTCACACACACACACACATATTTTCACACACACACACACATCACTTCGAAAATGTTTGATTCGTGATCAGGGATGCTTGAAACGTGCTCTCCCGTCGAAAACTCGAATTCGAATTTTTGACCCCGTCACAATACTTTCCTTATACATTATGCATATAAGGAAAGTAAAAATGCACGATTTCATTGTTTTATAGTTAAAAATAGCTTCACTTCTCTCTGTGTATATTATATATATATATATATAAGATAGAAAGTGGAAATTATTAAAGATATTGAAGTGTTATAGCATTTATGCGCAAAGCAGCTACAAATACTATACACGATATAAATATAAAAAGTATAAATAGCATGTAAAAAAGGTTTAGCGAGAAGCTTACTTAATGGCGGTAAGGGGTTGTGACCTTACACCCCAGTTGGCTTCCAGGAGTGCATTGCCGCGGCAATTATGACATGCATGTTGACAACTGGGGTGTAAGGTCACAACCCCTTACCGCCATTAAGTAAGCTTCTCGCTAAGCCTTCCTTCTTTTTTCAAAATTTTTACATGCTATTTATACTTTTTATATTTATATCGTGTATAGTATTTGTAGCTGCTTTGCGCATAAATGCTATAACACTTCAATATCTTTAATAATTTCCACTTTCTATCTTATATATATATATATATATATATATATATAAATTAAAATAACAAATACTAAAGTGCAGGAGTGTGAATCAGTAACCACAGTATATATATATATATATATATATATATA
Source organism: Amaurobius ferox (assembly GCA_951213105.1). Classification (NCBI taxonomy): domain Eukaryota; kingdom Metazoa; phylum Arthropoda; class Arachnida; order Araneae; family Amaurobiidae; genus Amaurobius; species Amaurobius ferox. Next base: position 131,788,271 of record OX578150.1, on the reverse strand, counting down.
TATATATAAGATCCTTGAAAAGCTGGATCTACGGAGGTTCTATCCAATTACATATTTTCGGATTGCATCTTTTCTCTTATTTTTATTTTTATCATTTTAATATTTTGAGCGTCCAGATTTTGATAATCCTTTGATGTTTGAACTTGATTTGTATGTATCGTTCTTGAATGTTGATAAATTCATGTGTATTATTGATATTTTATAATTAAGATCATTTTGCCTTATATGGTAGCATTGTTTTCCTTATGTCTGATATTTCCTTTCATATCCTCTTTACTTTATTTTCCTCCGTATTGTTTCTGAACCAGGGTGTGACACTGATCATGTTTAAATTAGTCTTACTTTTTATTTATTTTTATCTTTTTCATTACATATATATATATTAATATGTGGAAATTTACTATATTAGAATCAATTAAAAACGCTATTAGTGATATTAAATTGTCTAGATCTTTATATAATATTGATAATATTAAACATTCCATTAATGATTTACAAAGATCCTTTGTTATCACCTATGTTGATAAAGCCTCTAATAATTATGCTATTATCTGTAAAAAATTTTATATTCAATTCCTGTTAGATTATTTAAAAAATAATAGTCTTTTTAAACCTGTTTTACATTCCATCAATAGTATTAAATTGAAAATTATCAATATGTATAATGATTTAAATATTAAATATAAATATCTTAAATTTCCTTATATAGTGCTTATTCCAAAATTTCATAAAAATCCTATTAAATTTAGAACAGTTACTAGTGGCCATAATACTTACTCTACTACTGCGAGTAAATTATTACTAAATTCTTTAAATCTAATAAATAATAGTTTAAGCCAGACTAGCAATAACTACCATATTCTAAATAATAGTAAAGAATTAAAGAATAAATTAACATCTCTTAGAAAAATAACAGGATTTCAAACTTTTGATTTTAAAGATCTTTTTAATAATATTAAGATATCTGATCTATATGATGTAATTTTAGCTCTATATAATGCTTATATTACACCTCTTTCAAATCAAATTAAATTTATAAATTTTCCTAAACTTCTTCACTTTGTTATTTTCAATAATTATATTTTTCAAGGAAATAAATTATACTTACAAGTCTCAGGAGTTCCACAGGGTGGCTGTAGTAGCAGTATGCTAGCTAATTTATACCTTTATCATTATGAAATGTCATTTACTTCAATAGATTATACTTTTTACAGATATGTAGATGATCTGATTTGCTTAGTACATACAGAAAATTATCTCATAGATATAGATTACTATCCAGACAATTTGGAATTAATACCTAATGAAGCTACTATTAGTAAAAATGTTAATTTTTTGGATTTAAATCTTTTTATTGATCCTTCTAATAGAATTGTTACAAATTTATATGATAAAAAAGACTTTTATAATTTTAATATTAATAAAATCTTACCTTTTAATTCCTGTAACTCGATTCAATTGTTTAGAAATATTATACTCAATCAGCTTTTTAGAATTTATAGATTATCTGATAAAAAATTTCATGCTATGCATATCAATAATCTCAAAATTACTAGTAATTTATATAAATATCCCTCTTATTTAGTAAATAGTATTGTTAAAAAATTTAAAATAGCTGGATTTTTATAATTCTTTTCATAGTATCATATAATTCTATTCTTAGTATCTTATATTAGCCAGACATCTCCATTTTTTTTTTTTTTTTTTTTTTTTTTTTTTTTTTTTTTCCATTCACTTCCCACTTCAGCATTACTATTATTTGCCCCTCTTTTTAGTAGCTCTTTTTGTATATTAATACTTTTTCTTTACATTTCGCTCCACAGTTTTTCAATTCTTATGAATGGCAACAGTAAATGGTTTTTTATTTTTTCTTTACGAATGGCAACACTAGTCTCTTCTATCAGTGTTCCCTCGATCCCAGTATTGAATCGACTGTACATACGCTGTGCTTTTTCCAGGTATTCATTTTTCCTTTTTTATTCCTTCTTTATGTATGTCGTCCAAGTAGAAATAGTTCATAGATCTAATCTATCTATTTCTTCAGAAACATACATATTTGTGTTTGCTTCTACAAAAAACTTGGACATGATTAGATTTTTGTAGAGGTTAACAATTCATGATTTAGGCTTAGAGCCTCGTCCACGTGTAATGCGTTTGTGCTTGATTTCGTTTGTTATACTTATTTCGATTCCATACCTTTGTATTATATATTTTTCATTGACTTGTTGATTCGATATTTATTTTATTTATTTTTTCCATATGCTTGAGGATTAGTTGATTTTTACTTTTGTTTTGTAAGCCAGTTAGATAGTTGAATTTAGTTTAAGTTTTTCTCTTTTGTTTCCATACCGTTTAATTTGGTTGATTTTCAGTAACTTGATAGCTAGTGTTTTGTATTTTTAATCCATTTGATTGATGATTTGCTGTATTATATTTTATTCTGTGGGTGTTTTTAAAAAGTTAGGTTTATCGTGTTACATCTTCTTACTTTTCGTTCATTGGATTTTCAAACTTCTATTATTATATATATATATATATATATATATATATATATATATATATATAGTTTGAAAGTCCAATGAAAGAAAAGTGAGAAGCTGCAACTCGATAAAACTAACTTTCCAAAACACCCACAAAATAAAAGTATAAAACAGAAAAATATACAAATTATGAGTCATCAAGTTAAAGAAAATATACAAATTTCAATGGTATGGAAACGATAATAGAAAAATATAAAAAATCAATCATTATTGCTATACACGTGGACAAGGGCTAGGCCTTAAAAAATGGACTTGTTCACTTCGCAAAACTCTTCTTCTGGTCCAAGTATTTTGACGAAGCAAACACAAAAAATGTATGTTTCTGAAGAAATAGATAGATTATATCTATGAACTATTTCTACTTGGGCAACATTCATAAAGAAGGAAAAAATAAAAGAAAACATGAATACCTAGAAAAAGCACATCATATGCCCGAACCAGTCGAACCCTGGAACCCTGAATGAAGAGACTAGTGTTGCCATTCGCAAAGAAAACAGAAATGATCTACTGTTGCCATTCGTAAGAAATGAAAAACAGTAATGCGAAAGGTAAGGAAAAGTAATAATATACAAAAAGAGCTACAAAAAAGTGGGGCTAATAATAGTAAGGCTGATGTTGAAGAGGACGTAAAAATAAAAGTATTATTAAAACAAGATAAAGGTGATGTCTGGCTAATGTAAGATACTATGAATAGATTTCATGAAAATCCAGCTAATCTAAACTTTTTTACTATATCATTTACTAAATAAGAGGGATATTTATATAAATTGAAGGTAATTTTGAGATTATTTATATGCATAACATGAAATTTTTTATCAGATAATCTATAAATTCTAAAAAGCTAATTAAGTATAATATTTCTAAACAATTGAATCGAGTTGCATCAGGAATTAAATGGTAAGATTTTATTAATGTTAAAATTAAAAGTCTTTCTTATCATATAAATTAGTAACAATTCCATTAGAAGGTTTAATAATAAGATTTAAATTCAAAAAATCAATATTTTTACTAATAGTAGCTTCATTAGGAATTAATTCCAAATTGTCTGGACAGAAATCTATATTTATGAGATAATTTTCAGTATGTACTAAGCAAATCAGATCATCAACATATCTGTAAAATGTATAATCTATTAAAGTAAAAGACTTTTCATAATGATAAAGGTATAAATTAGTTAACATAATGCTATTGCAGCCACCCTGTGGAACTCCTGAGACTTGTATAATTTTCTTGAAAAATATAATTATTGAAAATAACAAAGTGAAGAAGTTTAAGAAAATTTATAAAATTTCTTTGAGTTGATAGATTAGTAATATAAGCATTATATAGAGCTAAAATTACATCATATATAAATCAGAGATCTTAATATTATTAAAAATATCTTTAAAATCAAAAGTTTGAAATCTTATTATTTATCTAAGAGATGTTAATTTATTCTTTAATTCTTTACTATTATTTAGAATAAGGTAATTAATGCTAGACTGGCTTAAACTATTATTTATTAGATTTAAAGAATTTAGTAATAATTTACTCGCAGTAGTAGAGTAAGTATTATGACCACTAGTTACAGTTCTAAATTTAACAGGATTTTTATGAAATTTTGGAATAAGCACTATATAAGGAAATTTAAGATATTTATATTTAATATTTAAATCACTATACATATTGATAATTTTCAATTTGATACTATTAATGGAATGTAAATCAAGTTTAAAAAGACTATTATCTTTTAAATATTCTAACAGAAATTGTATATAAAATTTTTTACAGATAATAGCATAATTATTAGAGGCTTTATCAACATAGGTGATAACAAAAGATCTTTGTAAATGGAATATTTAATATTATCAATATTACATAAAGATCTAGACAATTTAATATCTCTAATAGCATTTTTAATAGATTCTAATAAAGTAAATTTCCACATATTAAATGCCTCTAAAGGCAGAGCAAATTTAGAAGCTAATTTATATATATATTTGTCAATATCAAGATTAATTGATTTTAAAACTCCAAAAGAATTATTACAAGAAGATATCCTGAATGTAATTTCAAATGATATAATGGTTCTTAACATATTGTCTTTAACTATATCGAAGTCTCCTGTAACTATATGCCCCAAGTCTGGATTTTGAAATTTAGCATATTTGTTTACTTTACAAATACATTCACTATCAACAATTGACTGAGAATCATGATCTATAGAGAGAGATTGTGAAATTTCATTGTAATTAAATATAGATCTACCAATAGGCTTGTTGTATTTAAAAGTCTTTGAAATACTCAATATATATATATATATATATATATATATATATATATATATATATATGTGAAATGTAATAATAAGAATTATGTAAAAATAAAAAAATACAATTCAAGTAATATTAACATCACCATAGAAGCAAATTCAAAGCCATAATGCCGATAAGAGAAAAGAACAGCACCATCCCAAATTCGATGATTAATTAGAATTAAATTCATCGTCAGGTCTGAGTATTTAATTCCAATTAACCCAAACAAATGCCTGTTTCAGATTAAGCAATAGTACATTACTATAAATACTTAAACTCAGACTACAGGCAACAAAAAATGAAAAAAGGATACATTAAGAAAATTGTATTACCATGCGGCATGAACCATTCTTCTACCACGTGTATACACGATCTACCTCAACAGCTTAATCTAGAAGCACCGGAATGAACAAGTCGAAATTCTACCAGGGAGGCAGTACGAACGTTCACGGAGTTACTCCCAAACCCGTCCAGTGAGTCTAAGCTGGAGACTGGACAAGCAATTCAGAATACAACTTCCCAAATATGCAAACATGAATATGAATATGAATCAAAGATGAAAATTCCTATTAAACAAGTAATTCATATGAAAAATGGATAATCGAGAATGCCACTATACACCATTATAAGGGCGCTCAAAACGTAGTTTCAATACTGACAAAAGTTACATTTTTTTGCGAAAATAAAATTCAAAACATTAATGTTAATGCATCTTATTTTCCTATTTTTTGATTTTTCTAATGTTTTTGACTTAGTTTATTATTTTTCATTTTTATTTATATAATTAATAATTATATATAATATATATATATATATACATACACATACACACACACATATATATATATATATATATATATATATATATATATACAATTAAAAAAGTTATAATTATTTATTAATTATATAAATAAATAAAAATGAAAAATAATAAAATAAGCTAAAAAAATTAGAAAAATCAAAAACATCGGAAAATAAGATACATTAATATTAATGTTTTCAATTTTATTTTCGCTAAATCATTGTAACTTTAGCCAGTTTGAAACTACGATTTGAGCACCCTTTTAATGGTGTATTGTGGCACTTTCGTTTATCTATTTCTTCTATGAATATCTTGCTTAGTAAAAATTTTCATCCTTGCTTCATGTTCATATTCTGTTTTGCTTATACGGGTAATAGTCTTGTCTCCTGCTCTGACTCACTGGACGGGTCTGGGAGTGTCGCTGTGAACGTTCGTACTGCTTTCTAGGTTGTATTTCGTCATGTTCATTCCGGTGCTTCTAGATATTTATTATACTGTTGAGGTTGATCGCATATATACGTGGTGAAAGAAGTAGGGTTCCTGACACATGATAATACAGATTTTCCTAATGTTTCTTATCTTAATTTTTTTATCTTTTGGTGCTTGTAGTCTGAGTTTGGACATTTATAGTAATGTACTATTGTTCAATCTGAAACAGGCATCTGTTTGGGTTAATTAGAATTAAATACTCAGACCTGAAGTTGAATTTAATTATTTTTAATCTTCGAATTTAGGCCGGTGCTGATCTTTTCTATTATCGGTATTATGGTAGTGGTTTTGCTTTTATGGTGATGTTAATATTTCACGATTACTTGAATTAATTATTTTTATTATTACTTCTTTCTAATATATATATATATATATATATATATATATACATAGTGATGGAAGTGGAAATTCTTGATAAACCTTCCTACCTTCTCAGAATTTAATGCTGAATCAATATCAGTTATTATATGAACTTTATTTATACTCGATCCTAAGACATAGATGTTTAAAATAATTTTTTGGAACTGGAAGTGGAAAAGGAACTATAAATAGAAACCCTTACTCCTCCTTTAGAATTTAATGCTGAATTCATGTCAGTTACCGTCTGAGCTTTATCTATTGTCATCTTGTGAAAAATATATTTCAAAGAAAAAGAAAATTTCGGAATCGGAAACCGGAAATCCTTTGTAAAGTTTCCTACCTTCTCCAAAGTTTGATGCTGAATTCATATCAATTATCATATCAGCTCCGATAGCAGATCATGAGAAACAGACGCTTAAAAAAAGAAAATTTAAAGTAAAAACATTAATATGGCAAATTTGTTATTGCCGAGAAGACAAACTTGTAGTGTAACTTAATTTTAAAGTAAAGTACCTGTATATTTTTACCTATCTAGTTAAACATGGCTATGAAGAAAATGGCAATGAAATGAAAATATTTAAGGTAAAAAGATAATAATAAACTCAAATGCCCATTTTAACTCGTTAAAAATCAAATTAATAGCTAACAATAAAACAAAACGAAAAAAATATTATACAAATAAAATCATACAAAGAAAATTAATTGCATAAAATAATAAATAAATAAATACATTTTATAAGATAATGTAACAAAAAAAACAAGAAAGATCAATCATGCTTAAAGCATTGATTATGAAAAACTTTTCAACTTCAATGCAATTTTATTTAAAAAAGTCTAAAATGCAATACATTCCTCGGTAATATTTTGAAACTTATCACAATACTGCATTAATTTATTATATTTGAAAACTTAAACCTTCATTGAAAAAAATGCACTTCATTCAAATGACGGCATTGAAATATAAATTGCCTGGTTTAAATATCTCTAAAATGCGATACATTCCACGGTAAGATTTTTAAAACTATCATAATACTACGATAACTTATTATATTTGAAAACTTCATCGAAAACAACTGAAATTCATTCAAATGACGTCATAGAAAAAATAACACACCTGGATCTCTCTATAAAAACAGTATTTCATTCAAAACTTTCTCCCATTCATTTCATTCATCACAATACTATAATGATTTATTTTATTTAAAAATTAAGACCATGGAGCTACAAGTAATTAAACTCGATGCTTAAAACTTCATCGAAAAAAATCGTCCTTCTTTTTGTAAAATCAATGAATATTTCATTCATATCAGCCATGTAGACTCCATGGGCTAAATTATTTTGTGTTAAAGAAATACAGCAATTCTAATACAGCTCATTCTACATATTTCGCTGTTTACATTTTACATAGGTGAAAAATAGGCGTCGTTGTAGAAATAATCAAATTTGGAAGATCATTTAAACTCAAATTTATTGTATTTGCGTTGTTTCAGTATGTAGATGCACAGAATTTAAGCAAAAATAAAGTAGTTTTAGGACGGACACAACACTCAATACGAATTAAAGAGAACTTAAAAAATCTCGATTTTGAAACAAGATGGTTGCCATATATCATTTTGAAGTGGGTCATGTGATTGTTTCATATCATGGTCACGTGATCGTTTCATATAAGAGGTGTAATTATTATTTTAATTTTTATTTAAAAAACTACTGAATACATTTCGCTGAATTTTTTTTATATATTTTATGGAACAATTTGAATATTACTTAAAATTTTCGAAGCAATTTGGGAATTTTAAATCCGCTTAAAAAATGTTTGAAGAATTAGGTCCCATAGGGTTCACTGTATTTCATTTTTTCAACCCGGGTTCAATCCAAAACTAATTGGGTGATATTATTCATTTATATTCTCATAGGTCCTACAGATCGTTTGAACAACATACTAAAATTTCATTTTGATTAAGTCATATTTACGGCAGTTATCGTGCTAACGGACAGACAGACAGACAGAATGAACAAAGTCATAAACACTTTTCAACTTTGTTGTAAAGTGTTAAAAATGTATTGCAGGTGCATGGATGGGAGATGAACTATTATATAATTTTATGCACACCATCTAATAATGAATATAATATTAAATAAAATTTTATCTTCCCATGATTATGTAGAGAAAGAATTGTTTAACCCAAAAATTTTGAATTCCAGATTTTGACGGAAAAAAAAAATCGCTTAAATGTAAAAAAGCATAAGACAACAGTCGAATTTATCATTTGCGAAAGGTATTTAAAATAATGGACATACATAAAAAAAGAATAAAAAACCAATCATATCGATCTGCAATTTCATCACGCACGACAGAATTCTAAATTCCCTCCGAAAATGCCATTACTTTTGTCGTTAAAACAGAACCCAGTCCTGACGTTCTTTGTTAACTCTTCCGCCATTTTTCTAATGAATTTACAAAACGTGCTCACCCCCATACCCCCACACCCCGACATCAGACAACATTCTGACGTTTTAATGGCCCTCTTAAAAGGTAAACATTTCAACCAAAAAATTCAATAAATTCGATAAACCGTCTTTCACTTAAAACCCACCACCCCTCTGTTTCTCAAAAGCTATTATTCTTCATCTTCTTAGGGAGAATAAAGGGAATCAGCTCAAGAAGATGAAAGAGTTTGTGTATAAGCCGCAGTCGCAATCCAAGCTGTGTAAGGATCTGTGTAAGGATTGTCAGACATGCTGACCATTGATACTTCGTTTCTGTTCCGTTGTATGCACGGTGTAAGATAATCAGGTAAAAGAGCTTCGGAAAATTTGCCGTTCTTAAACATCGCAAGCCAATAGATGGGGCTTAACGTTAGAGTCTTATTTTAGCGTTGAGTTACAGTGTGAAGAGCAAATTACGAAAATTAATATATTTAGGCAGAAAATGAGCTTAGTTCTAAATAAATAATCTCGCATTATTTACCACAAATGCCAGTTACTCTTTTGTTTATATTTTTATCACTTTTGGTAAGGATTATGCCGGTTTTCCGCAGCACAAATCCCACCCGCACCCCTACCTCTGGGTCATTATTTCTGTACATCTTTGCTTGAGTGTAAAATATCTAAACTCCAATTGCCTTGAAAAATGATTCCAGAAGACATGTTTACTATTTTATAGCTCTAGCTTAACTAATCAGATATTTAAAATAAAGCAAACCTGTGAAATGATTAAACGAATCTTTCCTATCAATGCATTCTTTTTACAAAAATTTGTCACCAACTGTATAATTGCTCTTTAAATTAAATATATATATATATATATATATATTAATATGAAATTTTTAAAGTTCTTTTTATTATCTTTATTATTTTCCTCCAATTGCCTAAAACTTTTTTTTTTTTTTGTAGACTTTTACTATTAAATTTGTATTTGAATTCAAGAATTTAAAAAAAAAAATGTCATATCATCACACAATCAAGTTCATATTATGGCGCAAACTAAGCATAATACACATTCATTGTGTATAAGTTTCTTTCTAAGCAAGTACATAAAACAAACAAACAAAAAAATCTGATGTGGGCAACACATGACTTTCCTTATATAATGCAATGAATTTACTACTTTTACAGTTAAAAAAAAATGTTATTCTTGTAGTAGATACTTATATTCTTTTCAAGATATTGAATTTTCTTCAACTAGTCGTCATTTTCATTGATTTAGCGTCATTTTTATCCATTTGGCGAGATTTTCGTTAAATTGGCAACATTTGAAAAAGTCGCCAAGTTGGCAACATTCCGCCAAATTCGTCGCCAAAATCTCGTCAAGCGTTATGGACGAAGAAATACGTTATTCTTACAGCAGATAAATGACTATAAGAGTTCAAATACAAAAGTATTACTCAAACTATCTTTCTTCATGAATGGAATGAGCTAGATCCACGAGAATGATGTCTCCAAATTTATCGCATCCTATTACATATGAAAAGTGAACATGTTTCTCAATAGGAAATATTTTCTTTTTATTTTATATGACTTTTTGATAATTTTTTTTAAAAATGTGCAATATCTCGAGAACGGTTCATATTAGCGTTCTAAAATTTATACCAATCATTTTCTAATGAAAAATTACATAAGAAATGTCTATTTGCGTAACTTTATTAGCGGTTTTGATTTTTTGACTATTTTTTCAAAATTTCACTCGAAAATTTAGGGGGGTTCTGAACATTCTATTGCATATAAAAACAATAGGCTTCCAGTGTTTAAGGATTGTGATTTTAAATTTCGTCCAAATCGGTCCATTCGTTCGTCAGTTATCGTCTCCACAGACTCACTGACACACACACACACACATACTTTCACACACACACACACACACACACACACACACAGAGACTTCACTTCAAAAATGTTTGATTCGTGATCAGGGATGCTTGAAACGTTCTCTCCCGTCGAAAACTCGAATTCGAATTTTCGACCCCGTCACAATACTTTCCTTATACATTATGTATATAAGGAAAGTAATATGCTATTTTCATAATAAAAGCTCCAATTCTTTATCATCACTTGGGGCTTTAAAATGTGAAAGAGATTCTTTGTTGTTGTCATAACCAGAGGTACAATTGGGTACGAAACATTTTTTACCCATTTTTATAACAGAAAAATTTTTTTGCTTTTAAAAACAGAACACTCTCCGTACAAATAAATTGGATCTCCAGACCCTAAAGATGAACGCCACCTATTGGAATTTCTTTCAGAGGGGATCTTTAGGGTACACGTTTTTAACATAGCAGCAACGGGAAGTGCGTTCACCTGATTATCTTACACCGTGGTTGTACGCCAATCACGATGTAGAATTTATCGAAATCTAAACCGGGAGATTTTAACTATACTAATACGCGCAAAACTAACACGACACCAGGAATATTAGGGAAAGTTGTGAGCCTCCCTTAAGGGTGTACTTCGAAAAAATTGCCGCAATGGTATTTGGTGAAAATTTGGTTTACAAGTACTTAAAATGTAGCTAAATTTTCAAAATTCATATGTAATGTATATAAATGAATGACAAACTAGATGTGTTGTTGAGACCCAGACCATCCGACCTACCAGAAAGGTGTAAGGTAACCGTTTGGACGGCCGGGAAGTGCCACCCAATTTAGACTGGAACCCAGTGGGGGAGGCATCCACAGGGACCGTACCCTCCTTCCCCTACCACCAACCTCTCGGAAGGACTAACGGACTCACATGTTTAACGTGCTCGTACTCCGCATGAACACGGCGGCAGTTGTGGCAGCGTGCAAACAAACTATATGTGTGAAGGACTTGGTGAAATATTTGTAATTATGTCAGAAATCTTGAAATATTGATTTTGCGACAAAATTTAATTCTGCACAAATGTTTAAATAAAATAATAACTATTCTGTATTATCACTATTGGCTTACACGCCCCATTGAAGATGATTTTGTGCTCATTTAAAAATAAATTAGAAGTATATAAGTTGTTTTCTTCTATTTTTAAAGCAAATTTTTCAATATAATTCAAAATTTTCATATTTTTTTAGGTTTGTTATTTCTATTTTTCTGAATGTGGGTGTCACTGCTAGTCATTTTTGAACTTTTTAAAGCAGGGGTGGTTACAAAGTCCTCTTTTCTGATCGACATTTGTTAATTACAGAGTTCTTTCTTTCCAGGGAGAAGGGTGTTGTGATTAGCTTAAAACTGGTTTCCGCATCCGAGACTGGTCAGATTACCCCTTGGGTTGTTTACCAAGGTATTTAGAAAGGCTGTTTACGACACCTTCCGTTTGGATGTTTACAATAGTCTATGTATTAAAAACTTTTGATATTTGAAAATCAGATGGGGCCAGCAAAAGATTTTCCCTTAGACGCAAACTATTATTTCATTTCTTTATTTCACCTAATATATAAAAGGCATAATGTGCATGCACGCCTTTAAATGTTTACTCCCTTCCATAGAAGGGGTAGGAGCTTGCAATTTGGTACACGAATGGCTCGAGTTATGTAACCCTATATTTCTCTTACCTATTCTTTTTAAAGAAAATTCTCTTTAAGAAATCGACGATTTCTCTAAAGATATTGTTGCGAACACATAATATCGCCTTTCCTCTGGAGTCTTTCGTCTGTTTCGAAGACCAGACGGAGAAAACACCTGTGAATGCATCATTTTCCAAGACGTCAGTATAATGTTTCAAGATTTTTGCAAGTTTTTAATGTTTCAAGAGGTTTGCAAGATTTAGCAATTTATCGCCAACTTGGCAACTTTTTGAAGGTATAAGGAAAACCGCGAAATAACGAGTATTCTACGAGATATGGGAGAATTCCAGAAGTTCCTATGGAGAGATTATAAAAGGAATCATCACTCCGTTGGAGTGGAGTTGACGTGGTATGAACTACATTGGATTAGGATTTCTGTCAATGTTTTGAGAATAGTAGTCGCTGTTGTGTGAAATGACTTTCGTCAATGTTTTGAGAATAATAGCGGTTATTTTATGAAATGAGTGGAGTATTTAAATGCTGTTTACTGTATATTGTTCCTGTTAATGCTGCGCTTGTGAATAAACGCGTTAGTTATCCAGAAATTTGGACTCATTCTTGTATCCTGAGTGTACACTCACGATTCCCGAGAGTGCGTCGTAACAGTATATATATATATATATATATATATATATATATATATATATATATATATATATATATATATATATATATATATAGTACACTGCTTTCTAAAAGTTAATCACGCAGCGATAAATTCGACATAATTTAAAATGTCTTCTTTGATTGACTTCAAATTTCATTAAAAGGTAGCCAATTGAATAATACACTGCTCAAAACTGAAATAGCAGCACTATAAAGTTCTAGGTGTAGTTTTATGTAAATCAGGCAATGGGCGAGATATGCAAATGATCACAGTTTCGTTACACATGGTTGTTGTTGAGACCCAGACCGTCCGACCTACCAGAAAGGTGTAAGGTAACTGTTTGGACGGACGGAACGTGCCACCCAATTTAGACCGGAACCCAGTGGGGGAAGCATCCACAGGGACCGTACCCTCCTTCCCCTACCACCAACCCCTCGGAGGGACTTACGGACCCACATGTTTAACGTGATCGTACTCCGCATGAACACGGCGGCAGTTGTTGCAGCGTGCAAATCCAGCACAAACCACCGGTCTACCGCACCCGAAATGTGCCAACAGCATCGTTACACATGGTGACGTAACTCCTTGCCGAGCAGCATAAAAGCGTCAGGTCAAGGAGGAGCGATATCACAGCTAAATTGTAGCGTCATCACAGTATGCCAAGAGTACGTCGACGTACCGCATACGTTCAGTTGTCGTCAACGGAACGGCAACAAATCATTGTTTTACGTGAGGGTGTATTGAGCCTTCGAAGGATCGCTGAACTATTGGGTCGTGATGTGAGCACAGTTCACCGGTGTGTATTATGGTTCTTGAGAGACAACGAAACGACACGAAGATCAGGTAGTGGAGCTTCCAGGTGTGCCACACCACGTGAAGATCGTATGCTTCTGAGAAGTGTAGCGAGTGAGCCGTTTTTCACAGCAACCATGTTACAACGACATTTATCCCACACTACAGGTAACGTGGTTTCGACGCTAACAATTCGAAACTGTTTGTATGAGGCAGGACTCTGAGGTAGATGACTTTTTCGACACCTATCGTTTCAACGTCTTCACCGGTTAAGTCGCCTCCAGTGGTGTCAAATGAGACGCAATGGGTCGATAGAATGCCGACATTCTGTTTACAGATGAATCACGATTCTGTTTTGGCATGCCAGATGGCCGTACTCGCATATGGCGGCCCTTTCAATAACGCCACTAGGAAGCTTTTCCTACCAGTCACCCACAGCCCCCCTAAGTGGTACCATGATTTGGAGTGGTATAACATCTGGTGGAAGAATAACTTTGGTCCAGGTTTCTGGCAGTATCACTGCACAACGATACGTCTCTGACATTGTGAGACCTGTGGTACAGCCATATCTGCCAACCAGGCCTGGACTGCTTTTTCAGCAGGATAATGCCAGGCCACATACTGTACGGGTAACTATGAATAATCTACAAGGTTTTGATATCCTGCCTTGCCCAGCATATTCTCCGGAATTGCCGCCAATTGAGCATATCTGGGCATCATAGGTCGACGATTAAGAGAACTCCCAATTCCAGCAAACTATGTTCAGTTACAAGTCCAATTGCATGCTGTGTGGAATACCATCCCTCAGCACACCATTGACCATCTCATTGACGGGATGTCTCTTCGTATTCAATCCTGCATAGCCGCTCGCGGTGGGCCTATTCCATATTGATCTCATGTCAATAAAGTTCCATGCTTTCATTTTCCAGGTCTGATTTTTTGATCATTTGCACATCTCTATGTTACAATTATATTCTATAAATTTCATAAGGATACATCAATTTCTTCATGGTGTTGCGATTTCAGTTGTGAGCAGTGTATATTCATGAGTATGATCATAAAATTAAAGAAAATATGTTAGTATTTAAGTTTTTAGAAAATAATAGATAAAATATTTTTGTATAGAAATAAATAGATTTATTGCTTTTCAAAATAGTCGCCTTTAGCATCAATACATGTTTTCATTCGAATAAACCGATTTTCGAAACTGTTATGCTATTCCTAAATTGGTATAGAAGACAGAAGTGATTTAGAAGCTTCAACTGCTTCTTCTGGGATGTAGTTAAATCGTTGACCACACATTTTATTTTTGATTGTTGGGAACAAGAAAATAAAATTCATTGGATTCTAAATCAGGTGAATAAGGACAATGACTCATCAAATCAATTTTTTCATGCTTCAAATAATTGATTGTTTGAAATGCAGTGTGTGAGCTTTCATTGTCATGATGAAAAATGATGCAACGTTTCGCATTATTTTTTCTGATTTGAGCAACTATTTCTGGCAAATTAATTGTCGCATGCCAGTCAGCATTTACTGTTCTGCGATCCTCCAAAGCGACAGTTGCAACATGGCGAGATTTGCCAAAAAACGAACCCAGCGTTTTCTTTGAAACAGTTCGTGCATGAACAACTTTTATAGGATTTGGTTCATTTTGAAACACCCAAACAGTTAATTGTTGTTTTATTTCGCGTTCCTAAGAATAAATTTACTTTTCGTTTTCGTCACCTGTTACAATGTCAAAGACATGTAGGAATTGGTGAAGTTGGTCCCGAGCAAGGCTCGAACTCGAGACCAGGAGTTTACAAGATCGGCATTACAAGGTTAGACCAAAAGCTAGCTTCGGATCCGAATTTATAATTAGGGTACTGATTCCTAGCATCTTCTATCGATGTTTTTGGCAGGAGCAGAGTCGGCTGCTGCTACACACTCCACTCCCTGATGAGAAGCTCGGTTGAATTTCGGTGAGGAGGGGCCATACAGGAAACACCCTTCCGAGTCCCCAGCTCGAAACTCAGTCGAGAGCTGAATAGCCGGGAAGCGTCGACTACTGCCACAGACATGTTTTGAGGAACCAGAGCTGAGATTTTCCTTGCACCATTTGACACGATCATCCTTTTGAGCTTGAATTAAATGGTGTGATATTCAACACGCTCATATCTTTTTGACTTTTTAATAAACATGTAAAATTGAATGCACTCGGGTCCTTGAAATGTTCAAAGATGCCTCCATTTTATCATCCTATGTGACATGACGATCTAAAGTGATTATTTATTGCACAGCATCCATGTTTTCTGGCGTCACAGAAGTTCTGAGTCGACCTTCACGAAATTCATCACTGAGACTCCAACGTTTAAGATGGAATTCTTTAAATCAGTTGTAAATTGTTGCTTTAGTTTAGACAGTGCTTTATCACCAAAAGTCGAATTTATTTGATCGGCAGACGACACACTGTTGCGCTAAAATTTCTTTCGACTTAAATCTATGTTTTGTCACTACCTTATTAACTTTGAACTAATAAATACTTTGAATTATAATTATTAACGGTGACGTTTCATTTTGATGTAATATATGCTTTGCTGGAATTTTGGGCATGTTCCATTTTCTTTTTTTTTTGTATTCGTATTTAATACTTGTTTAGTCTTAAATTTCCTGTTCATAATACAGTTTAGTGTATTTTTGTAATTGTTTAATCTTAAATAACCTGTTTATAATACAATTTAATTGTCATTATTCCGTAGTTGATTTATACAAATTTTGTCTGCTGATTTGGTGTGTATATAAGCTTGTTTGCACGGTAATTTTTATATAGCTACTGATGAACGGTATGGTGATACCCGAAAGCGCTCTGGTCTTTTTGAATAGTATTTGCACGTCATAAAGGATGGTTTTTATTAAGTGACTTTTTTAATCTACGATTTGTTGTCTTTGATTTAATGTAATTTGAATTATTTTTCAAATTCTCTCTCTCTCTCTCTCTCTCTCTCTCTCTCACACACACACACACACACCTTCCTATATTCAGCAATCTACGCTTGACCAAATACATTGGGAAAAAAACTAAACCAAACTAGTGGTTAGTGAGTATTTTCCATAGATTAACATTGGAAAAATGATACAAGCGGTTGGAGGGAAAATATCCTCTTAAAGGGTTAATGAAAAAATTCTTAAATCAACTTAAACATTTAGCTACTTCACGTAAAACCTCTACTCATATTACCGATCCATCAAAGATCCTACGCAAATGTTATTCACTTAGAAAACCTACAATTCCGCAGCTTTGAGCTATCGTGACACTTTAATGGCCCTCTTAAACTTAAAGCATTACTCAAACATCCCGCCCCCACCCTCCCTACCTTCCTTTCGAAAAAATTCAATAAACTCGACAGAACACACCCTCTTTAATTTCACCACCCCCTTCGCTTATCCATCATCTCGAGAAATTTCTCTAAGAGGGAGGAAAGAGTTGAGAGTGAGTCCAGACGTTCCGTTTTCTCGTCTGCGAAGAGATTACGTTCGTTCTATAACCGGAGTTTAAAAGGGGGGAGGGGAGGGGGGGGTGCAGTTGTCTATGCAGTTGGCTGCAAGGGAATCGAACAGGTGGGGGCTATCGGATCATCCGGCAATCCTGGTATGGAGAACTAGATCCGAAATCGTCTGCAACAGAACAGAGAGTGATAGTTTGCTCTCAGCTAGGCACTCGCTGGTTACAGTGGAGGGATTTGAACCTACACAGCACACAAAATGGCTATTAATTTCATGAGGGAAAGGGGGCGGGGGGATTATAGATTCCAAGGGTTGGAGAGATGGGTGCAGTACTCATGATGACTACTAATTTGACAGCATCTACATCTTAGAATAGAGCATGGGCACATGACGTCACACGGATCATTTTGCCCTTACGTTTCCAAAACAAAATACTCGTTTGCTTAGTATTATGAAAATTTTCATTATTACTTTCCTTATATACATAATGTATAAGGAAAGTATTGTGACGGGGTCGAAAATTCGAATTCGAGTTTTCGACGGGAGAGCACATTTCAAGCGTCCCTGATCACGAATCAAACATATTTGAAGTGATGTCTGTCTGTGTGTGTTTGTGTGTGTGTGTGTGTGTGAAAGCATGTGTGTGTGTGTGTGTGTGTGTGTCAGTGGAGACGATAACTGACGAACGAATGGACCGATTCGAACGAAATGTGGTACAAAAATTACAATCCATGAATACTGGAAGTCTATTGTTTTTATACGCAATCGAATGTTCAGAACCCCCTTAAATTTTCGAGTGAAATTTTGAAAAAATCATCAAAAAATCAAAACCGCTAATAAAGTTACGCAAATAGACATTTCTTATGTAATTTTTCATTAGAAAACGATTGACATAAATTTCAGAACGCTAACATGAACCATTTTCGAGATATTGCACATTTTTCAAAAAAAATATCAAAAAGTTCTATAAAATAAAAAATATATATCTTTCCTATTGAGAAACATGGTCACTTTTCATATGTAATACCATGCGATAAATTGGGTGACATTATTCTCGTGGATCTAGCTTGTTCCATTCATGAAAAAAGATACTTTGAGTAATACTTTTGTATTTGAACGCCAATAATCATTTATCTGCTGTAAGAATAACTTATTTTCCCGTCCATAACGCTGGGCGAGATTTTGGCGACGAATTTGGCGGAATGTCGCCAACTTGGGGGCATTTTTAATTGTTGTCAAATTAACAAAAATCTCGCCAAATTGATAAAAATGACGCTAAATCAATGAAATGACGACTAATTGAAGAAAATTCAATATCTTGGAAAAATATAAGTATCTAAAAAAAAAATGTTTTTCTTATAGAACTGTAAAAGTAGTAAATTCATTGCATTATATAAGGAAAGTCATGTGCTGCCCACATCAGGTCTTTTCTGTATTAAGAACTATTACTTTAGTAACTTCCAATCGTTTAACCTCTCATTTTAGTAGGATATATCTCAATGTATCTTCTTGGATTGATATTTATAATTAACAGGAAAATAAAATATTCACGTTCATTAAAATATATATATATACGAATTTTTTTTAAAGAAAAATTGTTATATATCTTTCCTTGTCACTCGCATATACATTGCAAAATTTGCTAGTCAATGTATACATCTTTAGAATGTCAGTTAGTGACTACGGCAAAAATGAGTAGTAATGTACATTCACTTAAAATCGCTTAAAGTGCGCTTTAGCAAATGATATCTTTCAATATGTGTTGTTATTAAAGTATTCTAAATAACTTATTTTCATCACAAAGATAAATTTCGAGGTTTAATGGGTTTAATTTCAATTTCTATTTGCTATCATTGTCCGTTTAGCATTATTCACTATGGTTAAAATAATGCCCTTTTCCCCTCACGTTTCCGAGCATTCTACTATACAGGTTGTTTATTGACGCTCGTGCCAATGCTTTATAGATACCAGAAGAGATATACTAGCCTAGAACAATGTTCTCAACGTAGCAACCGACGTAATTTGATAGAGAAAGCCACTCCTATTGCAGATAACAGTATCCATGGACCGGTTTTGTGCGTATTACGCACTCATCAATATGAAATAACCATTAACTGTAACGGCAGCTAGAAAATAGTTTCTATGGAAACTGATCATTTCAGTCCCTCCCCGCAGCCGACTTCGAATTCGTACGCAATTTAGCTCGGACTACACGAAGATGCAAAGACCACGTTTAAAGTCACATCTCTTTCTTGCAACACCGTCTAGCGGACAATTGCACAGTTAGCAAAAATATCTATATTCGACAATTTTGCGAACCCAAAGGAGAAATGTTTGCCTTGACTGCTCAGCCACCGGGCCGGCTCATATAACAGTGAAAGCAAATAGTATATAAAGTGAAAGCAAATAAACAAAAAATCAGCCACTTTTTTAAAGGAAGTCAGTAACCATATCAGCAAAACCAAATTGATATAGTTACTTGCTACAGTAATTATACTATCTGGTTTTTAAAGGTTTGGTTTTTGACTTTACTAATTATACACATTTCACCATTAATATCGTGACACCATTAATATAGTTTACTGATATTATCATCTCACCATTAATATCGTTACTCTTATTATCGTGCCACCATTATAACATTTACTGTTACTATTGTGCCCTATTAATATCGTTTACTGTTATTATCGTGCCCCCATTAAATCGTTTACTTCTATTATCGTGTCACTATTAATATCGTTTACTTCTATTATCGTGTCACTATTAATATCGTTTACTGTTATTATCGTGCCACCATTAATATCGTTTACTTCTATTATCGTGTCACTATTAATATCATTTACTTCTATTATCGTGTCACTATTAATATCGTTTACTGCTATTATCGTGCCACCATTAATATCGTTTACTTCTATTATCGTGTCACTATTAATATCGGTTACTGTTATTATCGTGCCACCATTAATATCGTTTACTATTATTATCGTGCCACCATTAATATCGTTTACTTCTATTATCGTGTCACTATTAATATCGTTACTGTTATTATCGTGTCACCATTAATATCGTTTACTGTTATCATCGTGTCACCATTAATTTCGTTTACTCATTTATCGTTTAATCATTAATATCGTTACTATTAATTTGTTATATAATATACATTGAACAGACCAAGTAAGGGGGTAGTGTATCAAAATAATCGAGCATTTCCATTTTAAGTAGAATCTGGATTTGGGTTTTATTGGATTTGTCTTAGATTTTACCCTTGTTTTCAAAGCTAAGATCCAAAATATTTGAATCAGGGATGACGGTGCAAAGGAATGAAAAAAAAAATCAAAATCACTTTGCTTGATTATTGCTCGAGCATTTCCACTCAAGCTGGATTCTCAGTTTTAGTTTTAATCGATTCACCGCAGCTTCCAAATCAAAGAAATAATGAGTAATATAATGAAAACTCAAATTGGGTGTAACGATGTAAAGGAATCATTGAAGAATTCAAAGACAGCTTTCAAGATGATCGAGCAATTCCACTCGAACCAGAATCTCGCTTTTGGTCTCATTCGAACACTTTAAGATCAATGAAGAAATTCGAAAATTCGAATTTCGGTGGCGATACAGAGGGATCTTTAAAAATTTATACCATTTTGCCTCACACACACACACACACACACACACAAAAAATCTGCGACATTCTATTTTTATGCTTAAATTTGAAAAAGTTTTATATATTCAGATCTTTTATTCAGTGTGTATGTTACACACTTTAAGTAATCACTAGCCACTGAAAACGCGCGAAGTGCTGGTAAAATGAATAATTTGTTATACGTTGCATCTTTAACAAGGTTCTATAATTTTTGCGACAGTTTGAGCGATATAATTAAAATTTTGAAAGACATGGTCTTTCCAGGATAACACGGTTTGTGAAACATATAACACACAACCACATTAGAATTTAGATAAGGACATTGAAAAATCAGGGATTCAACTAGGTAAATCTAATAAACTAAAAACAAAACATATGTAAAAAGCAAGAAAGATCTAAAGCATTGATCATGAAACACTGTCCAACTGAAATGCAAAATGCGATTATTCAGCGGTGATAATTTTTTAATTATCACAGAACAACGATAATTAATTTTACTTGAACACTTAAAACGTCATCGAAAAAAATTAACTTTATTCAAATGACGTCATCGAAACAGAAATCGTCTGGTTCTCTATGTAAAAGCAGTGAATATTCTCCATTCATACACTTTTATTACAGACTCCAGAGTTATATAATTTTGCGTTAACAAGTTTGCGTGAAAAAAAATTCAGCAATTTTTATACAACTCATCTTTACAATCACTTGTTTACATTCTGCATATATTAAAATTAGGCTTCATTGTAGAAATAATCAAAGTTTAATGATTATTTAAACTCAAAATTATTGTAAATACATTGGCACAGAATATAGATCAACAAAAATAACGCAAAAATAAAGCAGTTTTAGGACGGATGCAACACAAAATATAAATTTAAAACAACTTTAAAAATCACGATTTTTACTCTGGGAAAAAAGATGGATGCCCTATTTTATTTTGAAGTAGGTCACGTGATCTCTTCATATTATATGAGAGTCATTGTTATTTTACTTTTTATTTAAAAAGCTACCGAACCTATTTTGCTGATTTTTTTTATATATTTTATGAGAATTTGAATATTTTCTAAAACTTTCGAAGCAATTTGTGAATTTTAAATTCGCTTAAAAAATGTTTGAAATATGAGGTCCCATAGGGTTCAATGTATTTCATTTTTTCAACCCGGGTTCAATTCAAAACTAATTGGTTGATATTATTCATTTACATTCCCATATGTCCCACATACCTTCTCAACAACATACTAAAATTTCATTTTGATAGTCATTTTTACAGCAGTCATTGTGCGAACGGACAGACAGACAGACAGACAGAATGAACAAAGTCATAAACACTTTTAAACTATGTTGTAAAGTGTTAAAAAACAACAACAACAACAAAAGATATATTACGAAGTTTGTTATTTGACAAGGAAAATGCACTTACCTCTTATTTTGCGGGTCTAAACACCTGTTTCGGAGCAAAATCTGTTAAATGTCACAACCTGAAATAAAAAATCTGATCAACTAAAAATCTACAAATACTGAAAGGAATAAACATACAAAATATTAAACAAATTAAACGAACAGCATAGAAGCCAAAATATTTTCTCAAGCTATACATTAAAAGTAACACTGTAGTGAAATGTGAATTACACACAATGATAAAAAAAAATATGATGTGGACAGCACATGACTTTCCCTGCAGACTTATATTTACATTCTCTTTATTTCTTCAATAATTCATTAGATTGAGTTTAATGGCGCAAAATAACACACATAATTATTTTAAATGACACTGAATTTGTATTTTTAATTCAATTTTCGTTTTCATTTGGTAACTGGACTTTCAAGGGTGGCGTACACACACACACACACACAGAAACGTCACGCTAAAATAGTTTTTTCGTATTCTTGAGGTCCCAAAACGTGTAGATCCGTCGAAAACTCGAGTTGCGATTTTCGACCTAATTCCAATGCTTTCCCTATACATAACCATGCATTGCTGGGATAGTAAAATGAACCATGTAGTGTTTGTTAAATAGTATTTAAAATTCATATAGTCGTGATGAAACAGTAACACTATATTTTAAAGCAAGCGTTCATTGTTGTTCTTCTTGGGGAAGGGGGAATAATATTATTGCGAAGTTGTAAAATGCTGTGTCCCTTTTATCCCTCTTAACTTCGTCTCTTTCGACTTTCTAACGGAGAAAACAACTGTACAGGCATCCTTTCCCATGACGTATGACTAGGATTGCCAGACGCCAAAGTTTGAATAAGGGTTTCCATAACTGGCGATTTATCACCTATTTGGCGACATCTGGTGATATCCCGAAGGTTTGAGAAGTCTCAAAATAACAATTATTCCACGAGATATGTGACATTTCTAGTTGTTTCTGCAGAGATAGTTTATAAAAGGTGCCACTCATTGAAGAGCTGTTGACGTCATCTGAGCTACATTGAACTGTGATTTTTGTCGACGTTCTGAGAATAGTAGCAGCTGTTTTGTGAAATGCCTTTCGCCAATGTTTTGATAATAGTATCGGTTATTTTGTGAAATGAATGAAGCATTTAAGTGCTGTTTTCTGTATATTGTTCCTATTTACGTTGTGTTTGTAAATAAACCTGAGCAGATTTGACGATTTATCGCCTATCGGGCGATATATGGAGACTTTTCGAAAGTTCGAGAACCACCTCGAAATAACGAATATTCTAAGAAATACAAGAGACTTCTAGCCATTTCTACAGAGAGTATATAAAAAGAGTCATCACTCAGTTGTTGAGACCCAGACCGTCCGACCTACCAGAAAGGTGTAAGGTAACTGTCTGGACGGCCGGCATCACTCAGTTGTGATGTTGTTGTTGAAACCCAGACCGTCCGACCTACCAGAAAGATGTAAGGTAACTGTTTGGACGGTCGGGAAGTGCCACCCAATTTAGACCGGAACCCAGTGGGGGAGGCATCCACAGGGACCGTACCCTCCTTCCCCTACCACCGACCTCTCGGAAGGACTTTCGGACCCACATGTTTAACGTGATCGTACTCCGCATGAACACGGCGGCCAATGTGGAGCAGTTAACGTGATATGAGCTACATTGAACTGTGACATACGTCAGTGTTTTGAGAACAGTATTCGATGTTTTGCGAAATAAGTGGAGCATTTAATGGCTATTTTAGTGCACCTGACAGTTATTTAGTCATTTTGTGAGATAGCTATTTGCTGCATATTATTCCCCTGTGCTTGTAAATAAACATGTTAGTTATCCAGAAATTTGAACTCATTATTGTATCCTGAGCGCACACCCATGATTATAGAGGATAAGTTGTAACAATATACAAGCGAGGTGGGATTCATTTATAAAGATATATAAGGCACTTTACTTTTTATTGGATAAGAAAGAACAAATGGGAGTAATTTATTCACCTGGGTAGTTGTACCATAAAAAATGTTGAGAATCATTACTGGTTTATAAGGAAAATATTATCTAGAGCAGTGTTCTTCAACCTTTGTCATCCTGCAGAACCCTTTTTTAAGATATTTTTTTTATGGAACCCTTCGTTCAGTAGCACACCCAGATTTGATTTTAGGGGGGATGTGTCATATTACGTATTACATGTTATGAACAAGATGCGTCCCTGACTTTGTTATAAAAACTTTATATAAGATATAAATTTGCATTAATTCAAACAAGAAGATAAATATTCAACATAAAGTATTTGTATTATACATACATATGTCATATGAAATTGAAAAAAAAAATAAATAAAAAAATAAAAAAAATATATAAAATAAAAACTTTTGAAAATTAATAACATTTGAATTGTAGTATCGACTCGCGGAACCCCTAAAGCGTTTGAGTGGAACCCTAGAGTTCCGCGGAACACAGGTTGAAGAACACTGATCTAGAGCATCATAGGTAAAGATAACTTTCACAGGAAATTTAATAATATTAACCTTCCGTAAATGCATACATAATATGTATAGAAAGTATCTTATGATATGATCATTAAAATTTTAACAATTAAACATGTTTTGGACACACCTGAATACAAATTGAATAAAAAAAAACTTATGAAACTTATATAAATACAAATAACACAATTATGCAGCATACGGCTGCTTCGAGGATACGATGGATCCTCTTCGTCAGGACTACAGAACCAACAGACCCGAAATCGGAAAGAGGAATGGGCACAAAAGGAAGAAACAGAGCGTGTTATATATCCAAGACCTGGATTCAGAAGAAGTCAATCAGAAAGCAGCATGAAGAGCAGTTCAGCCAATTCTAAACGAGAAGTAACACGCACACTTAAGATTTGCATGCCTCAAAACACAACAAATATATCCCAACAGAACGAGTCAAGTAAAATCAAGAATGAGACTCAACAAGATAAATAATAGGTTAAAACGACACATAATTCTTTTAATCCAGGTCTCTCAATCCAGGTCAAAGGAAGAAACAGAGGTCCACCCTCTGTTACTTCCTTTGGTGCCCATTCTTCTTTTGGGCTTCGGGTGTGTCGGTTCTCTTGCCCTGAGGAAGGAGATCTAGCGTATCTTCGAAACAGCTAAATTCTACATTATTGTGTTATTTATGCTTATATACGTTGTTCAAGTTTTTCTTATCGTTCGCATAAAGAGTATTTTACTCATTGGCAAATTGAAAGTTTTGAGGTTATGTATCCAGGCCTATTAAGAAGGGGGGTGATAATCGGTTGATTCCTCCCCGAGCCTGGATTTTTAACCTTTTTTTTAAAGAAAAAAAAATTAAATGAAAATATATAAATAATGCTTATGGAAATTAAAAAATAATTTTTTTCACTCAAAATATTTATCTTTCTTTCTATCTCCAAGTAAAAAAAAATGTGGTATTTTCCCAAATCTGTTTCACAAATAAGAAAAGATGTTCTATTTCTAATGTTTCGAATTATTAATAGTTATAAGAAATTAATAGTTATAACAAATATATAAATTAACTATTATATTATTAATAGTTATAAGAAATAATAATTATAAGAAATGTATTTTTATAACTGATAAAACATTATATTATTAATAGTTATAAGAATTATTAGTAGAAGAAAAATTAATAGTTATAAATTGAAAAAAAAAAATTATATTTATTATTTTCCGGTTTCTTCTACTTCATTATTAACACTTACAACATAGTTGAAAAGTGTTTATGACTTTGTTCATTCTGTCTGTCTCTCTGCCCGTCAGCACGATAACTACCGTAAAAATAACTTTATCAAAATGAAATTTTAGTACTGTTCAAACTATCTGTCGGACCTATGGGAATATAAATGAATAATATCACCCAATTAGTTTTGGATTGAACCCGGGTTGAAGAAATGAAATACATTGAACCCTATAGGACCTAATTTTTCAAATATTTTTTAAGTGGATTTAAAATTCACAAATTGCTTCGAAAGTTTTAGGAAATATTCAAATTATTCTATAAAATATATAAAAAAAATTTTTAGCAAAATATATTCAGTAGTTTTTTAAATAAAAATTATAATAGTAATTACACCTTTGATATGAAAAGATCACGTGACTATTATATGAAGAGATCACATGACCCACTTCAAAATAAAATATAGCATCCATCTTGTGTCAAAATCGTGATTTTTAAAGTTATTTTTAATTCATATTGAGTGTTGTATCCGTCCTAAAACCGCTTTATTTTTGCTTAAATTCTGTGCATCTACATACTGAAACAACGCAATTACAATATATTTGAGTCTAAATGATCATCCAACTTTGATTATTTCTGCAACGAAGCCTATTTTTTTCACTTATAGAGAATGTAAATACTAAAAGATGTAGAATGAGTTTTATAAGAATTTCTTTAACGCAAAATTATTTAGCTCATGGAGTCCGCAATATAGCTGATGTGAATTCATTGATTTTAAACAGAGAAGCAGACGATTTTTTCGATGAAGGTTTAAGCATAGAGTTTAATTAATTGTACCCCCCATGGTCTTAAGTTTTTAAACAAAATAAATTATTATAATATTGTGATGAATGCAAGGAATGGAAAAAAGTTTATGAATGAAATGCTGTTTTTATAGAGAGAGCCAGATGTGTTATATTTCGATGACGTCATTTGAATGAAGTTCATTTGTTTTTGATGAAGTTTTGAAATATAATAAATTATTGTAGTATTATGATAATTCTAAAAATATTACCAAAAAATGTATTGCATTTTAGAGATGTTTAAACCAGACAATTTATATTTCAATGCCGTCATTTGAATGAAGTTCATTTTTTTCGATGAAGTTTTAAGTTTTCAAATAAAATAAATTAATGTAGTATTGCGATCATTTTAAAAATATTATCGAGGAATGTATCGTATTTTAGAGATGTTTAAATAAAATTGCATTGCAGTTGGAAAGTGTTTCATAATCAATGCTTTATGCATGCTTGATCTTTTTTGTTTCTTATAACCTGAACATTTTAAACCTGAAAATTTCTCTAAAACATACGAATGGCTTTAAAACTAAGATCTCTGTGAAGGAAAATTGAAAATAAGGCTTAACCAAAATTGGGATCCGTGAGTTGCTTCCCCCCCCCCCCTCCCACCACCACCACTCTACCCATGGTCCCAGATTATCTCTCCACGGCATTGAATGTATCTGTCTGGGCAAGTGTGTGAATAATACTTTTTCTGAAATAAATTGGGTCATTCAAAGGGCATTTTTGATTGGTTGTTACAGTTAGTGTACATGCAATATTTAAGAACCACCACTGTTTTATAAAGTAATATATCAAAATAATGATTGTCAATCATATTCAATAAACAACCATTTTATGTATGTAATTTTACTCTGCAGAAATATTAAAACTTTCAAAACTCTAAGCTGTACTAATTTCGAGGAAGTGTGTTTTTTTAAATGATTTACCCAATACATGCACCTGTTAAAGGTCATGCTTGTAGGTTCTTGATTTATGCTAGAATTTCATTCAGAAATTGTAGAAAGAGGAATAATTTCTTATCGAAACAATTTCTTTAAAAATAAATTGTAGAAAGTTCAATAATTTCTTCAAAAGAAATTGCAGAAAAATCAATAATTTTTTATCAAAATAATTTCTTTAGAAGAAATTGTAGAAAGATCAATAGTTTTTTTATCAAAATAATTTCCTTAAAAGAAATTGTAGAAAGATCAATAATTTCTTATCAGAATAATTTCTTTAACAAAAAATTGTAGAGCGTTCAATAATTTCTTCAAAAGAAATTGCAGAAAGATGAATAATTTCTTATCAAAATAATTTCCTTAAAAGTGTGCTGCGCTCAGGGATTACAGAATTATGTCGCAGTCCAGATGCGGCCCGCTGGTTGGGGCGTAACTGCACAGCCTTACAGAAGAACATATATATAATATATGCAATAATATTTAATGATCTTTAATGGTTTTATTTAATGGTTTGGAAGTCGTACTCAATTGCTCCGATTTAACATTGACGAAATTTAAAGCAACCGTACTCAGTGAATTTTGATGCCGCACAGCATGTGTTCTTTACAGTCAGCCGGGGTTGTCTGGAGGTTATTATTGTCTTATACAATTTATTGCAGCCGTATTCGACGCAACTTTCTGGATTTCATTACTATTATTATGCGTAATATCAGATTAAACGAAATCAATTTTTATATATAAAATTATTTTGAAATATTAGCGGTATATACGAGAGGTACGTGAATATATCTTTTTGTTTTCATTTTTCACAATCTCATACTCTGTGTGGAGATAGTTTTGCCCAAAACAGATATTATTTATTCTAAAGGCTGCACAAATGGCTACCGTTGAAAAATTTACCTACAACCTTTTGGGATATAAATAAAACAAAATGGAATTTAGACATAAAAAAAGCAGAATAAGAGCCAATATGAAATCCAGATGGAAATGTCATTCAAATTTTCGTATTATCCCTTTATCATTAAAGCACCTTCTCAAGCATTGATTTGCAATGAAACCATTACTTCAAAATCTGATGTGTGCAACACATGACTTTCCCTACAGATTCCAATTCATTTTTAATTCATTACATTGAGTTTAATTACGAAAAATAATACTCAAAATTATATGAAATGACACTGAATTTACATTTTTAATTCAATTTTTGCTTTCCTTTGGCAACGGACATGTTTTCAGAAGTGGCATAGCAAAAATATAAAAGAAAAAAAATCTAATATATCTCGAGAACGGCTAATCTTAGACTAGTGAGGTTAATCTTATTCTTTCCATTATTAAATATTATGTATAAAACAAGCATTTAAATGGTATATTTGAGCATACGTACACATCATTTTAGATTTTGGCGAGTTTTGCAAGCTATTTCGCAAAAACGGACAGGTTCCTTTTTTCCGAATCGTACCAAAATCTAATCAGCACCAGGGTAACCTACAAGTGACTTAACCGAATTTTGTGAAATTTGGTCAATTATATTTTTAGCTAGAGTGAATAATTACGATTTTAGCCGACCATTTCGCAATAAAAATCAAATTTTTTTTTTCGAATCGTACCAATATTTAATCAACACTAGGGTCACTCATAAGTGACTTATAAAATTTTATGAAATTTGGTCCATTAGTTTTTGAGTTACAGTGGATACATACATTGCATGGATGGACACAAACTGTTACCTTACACCTTTCTGGTAGGTCGAACGGTCTGGGTCTCAACAACAACAACAACAACACACACACACAGTGACACACACATACACACACACACACACAGTGTCACACACACACACAGTGTCACACACACACACACACACACACACACACACACACACAGTGTCACACACACACACACAGTGTCACACACACACACACACACACAGTGTCACACACACACACACACACACACACACATACAGACACACACACACGTACGTCATGCTAAAAATAGGTTTTCTTGTTTTAGAGGTCACGAAACGTGTAGAGATCATTCAAAACCCCGAATAGCGATTTTCAACAACATTCCAGTACTTTTTTCATACATTACCATGTATTGCAGGGAAAATAAAAAGAACGGAAACTGAAGGTACTAACTTCAACCGCAGATGAAATGCAGAGTAGTTACATATGCAGTAAAATGAACGACCGGTCTCATAAACTAAACAAGCGAACGTTATAAAAAGATAAATAAATAAATGAAAGAAGATAAGAATCAAACAAGGAGTTTTAAACAAAAATAATAAAGGGAGAATAATAAAGGCTGTTTCATGCCGGTTTATTAACGAAGATTCTATCTACTGCTCTTAAATGGAATTTTTGATACCATGACGTATGGGAAACAAATTATAAACTTATTTTCACACCAGCCGCGGAGTAAACGGAGCTGTTAATTGAAATATATTGCATTAAATGGAAAACTTCATTTTTAGCACTTTGTAGCCATTTTAATAACGACGCCCAGCTCGCACGGAAGAAGTTGTGAAAAGAATTGGCCGCTTCCGCCTGGAACACGCAAGACGTGTTGCACGGAAATTCTGTGTTAACAGCCTGGTAGGCTACCAGAACAGAATGAATTGAATTGCGCCGTGAAATTGGATCTTTCGGCTCAAGTTTTACGGCAGAAATTTGCTTGGAGAGTTTTCTCAACTGAAAGTTTCTGATTATTGGAAATTTGAAAAGATCCAAAAGAAGGCGAACAATTAGTTTCAGGCAAGTTTAAGTTTAGTAAAGCAAAATAATTTCATGCAAGTTTAAGTATATTTTGCAATAATAAGTATATGTTGCTATATTAATAAGTATATTGTAAATATACTAATATATACAATATATTATAAATATACACTATGTAATAAAGTAAACATACTATTTATATTATAAATATACTATATATATATATATATATATATATATATATATATATATATATATATATATATATATATATATATCTTCTAACAGTTAAACACTTCGTATAATTAACTTTAACCTGCTTTGCGGAAAACTGCTTAGTAACTCAAAATTTACTGTAACCTGTTCTGAGATGATTGGTAATACATGCTTTTTCAGTAGTCCCACCGTACAAGGGGTAGATATGTTTTCATTTTATTTTCATTATATTCATTTGATATTACTTTATATTATTTTGTATCATCATTTAAATCATTAGCCACTAGCTGATGTAAAAGAATATTATATTCATGATTGATTTTTTTGTGTATTTGATCCACTTTGTATTTTCTTCTACGGCGGGCCATGTACATTATTTCTGTAATACATTTTACAGTTGTGTACACAGAAACGTAGAATCAGCATTAATGAAACATGTATGGCCCTTGATAACGTACATGGTTTCAGAAATGCTCTTCATATTCATGACATTCCTTTTATATTCACTTTATTCCATTTCCAAACTTCATGGGAGCTAAAAAAGGCCGAGCTCATCGTGCTACACTTGGTTTCCGTTTTGCAAATTTTCACCTTTACCTTCAGTTTACAAGCTCTTTGGTATTTCTCGGGTACATATTACAAGTAATCATAAAAAATCTTCAATTATATATATATATATATATATATATATATATATATATATATATATATATATATATATATTTGCATTTTTTTAAATTGGATTGATGATTCTCTATTTAATACTTCTTTTTATTATGTAGGAATTTTTTAAAGTTAGGATTTTCGAGTTGCAACTTCTCTCTATTCCATCATTGGATTTTCAAACTATTATTATTATAATTGTATATATATATATATATATATATATATATATATATATATCATATATATATATATATATATATATATATATATATATATATACATATATATATATACTATATATATATATATATAGGGTGTCCCAAAAACATTGACTTCGCCTTTTTTTTTTAAATATTGATCTTAGACATATATAATAAATTACAAAGTTGCGTAGAAAAAGGTACAGAATTTTATGAAACCTATTAAAATTTTCAAGGGAATTACATTTTAAGAAATACAAAATTTAAATTTTTATACGGCCTCTGTACAAAAACGTTTCCAATGAGTAAAATATGCCCCATGCACTACTAAGGTGATGTACAAAATGTCAGCATTTTATCATAAAAAGTCCCAGAGATATGAAAAGATAAAATGCTGCCTTAAACCACTTTTCGATGCATGGACATGGGTTGGTTTTCAGAGGGCAAAAAGCATGTCGGCAGATCGCGTTTCAGGGGTCATATACAAATTACGAAAGAAAACAATGATTACATAAATAAATAATAATTTTGCTATTTATTGGTACAAAAGTATCTACACTGTGCAGAAATAATCAATTTACAAAAGATTACAAAACTTGTTCAAAATGTTTTCCATCCATGCCAAAGATCCATTAAAGATAAGAAGCAGATATTATTTGCCTATGATGCATTTCTGCGTTGCGTCATTTGCACTCTTGCTGTAAAAATCTACATTTTAATTTGTCATTAATCCCTCACCAAATTTGTTTAAACATATCTCTGGGACTTTTTATGATAAAATGCTGAAATTTTGTACATCACCTTATTAGTGTATGCGGCCCATTTTACTCGTTGGAAATGTTTTTGTATGGGGACCGTATAAAAATTTAAATTTTGTATTTTTTTAAATTTAATCCCCTGAAACTTTTTATCGATTTCATAAAATTCTGTACCTTTTTTGCGCAACTTTGTAATTTATTATATATGTCTAAGATCCATATTTAAGGAATAAAAGCCGAGGTCAATGTTTTTGGGACACCCTGTATATATATACATATATATCTTAATGTGTTGTACAAAAATTTATTCACCCCTCTTTACCACATGCAATTCTTATTCCATTCCATAACTTTGATATGGAACAGGGAAAAAGGGGTATTTCATACCAATTTAGTACCTGTTTTATTTATAATGTTTTCTTAAAAGATTCAATGGCTCGTCGTATAGTATTTTTGAAGTCACAGTCCATCTTCCTTTTACTTATGTTATAGAGCACGTTTAGCGCATTTTCTATTAATGATCTATCTCAGGTATATATAATACAAGTAAAATAAAAATTCTTCAATTATATACTATATATACATATATATATATATATATATATATATATATATATATATATATATATATATAAATAATAATAATAAAAATAAATATAATAAGGCTAATTTGAATAGTGGCATACCCTTGTTCAATAACATTAAGGAGGTTAATAATGTAAAGAGAATTTGAAATAAGATATCAAACAAAATTAAACCAAAGATACCTGAGAATTTAAATTAATCTTAACTTTAAACTATAAGGTTTAAACTTTAAACTATAATACATGGGAATAAATTAACATTCAAGAGTGATACAAACAAACTAAGCACGAGCATCAAAGGATTGTCAAAAACTGGAGGCTCGAAATATTAAAATGACAAAATAAAAAAATTGTAAAGATGAAAGATGAGATGCAAATTGAATATATAAAATTGGGTAGAACCTCTGTAGATGTAGCTTTTCGAGGATCCACGGAGGTTCCAAATGTGTTTCTCATAACAATACAGCCACGTGGTTAAAACATCGTTAAAAGATCCGACACATTACCAGACAGAAACAAAAATGGAAATAATAAGAGACAAATGGAAAGCAGAAGATGACAGTACAAATAAATACCAGATATATCGGTGATTTATCTATCAATCAATAAGAATGTAAGTAAAAATCAAAATTCATACCTATATTCACCTTCATTCTTGAAGCCGAATATATCGGTGATCTAGCATAAGAAAATATCTCGATAGAGTTCTAGATTGCGCCATCTGTTGTGAATTTTAGGAAATGCTCTTGAAGAAGATTGTTGCTCAATTGACAATTGATATACAAATAAATAAATATCAACTCCAAGAATTAGAAGAAATATATGATTAAATATCTTACTAAATAATATTTGCTAAATAATATGTATCAAAATCTTATCACAAATATTAATAAAAGCTCCAAGAATATTTTTAATATTTTAATATAAGAAGTATACAATAGCAATTTCAAATTTGACTAAAACAATAATTGACGGATTATAAATTGAATTTAAAATTTCTATAGTGATATTTAACAAAATTATCTGGATAGGATTCAGCCTTACAGTATTATATTAAATCTGCTAGATGGTTACTCAATTGTGTATTTTCACATAACCTGAAAATCTTATGAAATTGATTTATTAAAATATTTTTGTATACCTGTTTACTCATACAGGAGGTAAAATGGATTATCTTGTGAATTTTAAATGGAAAACCTTTCCTTTTGTCAAAAATGTATAATCATTACCAAGAGAGAGAGAGAGAGAGTTAAATCTAAGAAGTTAACACTTGATGAGATGTTGCTTTCATTTGGTATAAGTGATAAATTTGTGGGATAAAAATCGAAATCTATATCAGTTGATGAGGGAGCTATTTTAATAAGCATGACATCATCAATATACTGTAGAAGTATACGCAGAGTTCATAAAATTTGACTCGTAGAAGTGAAGATATAGTTTTGCTAGAGCTGAACTAGCAGAATATATATATATATATATTATTACCAACGGCAGATGCCCATTCAAGATTTTCATTACTGCACCTCTTGGGTCTTCTACTCTACTGTATTAGCATATTAAGATAGTCAACAGCAAAGTATAGAAACATTTCTTACAGTAATCTGAACAATAACCTCTTCATGACTAGGACTAACTGGTCTATCCACTTTCAAGCTTTCATTTTGAACGATCGAACAACCCCCCCCCCCCCTCACTGAACCGATTTCCGATCGAAACAGCGATACCGTAAAACTTTATCTCTATGATTTCCTTGGTACCGAGATTGTGCCGAGCGGCTCCAATGTTTGATCTGGCCATCCCCGCCCTTACCCCCCCCCCTTCCAACTAATCACGGGTGCATCATCCATCAGTGGCGTGTCATCCGGACCGGCTCAGATTAGAAGCGAGAGAGAGAGAGAGCGGGTTACGTGCGCCCCTGTAATTGAATACAGGGGCGCGCGCGCTCTGGGGAAAATTTATGAAGATACTGACCAGGGCGACCGAGAAGTAATTTAGCACTTTAGGCGGGCAAAACTCTTTTCGGTAGAGGAAGTGGAGAGAGAGAGGTAGGTGGTCCAGGAAAATGATTTCTGGAAAGTGGTCATAATTGGAAGTTAGGATGGGTGCGGACTTTGATTTCCTCCGGTGGCATCAGCCACTTTTACTTGGAGCAAATCGTCTTATTTCAAGATTTCTCGGTCGCGGAGAAAATTTGAGATGAATACGATGAAACTACGATAAAAATAAATGTCCTGGGATTTTTCAGTATAAAAAACTACTCTTGACCAGTGTTTCTTTCAGGCATACCTCTGGAGGGGCGAAGCTCCCCCGGATACGAGTATTAGCCCCCCCCCCCGAGGCATTTTATGTTAACCTGGTTTGTATTTATGTAACATGACACAGCACTTAGATATATTTATATAGGGCAAATAGAGAAAACTTGCCCCCCTAAAATTTCATTCGCCCCCATAACGTTCTGAAAGAAACACTGCGTCCTGACTCAACTAGGATTCGAACCACAGATCTCCGTCTGAAAAGTCGACGCTCTATTCATTGAACTACAGAAGCAAGATTTTTTTTTGTTATGCATTCGCTTCAACTTATGTATAAATAAATATTTAAAAATATAAAAGATCGTTAATAACAGGGTTCAAGGTTGAATATAAAAATATTAATATGTTTCTTTCTGAGGGTAAAAAAAAAGAAAAAGAAATAGCACCAAGGACGGCGATGTGTTACCGGAATGTCAACGGATATGTTATACCAGATATTTGCATTAAAAAAAAAAAAAGCCAATACCTGCCTATTACGTTTGGAGATAATTTTATGTTTTCGCTGTCTAAACGACTGTGTTTTCAAAATAATCACTAAACACATTAAAAAAAAATTATAGTTTTTCATCGTCACTGTTGATTTCGATATTTTAGTTCGATTTAATATGTTGTTTAATATAGCAGTTTTTAACAAATAAATCCTAATTCATAAATGAAATTTTCGATATAATCAAATTACAGTAAATTTTTTTAATTAAAATTAAAATAAAAAACTAAAGAAGTCAAGAAAAGGATTATAAAACGTATAATCTGGACATTGCACTGAATATCGCCACTACACTTAACTATGCATTTGAATTCGACTCTGTGTGAGAGTTGCCACAATATAGGCTTCTTTAATTAAAAACAGCTTTCATACACGTAAAATGCATTTTCTTTAAATCTTCTTTAAATTTCACTGATCACGTAAAAACCTCCACCACAGACTGCTGCTCGTAACGAAAAATCGTTCCGACAAGAAAGTAAAAATCAGTTTATCCCCGAAAATACCGATAATCTCCTCAACTTCGCGAAGAGCATCAAGAGCGAAGATCTTTCCCTCTTCCTACCCATCCCGGAGTGATGGCAGGGATCGGGGCCAAACTCTTAAAAACTCGTTTGTCAGTCGGAAGAAAGCGAAGAGGAGGGGTGAAGAGGAACACTTCTTTTCAGCACTTCTCTTGAAAATCAGGGCTGCAAGACGGACAATCGTTATCGCCTACTTGGCGAATGCCATCCTTAATTTTCAGTTGATAGCAATATCTGTTTTGCCATATTTCGTGACCCTAACACAGTGTTTCTTTCCGGACATTTTTACGGGGGCGGGGGGGGGGGCGAATGATATTTTAGGGGAGGTGGCAAGTTTTCTATTTGCCCAACATAAATATGTATAAATGCTGTGTAACATAAATAGAAACTAGGTTTCGTAAAATGTCTCCAGGGGGGGGGGATTCTTAGCCCCCCTCGGAGGTATGCCTGAAAGAAACACTTCCCTGACACGATATGCAAAGTACCTCGAGACTGTCCCTCACCAATGGTGATTATTTATCATCTATATAAATAAAAGTGAAAATTCATCTCAGTATATAGAATGAAATTTAAAATTCGGGCTTCGTCATGATTAGTTCAAGTTTTACACTTTCTTTCTTTCGACCCAGACCATCTGACCTACCCAACCTACTTTCATTATCCCCCTAGCCCCTTATAGGGATACATGGTAGGGCAGGAGACAAGGGGGCTAAGCCCCCCCCCCCCAAGAGGTATACTCAGCCCTCTGATAAAAATATTAAATTTTTAGAGGTGATATATGAAATTTCATATAAAATGTCATTCAAATTTTGCATAAAAAATTTCTTAGAGATTTTTTTATAAATTACTTCGTTTTAAAGATTTTTTGATTTAGCAGAATGTGTGATTATACTAATGATCCATTTATTTACATATTTAAAAATATTTAAAAATTATGACACTAGTATTTAGGATACTTTTGTATTATTGCGGGGTTCACTGTTATACATTATAGAGTCAAAATCAACTGATAAGTAGGTAAGAGTTAAGCATTAACTTGTATTAACCTTCAGAATGTTTCTATAAATTATTAACAGCTTTATTACGAATTAATGTTTACATTAAAATCAATTATAATTATTATATATTAATATCGATGTATAGTAGCTATATGGATATTAATAAGTAACTCTTAGCTTGCAAATCTAAATATGCAATTGTTTGTTTATAATTTGTATGGATTGAAATATATAATAGAAACTATTAAGGTTTATAAATGTTAATGATTAATCGTGTTTTTGGTGAGCCCCTCCTTTTAGACTGTTGAGCCCCCCCTCCCCCTTTGAATGTCGCTCCAGCCCCTCTTCTATTTCGTCCATCGAAATATTTTTTTAAGCCCTTTAAGGTGAAAGGTAAACACGCTATAATTGTAATTATTTGGACCAATTATCCGGATTTTTCAAATTTTTTTTCTTGCAAAATTTGTAAGAAAAAAAAAATGTTGCTTAAAAGGGATTCTGGCATGAGAAAGTCGAGTTGAGCCACGCGAGTTGAGTCACACGAGTTGAGTGAGTAGTGATATCATCCGGATTTTCATCCAACTGATCATCCAAATTTTGCATGAAAAATTGTTTTGTAAGAAGCTTTTATAAATTAACACTTCGTGTTTGTAAAATACAAAAATAAGGTTTTAGTTTTGACTGACACTGATGATCGTCCATTTGTTTATGTATTTAATTTAAAAATATTTAAAAGTTTTTAAAAATTAAATTAAAACTATACTATTTTGGGTACTTTTGCATTATCGCGAGGTGTTAACTGTTTACACGATAAAGTCAAACCGAAATAGCGAGCTGTTATAGAGTTAATATTATGCGCTAACTACTAGTTAATGATATTAAAATCAATTCTAATTATTATACATTAATATTGATGTACAGTTAGTAGCCTATATGAACTTTCACAATCAACTATTAGCTTACAAATATAACTATACAATAAATGATTTCGTACCGATTTATTTAGTAATATATATGGATGTAAAGTACACGTTGACGATAAGAGCTTGCATTTTCCGTTCCGGTAGCTCAACGGTAGAGCGTCAGCTGGTCAGTTCGAAGATCCAGGGTTCGATACCCGGTCGGGATAGTAAGGTTCTTTATACACTAGAATGTCAATAAATAAATTGATATAGCGATTTCCATATTACCATCTTCTTCTCTACATGTCCCCTTATAAGGCGTTCTGACAGAAGGACGGTATGCTATTATGATTTATTTTACAATAATGATTTTCAGCAAACCTTTGATTCAGAAAACTGACTTTTCCATCACTAAACGTACTTAAAATAAGATATACAATGATTTAAAAAAAAAAAAAGGATTTGAAATATTGAACTACCACGTGAATAGAAAAATCAGAATAAATAGAATATTTCTCAATTCGATTCCCCGCTGGGGCAGCAATGATTAGAACATAGATTGGAAAACATAATAAAAACTACTACAGTTTAGAGATGCTAATAATAGGCTTTGTAGTGCATAAACTCAAAACACATATTAATAGTGGTCCCGAATAACAAAAAGTATCATAGAAAATAGTTATTGATATAATTTTTAATAGAAAGAGCAATGTATCTAAATATTAAAATTTAATATTTTAGCCATTCATCTTTGCCTTGACCCCCCCTCCCGCCCCATAAAAAAATCTAGTGAACTCCTTTTTCAGAACTTTAAAAAATATAAAGACAACTCAAAATTGTTAAAAGTCTTTAATTAAAATCTCCACTCACGACGTGCACAAAAATGCACAACCATAGCGCTTTTGGGCATTATTATGTTCTTCATCATAGTGGCAAAGTAGTGGAAAATCATAGTGGAAAATAGGTGCAAAACAAGAGCTTAAATATACAGGCCACAACCGCGAGATAAAATTTGCATGCAAATCATTTCACATTTTAAATAATTACTTACACTGTTGAGCATCCAATACAGAGATTAACGTACTTCAAATATCTAGCAACCCCAAGACACATTCCATCTTTTCGCCGTCATCTTAACGTCAAAATGGGCCACTTGTTGCCACCACTTCGGAACGTCTATCTTAATTGTCTTCTTTGGCACGGCAACCATTTTTCTCCTACACCCCCCCCCCCACCTCCCCGCCTGCGCTCTCCATGCTAGGAGGATGGGGTGCATCCTCCTAGCCTCCATGCTCTTCTCGATCGTTTTCCCGTTTTTCCCGACATCATCCTATTTGTTTCCTTTTGTCGCCAGATGCTCTCCCGTGTTTGGGCCAATCATTTTTCGCTGATTTCCCGCCTAAAAAGCGAAATATGAAAAAATGTTGGGGGGGGGGGGGGA
Organism: Amaurobius ferox; assembly: GCA_951213105.1. Taxonomy (NCBI): domain Eukaryota; kingdom Metazoa; phylum Arthropoda; class Arachnida; order Araneae; family Amaurobiidae; genus Amaurobius; species Amaurobius ferox. Next base: position 131,748,529 of record OX578150.1, on the reverse strand, counting down.
GGGGGGGGGACTTGTTGTCGTGTTGACCGGGAGGACATTTGGATCAAATTGACGAAAGGCGAGGGGGGGGGTTAAAATACAGACAAATCTGTGCAGTGTAAGGACGCAGCAACGATAAAATGTAGAAGAAAACAGAGAAAAAACTCTCTAAGCGAAGAATTACTTAGGTGGCAGTTGGCGAGCTAGCTGTACAAGAATGCTTGCTTAGTACTATAAATCGTATGCTAAGCTATGTCATTTAAAATAGAATTTTGCATGTATTTTATTTAAATATATATCCGCTTATGAAATAAAATGATTGTAGGACATTTCTGGGTAAGATACACGAAATATTAAAATGTGAAAAATAAACACCGTTTATTAAGGGTTTCGTAGTTAAGATTTTTACCACCCCTTTCGCTCTGAATGCAAATATTTACCACCACTTCGCTGCAAATATTTGGCATTTTTCGTAGTCTGAAACACACTTAGTCTGTGATCCTTTTCTTGTTTTTCATCAACTTAAATCATCTGTTATTCTCCCTGTATTGAGCGATATTCTTCCTGTATTTGGGTATGGATTATATATCGCAAAGAGTTACCGACCTCTCTCTATCCCAGGCAATGATTGCAAAAATGCCATTTTTTAGCGGTTTTCTCTTTATCTGGTTGATTTTGAATTTCTGCAGCTCTAATCGAATAATTTTACTGGTTTTAATTTTAACCCCTTATATTTTTATCTCTCCCCTTTCCCTAATTAGTCTGATATGTCCATGTTATTTTTCTTGTATTTGGGTTGTGTTAATGCAACCCTGAAAGCTGTTTCAGGTGTTATTTTTTTATTATTTTTCTACTATTAAGAAGAAAAATTTGTGTTTTTCAACCCTTTCCACAGTGATTACAAAGAGAAAAAATTTAGTGTTTTCATACTGGTCCAGATGTTCCCGATTTTGATAACTTATACTAGAACAATTTTATTGTTTTTACATATTCAGCACCCTAGATTTTATTTCTTTCTATAATCAACAGCCTGTGTCTTTGCGTTCATGTTAATTTTCCTGCATCCAGGTTGATGAATCACTAAAAATTATTTAAAAAACATTTTGTTCATAACATTAAAAAAAATCTGATGTGGGCAGCAGATGACTTTCCTTATATAATGCAATGAATTTACTACTTTTACAGTAAAAAAAAAAATAGATTATTGTTTAGTAGATATTTATATTCTTTCTAAGATATTGAATTTTCTTAAATGAGTCGTCATTTTCATTGATTTAGCGTTATTCTTATCCATTTCGAGAGTTTTTCGTTAATTTAGCAACATTTAAAAACTCGCCAAGTTGGCGACATTCAGCCAAATTCTTCGCCAAAATCTCGCTAAACGTTATGGATGGAGAAATAAGTTATTCTTACAGCAGATAAATGACTATTGGCGTTTAAATACAAAAGTATTACTCCAAGTATCTTTTTTCATGAATGGAACGAGCTAGATCCACGAGAATCATGTCACCCAATTTATCGCATGGTATTACATATGAAAAGTGAACATGTTTCTCAATAAGAAATATTTTTTTTTTATTTTATATAATTTTTTGATAATTTTTTTGAAAAATGTGCAATATCTCGAGAAGGTTCGTGTTAGCTGTCTAAAATTTATGTCAATCGTTTTCTAATGAAATATTACATAAGAAATGTCTATTTGCGTAACTTTATTAGCGGTTTTGATTTTTTGACGATTTTTTGAAAATTTCACTCGGAAATTTAGGGGAGTTCTGAACATTCGATTGCGCATAAAAACAATAGGCTTCCAGTGTTTATGGATTGTAATTTTTGTACCAAATTTCGTTCGAATCGGTCCATTCGTTCCTCAGTTATCGTGTCCACAGACTCACTGACACACACACACACACACACACAGACATCACTTAAAAAATGTTCGATTCGTGATCAGGGATGCTTGAAACGTGCTCTTCCGTCGAAAACTCGAATTTGAACTTTCGACCCCGTCACAATATTTTCCTTATAGATTATTGTATATAAGGAAAGTAAAAAGATGAGTTTTCCCCGGTGTCGCAAAAATAAGTATTTAATATTTTACTCCAAGTCTTGCTGTGCCTGATTTTTATTTTATTTCATTATGGCCCCATACATTTTATTTCTCTCCCCTTTTTTTAATTAACTAGAAGTTTCTGGTTTTTTTTTTTTTTTTTACTTTCCTTATATACATAATGTATAAGGAAAGTATTGGGACGGGGTCGAAAATTCGAATTCGAGTTTTCGACGGGAGAGCACGTTTCAAGCATCCCTGATCACGAATCAAACATTTTTGAAGTGATGTCTATGTGTGTGTGTGTGTGTGTGTGTGTGTGTGTGTGTGTGTATGTGTGTGTGTGTGAAAGTGTGTGTGTGTGTGAAAGTATATGTGTATGTGTGTGAAAGGATGTGTGCGTGTGTGTGTGTGTGTGTGTGTGTGTGTGTGTGTGTCAGTCAGTCTGTGGAGACGATAACTGACGAACGAATGGACCGATTCGAACGAAATTTGGTACAAAAATCACAATCCGTAAACACTGAAAGCCTATTGTTTTTATACGCAATCGAATGTTCAGAACCCCCCTACATTTTCGTGCGAAATTTTGAAAAAATAGTCAAAAAATCAAAACCGCTAATAAAGTTACGTAAATAGACATTACTTATGTAATTTTTCATTAGAAAACGATTGGCATAAATTTTAGAACGCTAACACGAATCGTTCTCGAGATATTACACATTTTGCAAAAAAATTATCTAAAAATCATATAAAAAAATCTGATGTGGGCAACACATGACTTTCCTTATATAATATAATGAATTTACTACTTTTACAATAAACAAAATAGGTTTTTCTTATAGTAGATACTTATATTCTTTCCAAGATATTGAATATTCGACAGTTAGTCGTCATTTTCATTGATTTAGCGTCATTTTTATTCATTTGGCGAGATTTTCGTTAATTTGGCAACATTTCAAAAAGTCGCCAAGTTGGCGACATACCGCCAAATTCGTCGACCAAATCTCGCCAAGCATTTTGGACGAAGAAATAAGTTATTCTTACAGCAGATAAATGACTAGTGGCGTTCAAATACAAAAGTATTACTCAAAGTATCTTTTTTCATGAATGGAACGAGCTAGATCCACGAGAATGATGTCACCCAATTTATCGCATGGTATTACATATGAAAAGTGAACATAATCCTCAATAGAAATTTTTTTTTTTTTATTTTATATGACTTGTTGATAATTTTTTTTGAAAAATGTGCAATATCTCGAGATCGGTTCACGTTAGCATTCTAAAATTTATGTCAATCATTTTCTAATAAAAAGTTACATAAGAAATGTCTATTTGCGTAACTTTATTATTGATTTTGATTTTTTGACGATTTTTTCAAAATTTCGCACGAAAATGTAGGGGGGTTCTGAACATTCGATTGCGTATAAAAACAATAGGCTTCCAGTGTTTACGGATTGTGATTTTTGTACCAAATTTCGTTCGAATCGGTCCATTCGTTCGTCAGTTATCGTCTCCACAGGCTCAATGACACACACACACACACACACACACATAGACAGACATCACTTCAAAAATGTTTGATTCGCGATCAGAGATGCTTGAAACATGCTCTCCCGTCGAAAACTCGAATTCGAATTTTCTACCCCGTCACAAGGTGTAAGGAATGTATTGTGACGGGGTCGAAAATTCGAATTCGAGTTTTCGACGAGAGCACGTTTCAAGCATCCCTGATCACGAATCAAACATTTTTGAAATGATGTCTGTGTGTGAAAGTATGTGTGTGTGTGTGTGTGTGTGTGTGTGTCAGTGAGTCTGTGGAGACGATAACTGACGAACGAATGGACCGATTCGAAACAAATTTGGTACAAAAATCACAATCCGTGGACACTGGAAGCCTATTCTTTTTATACGCAATCGAATGTTCAGAACCTCCCTAAATTTTCGAATGAGATTTTGAAAAAATCGTCAAAAAATCAAAACCACTAATAAAGTTACGCAAATAGACGTTTCTTATGTAATTTTTCATTAGAAAACGATTGACATAAATTTTAGAACGCTAACGTGAAGCGTTCTCGAGATATTGTACATTTTTTAAAAAAAATTATAAAAAGTCATAGAAAATAAAAAAAAGTATTTCCTATTGAGAAACATGTTCATTTTTCATATGTAATACCATGTGATAAATTGGGTGACATCATTCTCGTGGATCTAGCTCGTTCCATTCATGAAAAAAGATACTTTAAGTAATACTTTTGTATTTGAACGTCAATAGTCATTTATCTGCTGTAAGAATAACTTATTTCTTAGTGCATAACGTTTGGTGAGATTTTGGCGACGAATTTGGCCGAATGTCGCCAACTTGGCGACATTTTAAAATGTTGGCAAATTAACGAAAATCTCGCCAAATGGATAAAAATGACGCTAAATCAATGAAAAGGACGACTTATTGTCGAAAATTCAATATCTTGGAAAGAATATTAGTATCTACTATAAGAAAAACCTATTTTTTTACTGTAAAAGTAGTAAATTCATTACATTATATAAAGAAAGTCATGTGTTGCCCACATCAGATTTTTGTGAAATATGTTCACTTTTCATAAGTAATATCATGTGATAAATTGGGTGACATCATCCTTGTGGATCTAGCGTGGGGAGGGGGTTTGAAATGGACACAAGCAACTCATGAGTTAAGTTCCTGTTTCTGTAACAACGGAGCCCTAAAAATAAAAATATATAAATTTAAATTATATGCAGAGAAGATTAATTCCGACAACTGTGAATGAAATCTCACAGTTTTTGTATCTTTCTTAAAGATTACACTTTACTATTTTCGCGAGTGAATATTTGTATACGCAAGTTCATATGGATGCATAGTGGAGTATCCCGCTAATTGGGGTATTTCTGGGTGAAAAATCGATAATTCTAATTAAGCAATTTTCACTATATAATTTTTATTTTCTCATGTTGTGTAATATAATATAGAGAAAGTATTGTTTTTCACGAAAATTTTCAATTCCGTAATTTTAATGCCAATATATGTTTTAAGACCTTCTGAACACGTTTTCAGATACTCCTTGTCACGTCTGGTATCGATTTCTTGTGTACACTATAGCGGCCACAACTATTAATGGATCTTCACAAAACTTTATATCCGGTTGTTATAAAAAGATCTAGAACTAGATAGATTTTTTTTTTTAAATTCGAGCGAAAACATTTTTTTTTTATATTTTTTAACGTGACAACATGGGACAAAATTTGGCATGATCATGAATAAAAAGGTTTACTTTTTGGCTTAATGATCACGAAACTCAATAGTTTCAAATATTGTAGTGAAAAATTGTCGCGATACAATTGTCTTTTCTTTCGTGATGTCATTAGCCCCCCCCCCCCCCTCCCATTCGCAGGTGGGACAACTTACTCCCCGAGGGGTACATTGTCAAGTATTGTATCAATCGACAGACTTTTTCAAGCCCTTTAAAGTGAAGGGTAACACACTATAATTGGGAGCCAACGGCCCTACCGTGCTGAAAACACCGGTTCTCGTTAGATCACCGAAGTCAAGCAGCATCGGGCGCGGTTAGTACTTGGGTGGGTGACCATCTGTGAACACCGCGTGCTGTTGGCACATTTCGGACGCGGTAGCCCGGTGGTTTGCGCTCTGGATTTGCACACTGCCGCCGTGTTCATGCGGAGTACGATCACGTTAAACATGTGGGTAAGTCCTTCCGAGAGGTTGGTGGTAGGGGAAGGAGGGTACGGTCCCTGTGTATGCCTCTCCCACTGGGTTCCGGTCTAAATTGTGTGGCACTTCCTGGCCGTCCAAATGGTTACCTTACACCTTTCTGGTAGGTCGGACGGTCTGGGTATCAACAACAACAACATTGCCACAACTGCCGCCGTGTTCATGCGGAGTACGATCACGTTAAACATGTGGGTCCGTAAGTCCTTCCGAGAGGTTGGTGGTAGGGGAAGGAGGGTACAGTCCCTGTGGATGCCTCCTCCAGTGGGTTCCGGTCTAAATTGGGTAGCACTTCCCGGCCGTCCAAACGGTTACCTTACACCTTTTTGGTAGGTCGGACGGTCTGGATATCAACAACAACAACATTGCCACAACTGCCGCCGTGTTCATGCGGAGTACGATCACGTTAAACATGTGGGTCCGTAAGTCCTTCCGAGAGGTTGGTGGTAGGGGAAGGAGGGTACAGTCCCTGTGGATGCCTCCCCCACTGGGTTCTGTTCTAAATTGGGTGGCACTTCCTGGCCGTCCAAATGGTTACCTTACACCTTTCTGGTAGGTCGGACGGTCTGGATATCAACAACAACAACATTGCCACAACTGCCGCCGTGTTCATGCGGAGTACGATCACGTTAAACATGTGGGTCCGTAAGTCCTTCCGAGAGGTTGGTGGTAGGGGAAGGAGGGTACAGTCCCTGTGGATGCCTCCCCCAGTGGGTTCCGGTCTAAATTGGGTAGCACTTCCCGGCCGTCCAAACGGTTACCTTACACCTTTCTGGTAGGTCGGACGGTCTGGGTTTCGACAACAACAACACTATAATTGCGATCATTAGTATCCATAATACTGATTTTTCAAAATTTTTCTTGTAAAATTTGGAAAAAATAAAGTAATCAAGCTACTAAAAAATGGATTCTGGTATGAGAATGTCGAGTTGAGCTACACGCCACACTCTAGCTAATTCTAGTATATATGCCTTCTCTTACTAGCCAGTCTCTCTCTCTCTCTCGTGTCAATCTCCTGTAGGATCGCATATCCATAGCGGCGGTATTTCTAGCCCATTTGCTGCGTCTTCATTCACTCGCACTAATTGAATGGTCCGTTCTCGAGACGTCACATGTTGCCATGGTTACCGTGAAGCGATTCTCCGAGCGGAAAGTCAAGTCCACTCCGTCGCCGATTCCAGTCTGTTGCAAGGTGTCCGAACCACACGTCGATCACGTGATGTTGTGCAATCATGACGAAAAAGATACTGAGATATATATTCAATATAGTTTTTACTTCATTATATTAATAATTCCCACGAAGTGGTAGACATTTTCAAAGAAATTAAACTTTATTTTTCGACTATATGCCGAAGGTTCCCCAAAATAGCCAACCATCCCTTTCTAAACACGGTATGTTTTTAGACAGGATATTTTAATTTCAACATGGCTGACCTCTCTCTTTTCTACCTTCAACAATTGATTTCAGGAAGACATATTTCCGATTTGAAAGTTTGTTTACATTAACCGCTGGGTAGTATTTTCTATAAAATAGGAGATCTAACTTAGTCTCCTAAAAAATAGTTCAATTAGGAACATATTACTATATTACTCTATTTTGGGAATTTGATGCAATATGAATTTATGTCAAACATCGTACTTTGGAAACAGTTGGTGCATTTATAACCATTGCAATTGTTGATGCAATAAACCAGTAACTAGTTTAAGTAGTTACTTTATGTTGTTATTAACGAGGTATGTTAATTTTCCTGTAATTTAAAACAGCAATTTAAACGATTTTTTATATTTATAGTTATACAGGGATGTACCGAAAAGTAATTTATTAGGTAGCACTAACATACCCTCCAAAATTTAGAAATTTCGTCTGTTGTTTTTAATAGGTTAGACTATAATGACAGACTATTTATTTTTTTAACATGGCGTTTTCACAGAGTGAAATAATTTTTTTTTAGAACAATATTTCTCAGGCCATTTTTATGAGAGCATCATTGGAGAGTTTCAGAAAAGTTCAATGAAGAGTTTTAACAGCAGTCTGTATTTCAGACAGTTAAGGCCAGTGTTTCTTTTAGGACTTTATGGCCGTGTGTGTGGGGGGGCGAATGAAATTTAAGGGGGTCAAGTTTTCTATTTGCCCTATATAAATATATATAAATGCTGTGTCACATAAATAGAAACTAGGTTAACACAAAATGTCTCCCGGAGAGGGGGGGGGGGGGTCGCTCCCCCGGAGGTACGCTTGAAAGAAACACTGGTTAATACAGTTGGCTTGCCTGTTCTCGCTCTGTTGGCATCATATCTAATTAAGAGCTAAGGGTCGTGCGGGTGCTTGACCCCATACTATTCTCACACACTTAGTTTCATTACTCTTTCTTGAGCGGAAGCAAAATCTCTGCAGATTCTACAACTCAGTCACTACCGCAGACGATTAAAAAAAAAATAGGCAATTAAAAAAAAAAGAAGGGGGAGGGGAAGCGGGCACGCGTTCTAGACGTAGTGGCGCGTGCGGAGCAGCGGCCGAACGAATCTTCAGAGGCCAGGAATGTCTTCACCTGCGGAGAACCCTTTTCGCGAAGAAAATCACCTGCGTCGCATCACACCGTTTCGACGGCATCACCTGCTATCGCCTTCCACTCTTTTCATTAGGAGTATCCATGTAGACCATTGAACCTTTGATAGGTATCGGCACTTGCATCGAGTCAAATTGGAGAGGGGAAAAATCTACTTCGCGATTTAATTGGAAAAACTAATTCCCAGAGAAACGAAAATTTCTCATATTTTTCATACTGGAAAATAAACACGCACACGGGGTTTTCGAACAACACAGCGACCCTATTGAGACGTCTAATTTACATACGAAACGACGCATCCTGGTCAGAATAAAATCTGTTTCATAAGATGTTGTTTCGGACGTTTCGGGTATTGACCTCATCAGATTTTCTAATATATTTTTAATAGCACACACACACACACACACTATATATATATATATATATATATATATATATATATATATATATATATATATATAAAGATTTTTATGATTACTTGTAATATATATATATACCCGAGAAATACCAAAGAAAATTGCTTGTATACTGAAGGTAAAGGTGAAAAATTGCAAATCAGAAACCAAGTGTAGCACGATGAGCTAGGCCTTTTATAGCTCCCAAGAAGTATGGAAATTGAATAAATGGAATATAGTAAATATTAAAGGAATAAAATGAATATGAAAAGCATTTCTGAAACCATGTACGTTATCAAGGGCCATACATGTTTCATTAATGCTGATTCTACGTTTCTGTGTACACAACTGTAAAATGTATTACAGAAAAAATGTACATTATATATATATATATATATAGGACATATATAGGATATATATAGTTATATATATATATATATATATATATATATATATATATATATATATATATATATATATATAAGGATTAAAAATGAAAGCAGATAAAAAATTTATCTGCTTTCATTTTTAATCCTTGTATTCTACTCGGGAACAAGAGCAGCATATGCGCCTTCTCCTAAGTAGTGGATCGAAATGTTGTTATCATGCTTTTCTTGGAAAATTCCTTGTCTATCATTTTTATAATAGTATATATATATATATATATATATAAGAGAAAAAGGGTTTGAAGATCCAATGAAAGAAAAGTGAGAAGCTGTAACACAAAAATTCAACTATCTAACAGGCTTACAAAACAAAAGTAAAAATCAACAATTCCTCAAACTAACGGAAAAAAAATATAAATAAATAAATATCGACGCAACAAGTCAAAGAAAAGTATCAAAATACAAAGGTATGGGATCGAAAAAAGTATAACAAATGAAATCAAGGACTAACGCTATACATGTGGACGAGGCTCTAAGCCTAAATCATGAATTGTTCACCTCTACAAAAATCTAATTATGTCCAAGTTTTTTGTAGAAGCAAACACAAAAATGTATGTTCTGAAGAAATAGATAGATTATATCTATAAACTATATATATGACCTGCATTAAGCTTTATAATTTCCTCTTTATGTTTGAATTTCTTTTATTTCTTTGTATTTTGTAGAAAATTTTTGGAATAGTGTATTATGAGTTATTACTTACATTCTAACATTGGATTTAAAATTTTATATTTATATATATATATATATATATATATATAGTATATATATATATGATATAATATGAAAATCCATTGATAGAATAGAGAGAAGTTGTAACTCAAAAAACTCTACCTTAAAATATTCCAACAACTTAAAAGAAATAAAAAAAATAGCGATTCATCAATCAGGAAGAGAATAACATGCATATATTTCAAGCTAAATATATTTAACACA
>OX578150.1:131549512-131738220 GCA_951213105.1 Amaurobius ferox | reverse complement strand
TCTGAAACACAAGATAGATTTTATCTATAAACTTGTGTTATATGGACGATAAGCATAGAGATTGGAAAAAAATAAAGGAAATATAAATACCTTAAAATACACCTCTAAAGTACAACCATGACGAGCAATAAATGACTAGATCAATGTTGCCATACGCAGAAATGAAAAGAAGCGATCTGCTGTTGCCAAAGAGAGTAATAAAAACCGTATTGCGTAAAGGCAATAAAATGAGGTATTCTACAATTAAAGCTACAAAAGTAAAAAATGAAAATATATTATAATGTAAATTCAAGAGAATGTAGAAGAATGGCTAAAATGAGAGATTATGAGAATTTTAGGCTAATCGAAATTTATTAACTATTCCATTTACTAAATATGCTGGATATTCATAAAATTTACTGGTAATTTTGAGGTTATTAATGTGCCAAGCATGAAATTTTTTATCATCTATAAATTCTAAAAAGTTGATTAAGTATAATAATTCTAAGCAATTGAATCGAGTTGCAGGAATTAAAAGGTAATATTATATTAATATTGAATTTTAAAAAAAATCTTTTTTATCATATAAATTAGTAACTATCCCATTAATAGGTTCTATGATTAGATTTAAATCCAAATAATTAATATTTTTACTAATAGAAGTTTCATTAGGTATTAATTCCAAATTATCCGGATAGAAATCTATATCTATGACAGTTATCAGTAAATACAAGACAAATCAGATCATCTACATATCTGTAAATTTTATAATCTGTTGAAGAAAAGAATTTTTCATATATATATATATATATATATATATATATATATATATATATATTTGAAATATGTAATAATAAGAATTATGTAAATATATATATATATATATTGCGATTTTTAAACATTGCATTACGAACAGACGGCAAAACGTACAGTTCTGAAATTTGATATAGACTAATATGAAACAGTAGATGCGCAAAAATTAATAATAATTAATTAATAACAACTTGCGTTGCCAGAATGGGCTTAGTGTGTCAAGCTGATGTCCAACTTCTTTGTGCTGGGCTGTTGGCGGAAACGTCACAAAATCGATTAAGGACAATGATATGCCTTATTGATAATTCTTATAAACAAAGCGTTTTACAACTATTGTAGCAATGTCCAATTAAGATTAAAATGTAATTGTTATTGCAGTTAGCAATTATATGTCGTATTGCTGATTCTTATAAACTATTAAACAATTACGAAAAATAATTTTTATGATGACGTTTGTTAGAACTTTTAACATGTTTATGTGTTTAATTGAAATCATTTAATTTGTTAGAAAATTAAAATCGCGTTTGTTGTATAACTAGATACAGCTTAAATTAAATATTTACTTGGTTATTAAATACAGCTCAAACTCAGTTCCTTACATTATTGTAAAATTTCCCCAAAGCAAAAACGACAAGGACTAGCAATGAAAATCGGAACTCTCTAAATCTGATGGTACGTCGTCAGGTTTAGGGACGGCCGGGGCGTCTGCGCCCGTGAAGTTGTAAACAGAGGGTGACCGCCTGTTCCGCGCATAGGCGGCGCCAGGCTTTAACAATTGGGGGTGCTATGCGAAGCATGCATAGTTTAATAAAAAACAAATAGTTTACTTGTGGAACTTTAATACATTATATTTTGTCCACCGATTTCTACATGATATAGCCATGGTCTTAATTCGTAAAAATATACTAAATAATAAAAAATTTGAAAAGTATGAACACCTGAGCACAAACGCCAATGGAATATTGACAATGTTCTGCTAAACTCGATACGAAACTAACAGCCTTCCAGAAACTCTAAAAAGTTCTGATTTCAGACTTATAAATCCGTAAAAAAAAAAAAAAAAAAAAAAAAAAAAGAGTAAGAGAGAGAGAGAGAGAGAGAAAGAGAGAGACTGAAAATTGTTGGAATAAAGGGCAGTTGTTAAGTAAAGAAGAGTGTTTGCGTAATTGGTAATGGGGGTGCTGAAGCAGCTCTAGACTGGCGTCGCCTATGCTTAACGTCATCGGTTGCATAGGTTATTATTATTATTATTATTTGGTGAATTTTTTAGACTAGTTTGACTATTTTTAGATTATCATTTGACAACACTTGGCACCAATAACACGATGTCTTTCGATGATGTTCGTTGTCGAGGAAGAGGGAAGAATACTGCCACTGAATCTGCTTCACCCATTCGTGAAATCACAAGCCGCCACTGATTTGAGTGCGTAAAGCCTTTTCTTGGACCTACGAAAATTCGAAAATTATGTACTCCAGGAAAAGTTGCTTACAACCATACCACCTCCCAACACGAATCCCGCGCCGATTGCTACATCTCCGCGATTACGTTCTACACACGACTCTTAAAAGAGAAAGAAAGAAGAAGAAGAAAAAAAAGAATCAATCAGTAGCTATATCTAATAGCTCTAAGATCGTTCCAAAATAGAAAAGCAGTGGCGCCGGAGAGGGGGATGGGGGGGGGGAAGTAATAATTCGGCGAGCTACACTAAGACAATTAAAGTAATTGATCTACCTCCGAACAGCTTAAACTTTTTCACCTGCTTGGCGCTCATTGGCTATTCGTCCAGCGTCGGCACTCATTTTTCTTCGCGGAGGGACACATCATATCTAGTAAATGCGGTTTCGCTGTTCGGAGTTGACTGTGCGCCGAAATCTAATTGCTTATCTGCCGTCCGTCACTTCTGCTTCTTGGGGCCTCGAGGGACCGGCCCCAATAACGCAAAGTGCAGCATAATGGACAAAAGGGTTAAGGAAGCTTTGTTTTTTTTTTCGTCATTATTTTTTAACAGCGTGTAAGAGGAAAATACAGTGGCGTTGGGAGGTGGACGGAGTGGAGGAGATAAGAAATATTCGCTCAGCTAGGGGGAAATGAGAAGGGGGGGGGGGCGATACGAGGAATAGGTTGATTTTCAATGAATTCTCTGCTAAGAAATGTATGACAGGTTTTACACTCAGGATAATGCAAGGACTGTCCATGGAGGACTGATACCCCTCGAGGGGAGGTGGGCTCCAGAGAGCCCCCCCCCCCCCCCAATAATATTTTAGACTGGTAAAGATATGAAAAATGCACTAAGAGAAGGGGGTGCCCATGTGTAAATATTTTTAATAGGGATCCGCAATTTGTATGAGGGACCCTGACAAACGGCTAGGCCATGCTCAGAATGGTGGTGTTCGCCAAGTTTAACGGTATTGGCTGATGTTAGCACTTTATCAATGCTGGAGACGTGAATTTTTAGACAGGCACTTTATCTAGAAAATCCCAATTTAATCCTCTCATAAGTACAAGAAATGACATCAAGGGAAAGGAAAATCTTGCTATGTACTGAAGAGTCGGTGAAAAAGACGCACAAAATGGGCAAAATATATAAAAGCCCAAACTATGTGCGCCGCCTTAGATAACGGTGTTCGTTCATTTCAGCTTGGGTGGTAACTGACATTGGTTGGGTAATGATAAGTAATTCTCCTTGAGATTTCCTTTCAATTTTATTTATCAAGAATGGCGACGCCATACTACCTGAGTCACGTGTGTAACCCTCTGACGGCAAAATCCACGCTTGCTTTCATTGAGGTTGCTGTTTTATCTTTGCATCCCGAAGGAGGAAGCTAACTGTTTTCTACTTCTGAAATCGGTAGATTTCTTTAATTAGTTAATTTCTATGTTTAATAGTAAGGTTTTTTTATTGCTGAACGAAGTTTTATTATTCTCAATGAAGTTTAATAATTGCTGTACGAAGCTTTATTATTGCTGTACGAAGTTTTATTATTGTTATACGAAGCTTTATTATTGCTAAATGAAGTTTTTTTTCTATTGTGGTACGAAGTTTTATTATTATTGTACGAAGTTTTATTTTCCATAAAATATATCTTTTTCCAAACCTAGATATATTATTGATATGCAGAACTAAATGTAACTGGAATCGATATTAGAGATTTGTTTAATGCCTATAGGCATTCACTTAAATGCCTATAGGCTGTCGGAGGTAGATAATACCGTTGCCATGATCTCGAAAAGGGGATGGGGGGGGGGGGGTCAACGTCTCATAGAGAGTTTATAATGATGGATTTAGTTGCACCCTATGAAGAGAACTTATGTAATTTTTTATCTAATACAAAAAATGTTATAATTCCCCTGCTGGACGTCGCTAAATCCATCTCCATGCTCAAAAGTAGCATGAGAGAAATCACTGAAGTTTCCTCATTCCCCAATTGACTTTTACCAGCAAGCCACCAGATTTGTTTCTTTTTTTTTCATCTCATCTTCCCAATCGTCTGCCCCATCCGGCACCGCCGACTGACCGGAGTACAGGTATACAAGCCTTGCTTGCTTCCGCGCAGAAAATCGAACGCCGCGAGAGATGTTCGCCGGCCCGGAACTAAAGTATTGCGCGCCCCTCTCTCTCTTCCTTTGCCCCGGCGCCCCCCACTTAATAGATAATTAGGCGCGCACTTAATATGATTGCGGCCCTTGGCCGGCCACCGCCCACCGTCGGAAGATGGACGCTCCAATTGCGTATGCGGCGGACGTGGCCCTTGTAATGACCGAGCAACAAAATGGACGAGGGGGGGGGGGGGGCGGCTCATCTTATACAAAAAGATGATAGCCCCCCCCCCTTTCCCAGAGAAAGAACGACGCATACATAATGCAGCGACAAAAGATTATCTTTTGTGGCAATCGGTTGTAAGTGGTCCACGTCGTTCCTTTGCCGTGTATTTTCGTAGATTAATTTCGGTGAGGTTAGAAAAGTTTAAGTGAGAAGAGATGGATGGGGCGCTACCGGGAATTTCTGAGCGCGGTCATGCACGGGCGCCTTCGAGGAGGAATGGGAACGGGCAAAGGGGGGGGGGGGGGTAAGATGTCGACCTGGTTTGTTTGGGATAGTAGAGATAGTTTCCATGAAAATGCCAAGAAGCGTAACCAAGCAATTTCGAAGATATGGTTGATGTTAGGGTTACCCTGATTTTTTTCTTCCTTTTAATAAATAGGGTTTTGATTGTTTTTAGCCTTTTATTAACAGACTAGCTGTGTTGCAAAACCATCTACCAATTCTTTCTAAAAGGGTTTACTCACTGTTGCATAACTAAAATACCGTTATCCGGTCAGCGTATAAAGATATACGTTATAACAAAATCGCAAAAGAATTCGCATTCTTCTGCGTCATCTTTTCTGTGTTTATGAAAATCAAAAACCAGTAAGAAAAACACAAGAAAAATCCAACAAAAAGCATCCCTGAAACCAAGCGATTAAAAATATTCCGCCCTTCTCAATCCCAAAATAAAATCAAGCGATAAAAAGCATATGGCAAACTAATATTTCCACTCGTGCTTCGCGCGTTTAAAGTGGCTATTTAATGTGGCACCTAGACACCTAAACATTTAATAAAAGTTGTTGATAACTTTTCTTATTCTTCGACCCAGACCGTCCGACCTACCCTAAAGTGTAACGTATCTATTTGGACGGCCGAGAAGTGCCACCTAATTTAAACCAGAACCATTGGGGCAGCATGCACAAAGGCCGTACCCTCCTTCCTATACCATCAACCTCTCGGAAGGACTTATGCAGACCCACATATTTAACGTGCCCGTACATGGGGGCAGTTTGGTAATAGTCTTGAATCGAACTCGAGATGTCCGAGCGCTAACCACTGGGCTGTCTCACTCATTGATAACTTTTTCTAAATATCAAAAGCCCTTTCAGATTTAAGCATAACAAGTAAATTTAAAAGCTTCGCTTTTGGGGTAAAATATTTTTATTTATAACTCACCATGCGTTAAAAAGTTTCTATCCTAGGAACTCTACATAGGAGTTTAAGATCTATCCTAGGTACACTAAATAACTGAGTGGAAGTTTATAGTTTTCTTTCTAAATATTTGGAGTCAAATTTGCTTTGCCGCAAGTGTATATTTGAAAATGATCGCCCTTATATCATTTTATCATTCATTCGAAACATCCAAAATCGAAACCAAATGAATTCATGTGACCTTTTATATATAGACTAACACTTTTATATATAGATCAACACTTTTATATATAGACTAACACTTTTATATATAGACTAACTGGCCCGCAGACATTCTGCCTGTAAATAATTTAAAAAACCGGTTTATTCGTAGGATATCTTCTATAATAAAAGATAATACTCTATCTTTGCCAGCGTAGCCACAACACAAGATGATGTATTATAATATCCAGTGTTGTCATTAAATTGAAAATGAGTTCAATATCCAGCTTCATTTTCAGTATGAGATGTCATACTCAAAGCAAAGCTCCAGAATTCACCATTGTTATAGGGAAAAAAATGCTGGTTCTATTTTTGGAAAATCCGTTAAATTTTAATGGATTAAAATGTTCCACTGAATTAAGTTGTGTATCAAATTTCAGATCTTTGGGGAGATAGGAAAGTATGTAAAATAAATGCCACCAAAAGAGTTGAAACTTTCAGATAGACAAACGTCTGTTTGTCTATCTGAAACGTCTGTTTGTCTATCGACAGTCATCTGCTTTTACGGATTCAATAAAACATTCTTAAAATGTGGCGCATTTTATAATTCTATTAGCACGTTAAATGGGAAAACATATTGAATCTAATTTCCGCAGGCGATAAAATTATTTAATTGTTGAATTTTTCCCGATTGGCAGTAAAAAGGACATCAAATTGTGTTTATTTTATTTCTGAGAGACAAAGTGGTGTAAGTTTTCATAAAATCCGTTTGTACCCCCCCCTTCCTTTTCAGTGGAATTTTTTATTTATTATTTTATTTTTCCGTTAAGTTGATCTAGAAGCTGAGCCGAATCGAATGAGATCAAAGCCACCATTATAGCTTTGAAATTCGGCAACCTAACGAGATAGACGAAAAAGCAAATTACAAAAACACAAAGAATAAGATCTCGTGCTTGGACAAACATTGCAGGCATCACCATGTTACAGGCTCTGATAATACAACTATATAAAATACATTGATCGCCTTCCGCATACGCCTATCGCTCGTTCCTGGTGTTAATACTAATTTAGACAATACGCCATCACTTTGTAATTGGATATTTCTTTACCTAACTCACTTCGTTGCCGAGTTCCATAACTTTTGAATTAATCCCTTTGATTCTATCCAGTACGGACACTCCCGAAATCGCATTACAGGCCCTGATACTACTGATACATTTAATGTATATAGGGGTACAGAAAGGAGGGATAGCACCCTCCACCTCAAAATTTAGATTCTTCGTATATTTTTTTTTATGTTATCTCCTAAAAGAACATGCTTTTGCCATTCGATATATTTTAAAATGTATTGTGTACCCGCATGTAAAATACGTAATGTACAAATGTACACGCATTTCAAATACGTTGATCAATTATAAATGCGTTTTTAACACTTTACAACATAGTGGAAAAGTGTTTATAATTTTGTTCATTCTATCTGTGTGTCCGTTCGCACTGCCGTAAAAATGACTTCATCAAAATTAAATTTTAGTATGTTGTTCAGACGGTCTGTGGTACATATGAGAATGTAAATGAATAATATCACGCGATTAGTTTTGGATTGAACCCGGGTTGAAAAAATGAAATACATTGAACCTATGGGACATCATTTTTCAAACATTTTTTAAGCAAAGTTAAAATTCACAAATTGCTTTGAAAATTTTAGAAAATATTCAAATTATTCCATAAAATATACAAAATTTTTTTTGAGAAAATATGTTTGGTAGTTTTTTAAATAACAATTAAAATAATGACGACACCCATATAATATGAAGAGATCGCGTGACCCACTTTAAAATAAAATATGGTATCCATATTTTTTTCCCAGAGTAAAAATCGTGATTTTTAAAGTTCTTTTAAATTTATATTCAGTTTTGCATCCGTCCTAAAACCGCTTTATTTTTGCGTATTTTCTGTGCATCTATATTCTGTTCCAACGCAATTACAATATTTTTGACTTTAAATGATCATCAAGCTTTGATTATTTCTACAACGAAGCCTAATTTTAATGGATAATGAATGTAAACAAGTGATTGTAAGATGAGTTTTATAAGAATTGCTGAATGTTTTTCAAGCAAAATTATTTAACTCTGGAGTCTGGAATAAAAGTGTATGATTGAAATATTCACTGCTTTTACATAGAGAGCCAGATGATTTGTATTTCGATGACGTCATTTGAACAAAGTTCATTTTTTTCGATGGAGTTTAAAGTTTTCAAGTAAAATAAATTATTGTAGTTCTGTGATAATTAAAAAAATAACACAGCTGAATGTATCGCATTTTAGAGATGTTTAAATAAAATTGCACTGCAGTTCAAAAGTGTTTTATAATCAATGCTTTATGCATGACTGATTTTTCTTGTATTTTTTTTAAATGTTGTCTTTTTACCAAGAAATTATGGGCCCCGTCGGAATTTTATTTCTGGCGACATGTCTGAATATATACACTTATAAACTTTTCCTTTCAAAGTTAATGAGGTGCTTAAGATCTATTCTAGGAATACTAAATGACCGAGTGGAAGTTTATAGTATTCTTTTTAAATGTTTGGAGTGAAATTTGCTTTGCCGCAAGTGTATATTTGAAAACGATCGCCCTTATACCATTTTATTATTCATTCGATTCGAAGCATCCCGAATTGAAATCAAATTAATTCACGTGACCAACTCATTAGTGCGAGGTTTAAAATTCGACGATTTATCTGTGAGTAATGAGTTTTGTGCTCCGAGGATCGAGGAAGAATTAAATAAACTTGGGATTAAAATGAGCGAATAAAGAGGTCACTTTCCTAAAACGACGCCATTTCTGGAGTCATCCGAAATTAAAATGTCTTTTGGCGGAGAATATTTGCACTTTTCGCATTCTCTAATATACAATTGAATACGTTCGAATCTCAAATATATCGAATACATCCATATTTCCCATATTTGCAGTTTGAATCACGACCCAGTGTTACAGTTAGAAAGGTGTGTTTTTTATGAGGTTTCGTTTATAAGTTTGTATTTCTTTAATTTGTTCTCCCTATATACATAGTGAGTAGTTTATTTGTATTGAGACGAGGTTGAAAATTTGAGTTTGAGTTTTCGACGAAAATCACGTTTTAAGCATCTTTGAACTTGGATTATGCTTGCGTGTGCGTGCGTGTGCGTATGTATGTATGTATGTATGTGTGTGGATGTGCTTGTATATGTGTATGTATATGTGTATTTATATATGTGTGTATGTGTGTTTATGTATATGTGTGTATGTGTGTGTATGTGTGTGTACTTATGTGTGCATGTGTATATGTGTATGTGTGTATGTGTATATATATATGTGTGTGTATATATATGTGTGTGTGAATATATATAATTAGTGAATACAGGAATGAGTGAATACCAAAATACCAATGAATTAGTGAATACCAAATGTTCAGGAAACATCCCAAATTTTGAATGAATTTTAGAAAAGTTTTAACAAAAACCAGAACTTTGTATAATGAAAAATAAATAAAATATTTCAGACGTAATTTGTCATTAGGAAACAAATGATACACACTCCCGTACGTCAGCATGCATCGTTTTCGAGATATTGCCTGAATTTTTAAAGAATAAAAAAAAGTATTCAAAATTCTGAACGTTCAACAAATATTCCTTTTTTACGTAAATTTTCATTAGAAAATGAATGATATACGTTTCAAAACACTGGCAACAACCTTTCTACAGATACTATACGTTTCTCCATATAAATTTATCCCAAAACATTACGTAAAATTAATAACAAAAGTAGCAAGAATCATCAACCTTTTTATGTGCAATAGTATATACGCAACAAACTTGTTGATATCATTCTAGGAGTAGTTTGTTCCATGCATGAGAGAAAATACTCTCTGTAACAATTTCGTATTTTGACCCCCAAGATATTCCTCAAATGTCCATTGCATTTTGATGAAGATTTTGTTCGTGAACATTAAGTTATTCAATTTGGATTAAAAGTTACTAAAGGACATAAGTTATTCTATTTGGACTTAAGCTATTCTAGCTGGACTAAAAATTACTAAAGAGCTTAAGTTATTCTATTTGGAATAAAAGTTACTATATGACTTAAGTTATTCTATTTGGAATAAAAGTTACTATATGACTTAAGTTATTCTATTTGGACTTAAGTTATTCTATTTAGACTAAAAGTTACTAAAGGACTTAAGTTATTCTATTTGAACATGAGTTATTCTATTTGGTCATAAGTTATTCTATTTGGATTAAAGTTACTAAAGGACTTAAGTTATTCTATTTGGACTAAAAGTTACTAAAGGATTTAAGTTATTCTATTTGGACATAAGTTATTCTATTTGGACTAAAAGTTACTAAAAGGCTTAAGTTATTCTATTTGGACTTAAGTTATTGTATTTGGACTAAAAGTTACTAAAGGACTTAAGTTATTCTATTTGGACTTTGGTTATTCTATTTGAATTAAAAGTTACTAAAGGACTTAAGTTATTGTATTTGGACTAAAAGTTACTAAAGGACTTAAGTTATTCTATTTGGACTAAAAGTTACTAAAAGAGCCCCTTTGGACACGGTGTTCATCACCTCTCTAAAAGCGCAGTGTCAGTATGCCAGAATACCAAATACGACCTCTAAGGCTGAGGATACTTATGTAACATTCGACTATGCTAAATGTAAATCTGAAATCGGTTTTTCAAATGATCCCTTGGATCTGGAGATATAACCTCTCAACGTTTGGCCTTCTATTGTAAAGGTGGCGAAATAAATACGCTGGCATCTACATGATAGAAACAACAAGTTTATTCTTAAAACTATAGAAAATCATAAAATAAACTCCGATTAACATAATTTACAAAAATAAATCAGAATGTACACGGTCCACACTTTCTACCGTCCTTTCTACTGTCGGCTGCAGCCTCGTACTTCGCACTACGCATTTTAAGAACCTGGTTGCCAGCTCCCCCTGCCGTCCGCAATCTGCGCTATTGCTATTTAAATTTAGACTTTCTTTCCCCGGGAAAGACACTGCTTGCAAAAAAATAAGTCGCGAATAGAAATTGCTAATCCTTACACTTTTGCTAATTTTGTACTTATATCTCAGGTCGATGGCGTTGCCACAGCACGATGCAATTGCATAATGCAATTCCATGGTCAAGAGACTAAAATAAAAAATGTATTTAGGTCATGGAGTTACAGATGAGACCATCTCTATGATTCAGCTGGATAGGAGTGTTAATATTGAGAGGTTATCCCAATATAAAAAATCTGATGTGGACAGCACATGACTTTCCCTGCAAACTTATTTATATACACGTTCTCTTTATTTTAATTAAATTTAATTCACTTTTAATTCAATTTTCATCCTCGTTTGGTAACTGGAGTTATTTTCAAAGGTGGCGTAGAGAAAATACGATAAAACTTAAATATCTCGAGAACGGCTAGTTCTAGTGTAACAGAGTTGGTTTTATTATTTGCTTCGTTAAAAATTACGTATAAAACAAGCATTTAATGGATATATTTGAGCATACGTAGTTTTTTATTTTAGATTTTGGCGATTTTTGCTGGCCATTTTGCAAAAAATAGCAGGTTATTTTTTCCAAATCGTACCAAAATCTAATCAGCACCAGGGTGTCTCACAAGTGACTTATCTACCGAATTTTGTGAAATTCGGTCCGTTAGTTTTTCAGCTAGAGTGGATACAAGGTTTTGCGGGCCATTTCGCAAAAAAAAAAGCGGGTTCTTTTATTCCGAATCGTACCCAAAACTAATCAGCACTAGATTCGCCCACAAGTGACTTACCAAATCTTATGAAATTCGGCCCATAAGTTTTTTAGTTAGAGTGGATACAAAATCTGCACAGACAGACAGACAGACAGACAGACGTCACGCTAAAAATAGATTTTTCGTATTCTAGAGGTCTCAAAACGTGTAGATCCGTCGAAAACTCGAGTTGCGATTTTCGACATGATTCCAATACTTTCCCTATACATTACCGTGTAGTGCAGGGGAAGTAAAAATTCGGAACTATGGAGTTAGAGAGAGAGACTTGTTTCCTCCTCGATCTTCAAATTCGTGGTTTAAACATTGCAATTAATGTTTATAATGGATGGATTAGTTGTAGCTAAGATGTATGGCTCATGAACTTAGAGAGACCTCTTTGGTATGGCCAATCATCGAAAACTTGAAATAAAAATTGTGGAACATTAAACTTGATAAATTCGTTTGTTGGGGGTCTAAGACAAAGTAATTAATTGCGTCATAACAGGCGATAGTATAGTATGCATGTCAGGACCTTAGCCAGAGACGAAATTGAAAAGGGGTTGAAGGGACATTCAAGGGGGGGGGGGGGGGGGCTCAACAGTCTTAAAGGAGGGGCTCACCAAAAACACAATAAATCATTAGCATTAATAAACCATAATAGCTACTATGATATATTTAAATCCATACAAATTAACAAACAATTTCATATTTAGATTTGCAAGCTAAACGTTACTTATTAATATCCATATAGATATTAATAATATCCATATAGATATTAATATATAATAATTACAATTGATTTTAATGTAAACATTAACTAGTAATAAAGCTGTAGAAATTTCTGAAGTTAATACAAGTTAATGTTTAATATTAACTCTTGCCTACTTATCAGTTGATTTGGACTCTATAATGTATAACAGTGAGTCCCGCAATAATACAAGAGTATCTTAAATACTATTGTCATAATTGCTTAAATATTTTTAAATTAAATATATAAATAAATGGATTATTAGTATAATTCCACATTCAGTCAAATTAAAAATATTTAAAATGAAGTAATTTATAAAAAAAATAATCAAAGACATTTTTTATGCAAAATTTGAATGACATTTTATATGAAATTTCATATCACTACTAAAAATTTAATATTTTTATCAGAAGGGGGGGGGATAAGTATGCTTCTTTGGGGGGGCATATCCCCCTCTAATCCCTACATGTCTACGGCTTGATGCATGTTCTGATAGGGAGTCGTATAAGGAATAGTAAAATTGAATGGGAGGGGTGTACGGCTTGCATGTGTCTGTGAATATTAGGAGCGGATAGGAGGGCCATTGGGAGTGAATCCTCACGGGTTCCTGTTTCGCATGCATGGCAACGGTGTACTTGGACGGGCGTAACGTACGAAGCTCGCGGGCTTTATTGGTTTACATAATGAAAACATACTGGGGTAATTTTGTACACCATTTTTACGCTGTGAAAGAAATAATGTCATTGCATTATGTAGGAAAAATCATGTGCTGTCCACATCAGATTTATTTTTAAAATACAACGTGATTAAAAAAAGATGGGTCAAACTTTACGAGGTGGTAATACACGCACCAAACCAAGCATTTTTCGTCACAAGAACCATCGGTGTCCGGACCTTATCTTATGCCGGAACGACTTGATGGGAGAAAGTACAGTATTTTTTGCAGGAGGTTTCGCCGGAATTGCTGGAGGATGTTCCAACCGAAATCCGGCGGCGTATGTGGTTCCAGCACGATGGAGCACCAGCCCATTTTGGATGAGAGATAAGGAACTATCTGGAAGCCACTTTTCAGGGTCGATGGATTGGGTGAGGTGGTCCCATAGCTTAGCCTCCCCCCCCCCCTCCCACTATCTCCCGATCTGTCGTGTCTTGACTTCTTTTTGTAGGGTTATGTCTATGACACTCCCTTTGAATCTGAAGAGGAATTCGTCGGCAGAATTTCGGCCTCTGCTGCCGAAGTGCGTGACATGCCTGGTCTGTTCGAGAAAATTCGTCAATCCCTCTATCGCCGCTGTAAGACATGCATTCAGGTTGGCGGTCGCTCTTTTGAGCCACTACTGTAATTATTGTTTATTAAATGTCATTTTATAACTTTTAAGTTCTTCTCGTGTTTTCGCCTCACCTCATCGGTGTTACATTAAACGCCCACTGGCGGCTTTACGTTTCATTTCCGACATGGTAAACTAAGACGAAAAATGCCTGGTTTAGTATGTACAACTACCTCGTAAAGTTTGGCGCATCTTTTTTCATCTTTTTATATATCCGTTCATCGTACGGATATATAATATAAAGTAACTTAAAATTCACAATCATGTACAAACTGCTATAGTATTCTAAAGGACACTGTTATTCAAAACATTCTATTAAAATATATCTCTGTTCTCGCTATACAAAGTTATCTTCCCAAGCAGATCTGATGATTAAAACATTCTGGTCCAGTTTGTAAACAAATTTATAAAAAGTAAGAAGTTTGATCAATATATGTATGACGAAATGAAAGCGCTGTGAAATCTGATTAAAATATGTCAAATAGTATTAGAAGATATTACCCGTACCATTTCCATTCAGTTTTAACTATTGGCTAAACGCAATATATGTGTTTGGAAAATCTTTGCCAAAATAAAACACATGACGTAAGAAATGGAATCATTCTCCTAAATTTTAAACTCGAAGGTCGTAATTGATATGATCCAGTCAAAAATTCAGTACCGTCCATTTATAAAATGTATTTTTATATCCATTTCTTCATTACTTGAATCAGAAAAATATTAATAAAAATCGTCAGCCGTATTATTATTGGATTTAATTCCATTCCTAGATAAAATGAAAATGATCTTCAAATAAATTTGCGAAAAAAAAAATCGTCTGCATAATGTTACTTTTACGGAAGCTTCGTCTTTTATTAACATCTCGATAATCCCTGGTCTTAGAAACTCAAAACATGGGCTAAATTTTAAGTGGGGCTGTTTTAAGTCTCCCCACAAAATTTCATGGCATTCGGTGCAGCTGTTTGTTCTTCCGTGATGATGAGAAATACACATATACCCACAGACAGATTTTCAATTTTATTTATATAGATATGAACAGAGAACATATCAAGCCGATGCATTCTATCGATTTGTGTCAAGATATTCATCCAAACAATAAACCTGCAGGCCGATTTCCAGTAGGAAACCAATTCGTTAATCGTGATAGAAAATTCGAAAGGCGCCAAATTTCAGAAAGTTGCTTTTGTCTTATTAAAAAAAATAACAACCAAAAAATTAAATTAATAATTTTATACGTAAATTTTCATTAAAAATCGGATGACACTCATTTTAAAACGAACGTTTCTAAACGTAAGTTTTATATAATATATCTATCGGAAAGTTTATTATTTTGGTGATTATGACCACACTGTATACAAGGTGTTCCAAAAAGATTGAAACGCGCTTTAATTCTTTACCTGTTGGAGATAAGTGGGCAATGTAAATTGCAAAAATGTTGAAAGTAAGGTAGGAAATAAGACTACGCTAATGAAATAGTCCTTCCATTAATTTTCAAAAAGTTGCACATTTTAAATTTTTATACTACCTCTTCAGACAAATTTGATCAATCAAAAAAAAATTATTTTTAATGCAACAAGATCATTAAAAAAACCGCATATCTGTATCTTTAAAATCAAGAGAATTATGATAAAGGAAAAAAATCTGACTTATGCCACTTTTCCGTACCATGTGAAAGGCTATTTCATCAGTGAAAATAGGGATCATAAACAAATTGACGATGGAAATTGTTTAGATCAAAAATACGTTAATATGTGTCAAATTGTTTATCACAAATGCATTTAAATAAAGCATTACACAGACAGAGATCATATAAAGCAGTGGTACTCACTACGCGGTTGGGTATCCTATGTATTATCAGTCAGTTTTATTTTTTTTGTGATATGTGACACATTTACATTTTTAATTTGATGTATGATCCCCATTCAAAATGTCCAATTTTCAATTAAATATAACTCGCTCAATTTTAAAGATACAGATACGCGGGTTTTTTTTAATGATCTTGTTGCATTAAAAATAAAAAATTTCTTATTGACCCAATTTGTCTAAGGGGGTCGTATAAAAATTTGAAAAGTGTAACATTTTGAAAATGAATGGGAGGAATATTTCATTAACGTAGTCTTATTTCCTACCTTACTTTCAACGTTTTTACAATTTACATTACCCACTTATCTCCAACAGGTAAAGAATTGAAGCGCGTTTCAATCTTTTTGGGATACCCTGTATAATTTGAATACCTTTTAAGTACACGACGAATTTAAAACTAGTTTTCAGTGTGTAACTATTGGCTACATTAGGATTCTCGTTCCCAGAGTAATCATTGTTTTTATAGAAAAAATACTATGAAAATATTAAACAAAAAAAAAATTGTGTTTAAATTATGCAAATTATAAATAATATTATCTATTTCTATTTTATTTTTCTGTTCTACATAACTTACACACTTTCAAACGAACGGTTATGGCGTCCTATTAATAATACATTCACTAATAGATTACAAACTACATACTAAAAGAGATTTTTAGAAAATCTGATGTGGCCAGCACATAACTTTCTTCATGCAATAAATGTACTTCTTTCACAATGACAAAATTATATATAGGATCCACGGCACGAAGATTTTAACGTTGAAATGAACAATTGGCGTTTTTTCGAATGCCATCATGTAAAACTATTTCTAAGTATCCAATAAACTTATATTTCGCGCAACTCTAACTTGGCAATGATTAATATTGATAGCATTCACAGTAAGCAATGGAGTCCACATATTAAAATATTTTAATTATTTATTCATCAATTTTATTTTATTAATTTAATTATTCAATTTCATTAATTTTATTTTATTAATTTAATCATCAATTTTATTTTATTAATTCAATTTAATTATTTATTCATCAATTTTGTCAATCAATCATTCTTTAATTTTTGGTCATTTTGAGTGATTTTGACAATATTTTAGTCAATATAGCACAATTATATAAAAAAAGTTGCCAAGTTGGCGATATTTTAGAAAATGAGTTCCCAAGTTACCACATGTATCGGCAAGCATTCCAGACACATGATGCGAAAGGCTTTTTTTTTTTTTTTTTTTTAAAGGAGGTGTTCACCAAACACGCAATTAATCATTAGTATTTATAAACCATAATAGTTACTATTATATATTTCAATTCATATAAATTATTAACAAATAATTGCATATTTATATTAGCAAGCTAAGAGCCGATTATTAATATCCATATAGCTACTACACATGAATTTTAATATATAATAATTACACTAGATTTTAATGTAAGCATTAACTAGTAATAAAGCTGTTAATAATTTGTAGAAACATTCTGAAGGTTAATACAAGTTAATGCTTAACTCTTACCTACTTATCAGTTGATTTTGACTCTATAATGTATAACAGTGAACCCCGCAATAATACAAAAGTATCCTAGATACTAGTGTCATAATTTTTAAATATTTTTAAATATGTAAATAAATGGATCATTAGTATAATCACACATTCTGCTAAATCAAAAAATCTTTAAAACGAAGTAATTTATAAAAAAATCTCTAAGAAATTTTTTATGCAAAATTTGAATGACATTTTATATGAAATTTCATATATCACCTCTAAAAATTTAATATTTTTATCAGAGGGCTGAGTATAAGTTAATGCTTAATATTAACTCTTACCTACTTATCAGTTGATTTGGACTCTATAATGTAATTGTATAACAACTATTGTCATAATTTTTAAATATTTTTAAATTAAATACGTAATAATTTTAATTAAATACGCAATTCTTAGTATTAAAGTATTTAATTAAATACTTAATTCCCAGGTAGGGACTCATCCCTCTACCTGGTTACGACCTTGCTTGGGCCCCATTTTGGCTTGATCAGATCCTGATGATAGCTTATGTTGCGAATGTTTTCAGCAACCCAAGTAATTTTTTTTTTTTTTTAATATTACATAAAATCTAGTTTTTATGTCTCAAAAAGTATGTGAATCCATTATTAGCAAAATAAATGACAAAATTCAAGAGAAACAAAATTTTTAGGAACAACAATTTTGTGAAAAACGAAATTATTAAGGTAAAAGAAAATTTGAGAAACGTATTTGAGCACAAATAAAATAAAACTGCTGGCTGTTTCAAGGATATGCTGGATAACCTTTGTATTAGAGATAACCAGATTGTTATTTATTTTATGAAAAATAAATAGATTCAAAAAATATTTTCTTAAATAAAATATTTTTGATAAAAACAAAATTTTGTGAAAAATCCAAATGCCGAACAAATACAGAAAATTTAAACTTCTTCTATTTTTGCATAGAGCTACCGTCATATTGTTCCTAATGTATGAATTATTTATTGGGCATGGTTGAACGAAATAATGAAGAATTTATTCTTAGAACGTTTTTATTTCTTAGGAAATGCATTTTTCTTTTAATTTTATGAAGGATCTGATTTTTAGAATTTGTAATTTTGTGAATAATATTTTTTGTTATATTTGAATATGTGTGAACAACCCATTTTTCGTAATCAGTATTTTGTAAATTATATGTTTATCGTATTTGAAATTTTCTAAATGAACCTTTTTCTATATTTGGAGTTTGCTGAATAATACATTTTACATATTTGATTTTTTGTTATTAATCCTTTTAGTGTATTTGGAATTTTGTAAATAACACTTCTTTTTAGCATTTGGAATTCTGTAAATAACACATTTTTATATTTGAAATTTTATGAATACTTTTTTTTTCTTATTTTTATATTTGTAATAATTCTTTTTCCGTATTTGAATTTTATACATTACACATTTTTCACATTTTGAGTTTTGTGAGCAATCAATTTCCGTATTCGAAATTTTGCAAATTACACATTTTTTGCATTTGGAATAATTCATTTTTTATATTTGAAATTTGGCAAATTATTTTTTTTGCATTTGGAATAATTCATTTTTTGTATTTGAAATTTTAAAAATTACCTATTTTTTTTGCATTTGGAATTTCGTGACTATTCCCTTTTCCGTATTCGGAATTTTTATGAATAGTACGATATTTATATTTCAAATTTGAATACTGTCAATATTGTTTTTCTTTTTTTCGCATTTCGAATTTTATAATGTGTAGGTTTCCGATGTCAGTCATTTCGATTGGGTTCCGCAAAAAGAACTCAGATTTTTCTTCAACGATTTCTGGTGATTTACTTCCATAAAACTAAACATTTTACTTTGTTGTTACTTTTGAGAAGATTGAATAGATCAGGAAGACAAGGAGTTCAGAATCTTGAACGAACAGCTGTTGGATTTTAAACTTCAACTTTCTTAAGAGACAATATGTAACAGATTGCACAACGTCAATTCCTATCACGTACTTAATCAAACAGAAAAAGTTGCGCACCTCAGGATCAAACAAAACTTTATCTGCGACCATAACTGTTGATTTCTCCGCACGCGGGATGTTTTGAAATCGCAACATCTGTGATTTCTCCCCCTTAATATCCCCCTCTCTCCTCTTTCAGTAATATTCCTCTGGGACAAATCACATCTCAGGACTCCCCTCTTGCTCCTCTTTTCGATGGGGGGTCGAGTTGGAAGAGGAGAGATCGGGATGGGGGAACGTGAGGATTTGGAAGAGGAAAGATTTCATGAAGGGGGGGGGGAGTGGATGTAAGTGATTGGAAGATAGAACAACAAAGAATTGAAGGGAGTAGAGAGGGGGTCCTGCGCGTGCCATCTGCCCCTTCTTCTGAAGGCGACCCCCAGAAAAAAAAATGAGGTGCAGGAGTAGAGGAGGGGGGATCCACGTAAACGTGACGCGTGCACGTGCGGATCCTCCACCCTCCTTTTGCAGGGAGATGAAGAGCACGGATGACTAAGGAATCAGACATCTTCGACGGTGTTTGAGAAAAGGGAGAGAATGACGTCATACGATGAGATCACGGAACGAGGAAGCTGAGTGTTGTGGTCCACTTTGATATAAAGTAACAGTATAAGGTGTTTAGGGCGATAGCAAAAGGGCTGGCACTGTTTTGATATCAGGAAATCTGTAATAAAAAATAAGATGTCTGTCTGTTCTTCTGTAGCGAAAAATCTAGGCAACGTACGGCCATAAATTTGGTACAGGGACTTGGAGAAAACATGCCGAGAGAAAACATCTTATCAACATTTTTTTTAAAAATAAATAAAAGTTATTTTCTTTTTTTCTTTTTTGCAATTAAATGTTGAAGTGCCATTTGGCTCAATTATTGCACAAATTGGTCCCTTGGCGATCCAAAATATTATTTCAGAGTTTTCATCTTAACACCATCTGGAAGATTAACTCCCATCGACCCTCCCATACGCTCCTAATATCCACATTCAGCATTTCTATCTCTCATACAACTTGTGAGGATTCTATTATTTATTATCATTTTATTCTGATTCTACTTTTCCTGATTTTAATTTATGTCATAAACTTCTCACCCGAAGAATCGCATTCTCACGATTGACCAGATCTATAAAATAGCGGACTTTCGAATGACAACTCTGCACCTCTGCCGAGTTCGCGCGTGTGTGTGTTCTGATCAGCTATGGAAGGTAGCAGCGAAAGTATATCCTACAATATTGTGAGTCTATAAATTGTGTCGTAGTTGGATCATCATAGGTTCAGATTGAAAGTGAATTTAGTAATAAGTTAGGTTTGAATTTCACTGTAGATTAGTATGTCTCGGGTAAAGTTTGTACTGCTAGCATTGTAAATAATTTGTATATAGAATTGTATTTATAATATGTGTTTTGAGTTCCCAGCAATGTCAGCTGTAAGCAAAGTTGTTATTTGTTAAATGTCGTGATTCCTTGTTTGAACTCTAGTCATTCGTTTTATGTTAGATTGAAGACCATTCAGGAGTCAACACGAAAGTCATGATCTTGGGTAGAAAGTAGGATAGTACTTTATAAACTCCCTATTAAAACATGCATTCTATACCAACCCCTTAATACGACGCAATTAATTTACGCATCCCCCAGTTCCTCTAACAATCCGATTTATCGAGTTGTTGTTGTTGAGACCCAGACCGTCCGACCTACCAGAAAGGTGTAAGGTAACTGTTTGGACGACCGGGAAGTGCCACCCAATTTAGGCCGGAATCCAGTGGGGGAGGCATCCACAGGGACCGTGCCCTCCTTCCCCTACCCCCAACCTCTCGGAAGGACTTACGGACCTACATATTTAACGTGATCGTACTCCGCATGCACGCGGCGCAGTTGTAGCAGCGTGCAAATCCAGCGCGCAAACCACCGGGCTACCGCTCCCGAAATGTGCCAACAGCACGCGGTGTTCCCAGGTGGTCACCCACCCAAGTACTAACCGCGCCCGATGCTGCTTGACTTCGGTGATCTAACGAGAACCGGTGTTTTCAGCACGGTACGGCCGTTGGCCCAATTTATCGAGTGTAATATTACCAATTTATCGAGTTATTATTACACCAATTTATCGAGTTATTATTACACCAATTTATCGAGTTGTTGTTGTTGAAACCCAGACCGCCCGACCTACCAGAAAGGTGTAAGGTAACTGTTTGGACGGTCGGGAAGTGCCACCCAATTCAGACCGGAACCCAGTGGGGGAGGCATCCACAGGGACCGTACCCTCCTTCCCCTACCACCAACCTCTCGGAAAGACTTTCGGACCCACATGTTTAACGTGATCGTACTCCGCATGCACACGACGGCAGTTTTGGCAGTGGCTGGAATCGAAACCGGGCCTACCGAGTGCAACTCCAGCGCGCTAACCAATGGGCTACCGCGCCCTACCAATTTATCGAGTCGAAAGCCCAGACCACCCGACTCGTCCGAAGACTTAGAGCAGCTGGTTGGATGGCCGGGTTGAGCCAATTTATCGAGTGTAATATCTCAAATATTTTATCACCAGTTTGCAATTTCTGGTCATACTCCCCCCCCCCCCCCCCTCCCCTCTCTAATTTTATAGGTCATACAATTCAGGCTCTAATCAATCTATCTATAAACAAAGTTTGCATCATTTGAATTGTTTAAAACGTGAATCTGAAGATAAAGAAGATATTTGATATTTGAAGGATATTTGAAGAATTTGAAGGTATTCGAAGATATTTGAGATAGTTGAAGATATTTGACATATTTGAAGAATTCGAAGATATTTGGAGATATTCGAAGATAATGTAGTTTGAAGATGAAGATAAAGTAACTCACATGATTTAAAAATTCAAATTCTGAATTTTTGAATTGGAATGACCTCTCAATAACTTTCCTATTCAGCTGGATCATGGAGCCAGGATCTCCATGGTTCAGCTCATGGAGTTAGAGATGGAGGTGGTGTATCTCAATCTCTCACTCCATCAGCTGAATGCAGTTTTACTTTTTATTTAATCAGGTATTAAAATCTCATGATCAAGCATTTACATTACGTTGCGGCGACGCATCTAGCTTGAGATTACAAATACAACAAGAAAGATCAATCAAGTATAACGTATTGAATATGAAACACGTTCTAACTGAAATGCAATTTTATTTAAACATCTATAAAATGCGATACATTCTACGGTGATATTTTTTTTAATTATCGCAGAACTACAATAATTTATTTTACTTGAAAACTTAAAGCCATGGAGGTAAAAGTACTTTTGAACTCCGTGCTTAAAACGTTATCGAAAACGGCAATGATATAAAAATCGTCTGCTTCTCTATGTAAAATCAATGAAAATTTTATTCATATCACCTATATTCCAGACTTAAATACTTTAGCGTTAAGAAATACACCTCATCATACAGCTTAATTTGTTTACATTCTGTATAACGTTAAAATTAAGCTTCGTTGTACAAATAATAAAAGTTTGATGATCATTTAAACTCAAAAATAGTGTAATTGTATTGACGCAGAATATATATTTTCAGATGGGTCAAGTGATCTCTTCATATAATATGGGTGTCATTATTATTTAAATTTTTATTTAAAGAAAGCTGCAGAACATATTTTGCTCAAATTTCTTTTATATATTTTATGAGATAATTTTAATAATTCCTAAAATTTTCGAAGTAATTTGTGACTTTTAATTTTGCTTAAAAAATATTTGAAAAAGTAGGTCCCATAAGGACCAATGTATTTCATTTTTTCAACTCGGGTTCAATCCAAAACTAATTGGGTGATATTATTGATTTACATTCCTATATATCCCACAGACCGTCTCAACAACACACTAAAATTTCATTTTGATAAAGTCATTTTTACGGCAGTTATCGTGCGAACAGACAGACAGACAGAATGAACAAAGTCATAAACACTTTTCAACTATGTTGTAAAGTGTTAAAAATAGCAAAATATGCCAAACTTTGAGAGGCTATTTCTCCAGACCTAAAGATTTATTTGAGAAACGAATTTCAGATTTGGATTTGGCATGATCAAATTAGTATACAGTTTTCTCAGCCCTCGGGGTTGCATTAAGTGCTCTGACATACTGACACTGTGCTTTTAGAGAGGTGACTGATTTGTCTCCATTTTGAACATTTATTAGCTTGTATCCCCTAACTAGATTTTGGATATAAAATATTACATTTTAAGAGCAAAATGCGATGCTATTTTATACGATGATAAATGTGTGGAATTGCGATATAAACTCTTCGTGTCTAAGAAAATCAGAAGATTCAACGTGCTAAGGACATTGCTAGAAGTTTAGGCAAGGAAAGCAGTATTATCAAAGATCTAGAATTCATTTTAAAAGAAATCAGTGGTTCTAAAATAAAACTTACTTGAATTAACAGCAACAAAGACGATTTAGAAAGTGAAGAAATAGGCAAACTAGCTGAGGCAACGAAACAGAATAAATAACTTTAAAATCAAAGCCAACCAAAAATAGGTTTTAAAGTCCTTTAATAAAATCTCCTTTCCTCGACGTACAAAAATAACACGGCCAAAGCGCTTTCGGGCATCACCATGTCCTTCATCAGTGGTGAAGTGAAAATGCAGTGCAAACAAGTGCTACATATAGGCCATAACCGCCAGGCAAAATTTACAGATCACCCATTTACGACTTTACATGTGTTATATTTTTATAAACACAAGGCATTTAAAATTTAAAAATTATAAAATACTAATTACAATAGAGTTTAAGGATTATAACCGAAATGAAAATGTCGTCGAAACGTAAATTACATCAACTGCTAAATTTTCAGAAAATCATATAAAGGCTTGACAAGCATGCAGTTGAGAACGAGTCGCCAAGGGTAACTCAGGGTCTGAACTGGCTCAAAATCACAAATAGACTCAAGGTAAAGATATATAAAAGATATTCATAAAGTTACATATTATGGGGTTATTGCAACTGATAAAAAGGAAAGTTTTATCAAACATAGGATGAAAATTACAGTTATAACACACTGGGCAAGAGCTGTAGACAGTTAACTGCCTGAAGTAGAAGCTGCCTTCTAGTAATCAAAAATCAAGGTATATTCCAGAAAGCAAAAATCAAGGAAGTAAGAAGAAAGTTGCTTGCAGAAAGTAGAAGCAAGCTGTATTGCAAAAAGCAGAAGTTTCCTTGTTACATAAAGCATTTGACGAAAAGTCCCCTGCGGGAAGAATGTTTCTGTTTGCATCATTAGGAAATAACTTGCAAAGATAAGGAAAACTTGAGAAACGCATATAAGCACAAATAACACAATAAGGCAGCATACAGCTGTTTCGAGAATAAACTGGATATCCTTCGTCAGTGCAAGAGAAACAAACAAACCAAAAGAGGAATAGGTACAAATGGAAGAATGAGCCAATCAGAAAGCAGTATGAAGGTTGAACCTATGGAATTTTATTCCTTTTGAATTTCAAGTTTGTTGGTTTTCTTGCACTGACTAATGGGATCCAGTGCATCCCCGAAATAGCTGTATGATTCATTATTGCGTTATTTGTGCTTATATACGTTGCTTCAGTTTTCCTTATTCTTCGCACAACGAGTATTTTACTTATTGACAAATTGACTGTTTTGAGGTAATGTATCCAAGCCTGTTGAGAAGTGTCTCATTTCTCAGCAGGCTTGGATACATTAGAAAGGCTTGGATACCCGGTTATCACCTCTGAGGGGTGATAACCGGGTGATTCTGACTTATTGATTAACACTTAAGATGTTTGTAGGCTCGGAAAATTCAGCATATGGCAAAGTTTAGCAAATTTAGCATCAATGTACAAGACTCAAAATTGAAAATGTTGACCGTTTTCTCTCCCATTGTGCCGACCAACTTCAGAATTCGAGGGATCAGCTCTCCATCCTCCTCGAAACCCCTTCGAGGAGGGAGGAAAAGGATCGCTGGCAAAAGATCAACAAGATAAAGATCCCAGATGAACAAAAGGGGGTTGCCCACGTGTTGGATGAAAAGCTGGATATGGATGGACCTAGGGGGTTGACCGGGGATTATAGAATCGTTCGTGACTCATTCGGTCCCCTTAAGTTCTTTCCTTGGATGGAGGGGGTGGCAGGTATGATGAATTAAAGCAGAAGATGGGGGGGGGGAGACCCCTCCTTTATGCAGAACAAAAAATGAGAAGGGGGAGACAAGATTCATGTCCCGTATGGGGATGGTGATCGTGCGCCTATAAATTGGGGTATTGGAGAATATGGAGGGGGGGGGGGGTGTCCAAAGATGAAAGTCGTCTGCGGAATGGAATGAGTGTTTTGACTCATTTCTAGCAATTATTATTACGATGACGGGGTTGGTGGTGTTTGAACATTGCCCATTATGTCTTAGTTTCTCCGTTGTGAGTATAAAATTCTGTGAAATTGGAACGCGATAAAGATTTATAGAAGAGTGTACACAACTTTCATTTACGTTAATATTCCTTGTCTGCCCACAAATGTCAAATCTCAATCTCACTAATATACATAGAATATTAATGTCTCGATCTGTTGTCACGCTGGACGATAAATTTGATGATATATTTCACTCATTAACGCCAACCTGGCGACGTTTGGGATATATCGCCGGGTTGGAGATAATACAAATTTTTTTGAAATTTCACTTCACTTTATTAAAAATTCCCATCACTTTGTGAGAATTATTAATTTAATAATTTGGATTCAAAATACGGAGAGTTTCACTGTTCGTGTGGCAGATGCGTTTTGTTAGAAAAGTATTCACTATTCTCTTTAACTCATACCACTTAACATCGTTCTCTAAACAATAAGTTTCCTTATACATCTCTATAGAAATACCTAGAACAAACTAGATAATTCGTGAAATTCTTGACCGCAATTACTTGGAACATAGAATATTCTCAAACTTGCTAGAAGTCGCCGAGTTGGCTATATGTCGCTAAATGTATCACCTAGGTCACCAAATTTGTTGCCAAGATCAAGCGATGACTCTTTCAACAAGGATGCTTTACATATAGAGAAAATATATGATTTATTTGTGACAATATTTATTATCATTCATTGAATATTTTTATATTCCAACCAACTCTATTCCATAGACAATGTAGTACCAATACATAAAAAATGCCATCAGTATCAGCAAGTTTATCTCTCTACGAATGTTTGTTAGCAAGCTATATTTTTTTTTCTTCAAAAATATCTTTAAATTAAAAACAAATAATAATAATTCAAATCGGCAATTAGTCAAGCAGATGAATTGAATGCGTTTAAACTCATTTATGTGTGTTATTAAACTAATTTTTATGCATGTCATAGTATAACAAATGCATAACAAATACTATTCTACTTCTGCGTAACAAATACTGTTCGTTTGCTAATAGACTACAGTGCTTTCATTTCCTTGTGAAATATATTTTTTTTTCTTTTTTTCATTATCATAATCTCAAGTTCAAAATAACTAGCGTTTTAGTCATACAATTTCAAAGCAAATAGTCCCCAAAATCTAGTTTCTACATTTATGACTATAATTTTTCATAAAATAAAACTCACTACGTGTTAAGCCTTTATATGATTTTTCTGAATATTTAGTAAATGCTTTAGTTTGCTTTTGACGACATTTCTATTGGTTACCATTTAATTTATGAACCTTTTTACTTTTATTATATTTTTTATAATTTTATAATTAAATTATATTTTAAATGTCTCGCATTTATAAATGTAAAATGGTTAATATGTAAATTTTGTCTGGCGGTTACGGCCTGTATTTAAGCACATGTTCGCCACTTATTTTCACTACGCCACTGATGAAGCGCATAGTAATGCCCGAAAGCGCTAAGCGTGTAATTTTAGTACGTCGTAAAAGGAGATTTTAATGAAATACTTTTAATTAGGCCAATTGTTTGATTATCTTTATTGTTGAAGTATAATATTTCATATTTATACGTATGTTTGCAATTGAAATAGCTTGTGAACATCCTCACAGCCACGTATACATGTACGCTCATAGCTCATATACACAAGGACATTATTCTTGCAGTATTTTAAACGCTTTTTAGAGGAATTAAATCTCATAATTCCAAGGAAATTTCAGAAAAAAAATATTTATACTCTGCAAAAGCACATAAAAATATCATTAAAATTAATTTATTAAAATCGCGTAAAATAAGTGAAATGTAGCAAACCAGTTTGCATAAAATCATGACATGTATTTTTTCTACAAAATGTAGCTTTTCTATCTAAAGAAACTAAAGTTCGTTTATCCATAGTATAATACTTCATAGTACAATGCTCGCTCATTTAGCCCTATTTAACATGACTCCTTTTTTGATGAATTAATTAACATAAGTACAAATATCTCGAAAACAGTCCATTCTAAGTAGAGCGCCATCCATTTTTTAAATAAAAAGTTATGTATTGAAATGTTTTTTTTAACATGAAATATTTTCCTGAAGTTTTATGAAAAGTAAAACATGCAAAACACTGGAGAGTTTTCAAATGTACGATCTTGATCATAATCAAAACTTTTCTTGTATTTAGATTCCAACAATCGTGCCAAATTTTGTTCAAATTGACTTGTCTTGACTTGCCCACATACATACCTCCCCTCCGCTCCAACACACACACATACTGAGAGATATATATACACACATAGAGGCACACACCCTCACACAGAGAGAGAGACGCTGTCACATAACCTTCTCTCTCATACCCCCCCCCCCCCCCCTCTCTCTCACACATATAAACAACAACAAAAGAATCACAGTAAAAGTTCAGGTATGTCCGAAACGTAATAATTATAGTAAAACACTGGGGTTTTGAACTTTCAATTTCATTATAATACTTTTTATACGTTATACTGCATATGTCAGAAAAGCAATATAATAGTGCCGATTGATTTCAACAGCTAAAGGCGCATCCTTTCCCAGGGCTGTAAAAACATCGCAGTTACACTAGAAAAGGCAGCTACAAGGGTTGCAAAACAAGAAAATTGAAAAATTTAACAAAATTACTCCCAGAGATGATTTTTTTTTTTTTAAATCATTATTCAAAAGAATGCAAGCTTTAGGACAAAGTCCCAGCAACAGCGTGCAAGATAAAATACAACACAAAATACACAGATTAAAATATAATAAAATGCATTAAAATACAAACTATTGACAACAAATGCGTTTTAAAAGCACCTGCAAATGAATAAATACATATAAATATAAAACATTTGCAACAATTGATTTTTAAAAGCAATTTCCGATGAATAAAAAACATCAAGATGATCGGGTAAG
This sequence comes from Amaurobius ferox, assembly GCA_951213105.1. NCBI lineage: Eukaryota > Metazoa > Arthropoda > Arachnida > Araneae > Amaurobiidae > Amaurobius > Amaurobius ferox. Next base: position 131,709,775 of record OX578150.1, on the reverse strand, counting down.
CTGTTGTAAAGTTCACCGAAATTATTAATCGCACAATAACAGCCAATATTTATACCAAATTTCCTTTCAGCAAACAAATTCATGCTCTTGATAGAATACTGGGTAGCAATATTAGAATGAACTTCTAAAAGAAGGAGGGTAACATAATAAAGGGTTAAAGAAAACGAAATCATAAGAAAATATTAAGCAGCTGATAAATGCTATATGTCATTCATCTAACGTTTGAGAGAAATATACAAACAGGGATACTCTGCTCTTCGTGAACTTAAAGCTTATTTACGATTATATTCTATGTAAAAACCCCACAAGCACATTAGACAAAATAAATACTCACATAACCCCCTCCCTCAACCCTTCACTACAATTCCGAATTCAAAATCTATTTATCACTCACGTCAGATATGAAGCTTTTGTTTGTGGCAATAAAAACGCACAATGAGCTCACTTATTTTCCTAGAGGCGAATATTCCGAAATCGCAGCATAAAAATCGTCTGCGAATTGTTCTGCTTAGGCAGGACCGCTCCTATATATAGTGTGGGCCCATACAAAACGTTTATCCACGCACTTCATGTTTGATTATATTTCTCCATGTAAATCTTTTATATCTTCACCTGAAAAAAAAATATGGGCTCCGGGCTTTCTCACTTGAGTGTTGTCTGTCCCTCCCCCCCCCCCCCCCCCCCACGGGCGGCCCTGACTCAGGCACCCAACAGCGACTTTGTTGAGCGATACAGAAATAATTTGCAAAATATATGACAGAAATAATTCGCAAAATATGACAGATATAAGGAATGGTTTGATTTTATTTTGTATATTTCATTTTTACTTTCCCTACAATGCGTGGTGATGTATAGTGAAAGTATTGGAATCATGCCGAAAATCACAACTTGAGTTTTCGACGGATCTACGAGTTTTGGGACTTTTAGAACACGAAACAACTATTTTTGACGTGACGTCTGTATGTGTGTCTCAGTGTTTCTGTCAGGCATACATCCGGGGGGGGGGGGGGGAAGCCCCGCCCCGGAATTTAATTCTTTAAATTTAATTCCTTAATTTAATTCTTTAAATTTAAAATTCTAAAGCTTTATTTCTGAGAGAGTAATTTTCTAAACCTTCTTAATTTATTAGAGCCATGGAAAATTCTTAATTTTAAAATTTAACGTTCCATTGTTAATACTTTATGATGGGATTTAAATAGGTTTTAATCTAAAGTTTCTATACTGATTTTTTAATTTAACTAAGTTGGGAATTCTAAAATTCTAAGTATGTGTGTGATTAAGTTTAAACTTTTTAATTCTTTCTGAATTGTTTGCCTGTGAGCAGAGTTTTGTAATTTGTCCTTTGAACTAATTTGAAGTATTAATTTAATAAATTAATTTTCTTAAAACTAATTATTATGTCTCTTTTTTAAATTTTATTCACAACAGGTTATAATGCAAAACCCAACAGTGTTACTTACTTAATTGTTTCCCTGTGTTCTAATTTGTTTAACTCAATATTCATATTGTAAAAACTATTGCTCTTTTGTATTATGATTCTGAAATATTGAAATCAATATTTTATACTTCTGATTTCATAATTATTTGTCAAATCAAATTTTAATTTGAAATTTCACAGCTCGCATAGTTCATATACGCTAGTCCATTCAAATCCCGGTTTTTTGCTCGTTATTTTAATATTTTATTCTTTTATAATCATTGACTTGCTTTCTTTTGAATTCTCCTATTATTTATGTCTGATAGTGTTCAAGGATCTCGATAACAGTCACTGTTATCTTTTCTTGTTTAAACTACATTTTTCCTGCCCTGAGGAAGGAATCTAATTCAGTTTCCGAAATCGATTGATACCGCTATATATTTGTTATCCACTAACAGCGTTGCATCATTTACAGGCTCTCTGAAGCAGCATGAAATACATATATAATTTTAAACTACACTGATTTATAAAATTTAGTGGTAGTTAAAATTAATACAAGAGATATATGAAAGAGCCTTTATAAAGTGACAAATGACGTATGCCCTTAATATCTGACGGAGCTACTTAGCATTTTTATTCCGTTTCGTATATTTATTTCGTACAGTTATACGGATTTTCTAAAACCCGGGAGTAACATCTCCGGAACTGAAAATTTTTAGTGATCGCCTTTCACGTATTCAACCGGAAATACAAAAAGAACCGGAAGTTGAAATCCTTAGTAAACCTCCATTAACCGCCAAAATTTTAAGTTGAATTAGCTATATTTTGAGCTCAATTTATAGCACATCCTGAGAAATAATGTTTCAAGAACTTTTTATTTTTCACATATACAGCAAAATTTTTACTACCAATAAATTTATTATATCCAAAAATTAATTACAAAAAATAATTCGAAAATAGTTTACTTCAATAACAGGGAACTCTGGAAACGAGTGCATTTTTCATATGGCTATTTTAGATAATATAATCCATTCATTTTGAAACTCAATATTGCCATAGACATCTTTCGTTGAGTGTTGCGCCATCTGGTGGCGTATCTAATCGTTTTTTCTCTATCTCACCCAAAGCATCCTAATGTAATCCAAGGGAATTTCTACAAATTTGAGGCAGTATCAAAATAAAAGTTTCCTTTCATCGAATTCAACTTTCTATGGCAGACACCCATGGTTTTCATATTCAATGCTACTTATGGACTAGCAAATTATATACTTTTTAATATGATGTATATTTCAGAGTGTGGAGTAATCTCTTCGATAAGTTCAACCTAAAAATATCTTAATAAAATCAATCATGTGAATGTTAGATGACATCAATTGTTTCGAGGGTATTATGTATCCCCTTCAACAGGTCGAAAAGTAATAAGTCCGAATTAAAAGGTTATATGCAAATAGTCGTCATGTAGATATATAAAAATTTTCTAAACATGTATATAACCATAAATATGTATGAACATGTATAAACCTATACTATATACAGCTGGCTCTCTTCTTCAGGCCTTATCGGCCTGTGTTGATATGTTTATGGTCGGGGTCTCGATTTGAATGTATGTTACCCTGATACGAATTCTAGCTTTGGGTGTCCCATATCTATCTATTCGACTGTTTGTCTGCCTATCACCTTACACTTCTTCCTTAGCGGTTGTTATGAAAAGGCACTGCTTTTTGGACTGAAGAAGAGGGCTATAAAACCCTCTCGAAACAATTGTAGTCTCCTAGTTTTCATATGCCTGCTTTCTTCAAGTAAGTTTCAATTAATTATACTGATTATTTCAATTAATTATTTCAATATTATTTCATTTAATTATACTGATATTAATTATAGTAATAAATTTATTACTTTTATATTGTGTTTTAATAAACTAAATAGAATTTATATCTATATAATAATTGTATAGTGGGTATTAGTCTAAATTATTGCACACTTATAGCAGCGATCACGTGACAGAATCTTACGGGGGGGTGGGGGTGGGCAGATTTTCCTTTCATTCTCCCCGGGAAAGGAGGAAATAGTGTTTCCTTAAAAACTTTACCTGACTTGTTATTTTCAGAAGTCAACCTATGATCTAGAAAGTTTAATCTTTGCATACTTATAGTATACACAATAAGGTAAAATTTAACAGTAAGAATTTTGACAACTTCCTCAAGAGTCCGGCCGCCTATCTTGCTGCTCTATGTCTAAGGATGAACCGGACGGTCTGGGCTTTCGACTTTCCTCAAGAGTGTAAAAAAAGTATTTTCAGATCCCCCCCCCTCCAGAACCAACCCCTCAGATGGCCTAAAAGACTTAAAATTAGACTTAGCACTTGACACACTTATCGTGTCGTCGACGGGGCACTATCTAATGGAACCAAGATTTCCATTTCTCTTCAACACATTCGGAATGGGTGTGGAAAAAGTTGTTCCAGACACCTCAGAAGCCTGCAATGCCCTAAACGGTCGAAAACTGTATGTTAACACGTCAAAATAATCAATACTTTAAAAATAAAGACAACCAAAAAATTGGCCTTAATTAAAGTATTTTATTAAAATCTCCTTTTACGACGTGCTAAAAATTACATGGCCCTAGAACTTTCGGGCATTACCATGACCTTCATCAGTGACAAATTGAAAATAAGTGGAAACATGCGCTTAAATAAAGACCATAACCGCCAGACAAAATTTACATATTAATCATTTTACATTTTTAGATACGAATCATTTAAAATATAATGTAATTATAAAATACAAATCAAACATTAGAAGGAAAAAAGGTTCATAAATTAAATGGAGAGAACAAGTATAGGTTTTGCTTTATGAATCCTTTTTTATTTATCTTTACCGTGATTCTATTTGCAATTTTTATCCCGTTCAGACCCTTAGTTGTGCTTGGAGTCCCATTCTCGACCCACTACATGTTAAACCGTTATATGGTTTTCTGAAAATTTAGTATTTGCTTTATTCTGTTTTGACGACATTTCTATTGGTTACCATTTAATTTATGAACATTTACCCCTTTCAATGTATGTTTTGTATTTTATAATTAAATTATATTTTAAATGCCTCGTATTTAAAAATGTAAAATATGTAAATTTTGTCTGGCGGTTATAACCTGTATTTAAGCACATGTTCGTTAATTAGTTTCACTTCGCCACTGATGAAGGGCATTGTAATGCCCGAAAGCGCTACGGCTGAGTAATTTTAATATGTCGTAAAAGGAAATTTTAATAAGACTTTTAATGGCCAATTTTTTGGTTGTCTTTATTCTTAAAGGTTAAAACTTTGCACACTTACAATATGGACTATAGACCATGACACAAAACCTAAATGGGCGAATTTTCATTTAATAAGAATATTTTCGACGATAAGTGCCATATAAAAACAAAATAAAACTTAAAAAAAAATCTAATTACATCCTTTTTTTTCTTTAATAAGAGTGTTAGTTTTCTTATTTTTGACAGACCTAAATACTAATTGTACAACAAAGCTGCAACGTTTGAAAGCAAATGAAAAAATCCGACATGGGCAGCACATGACTTTTCCTACAGACTCAAATTAATTTTTTCTTTATTCTTATTAATAATTAACTAGGTTTAATTGCTTAAAATAACACTAAATTTGCACTTTTAATTCATTTTTTGTTTTATTTGGTAATTGGACATTTTTTTTAAAAGCGATGTAACTAAAATGCGAGAAAACTTTAAAATTTCTAGAACGGTTAGTCCTGGAATGATGGAGTTCATTTATTTCTTTCTCTCATCAAAAATTACGCATAAAACAAGCATTTAATGGATACATTTGAGCAAACGTAGTCTTTTATTTTTGATTTTGGCAATTTTTGAGAGCCATTTCGTAAACAAAGGCAGTTTCTTCTTTTCCAAATCTTAAAAAAATCTTCCCACAAGTGACTTATCTACCAAATTTTATGAAATTCGATCCATTACTTTTTGAGTTAGAGTGGATACAAACATTGCACAGACAGACAGACAGACAGATGCACAGGCAAACACATAGACGTCACGCTAAAAATAGTTTTTTCGTATTCTAGAAGTCCTGAAACGTGAAGATCAATCGAAAACTCGAGTTGCAATATGATTCCAATATTTTCCCTATACATTACCATGTATTGCAGGGAAAGTAAAAAATCTGATGTGGGCAGCACATGACTTTCCCTGTAGACTCAAATTCATATTTTTATATTTCTTTAATAATTCGTTAGATTGAGTTTGATTGCGCCAAATAACACTGAATTTGCATTTTTAATTCAATTTTTGTTTATATTTAGTAATTGGACATTTTTCCGAAATCGGCGTAACAAAAATGCAAGAAATCTCAAATATCTTGAGAACGGTTAGTCCTAAAGCATAATGGAGTGTGTTATATTCTTTTACTCGTCAAAAATTGCGTATAAAACAAGAATTTAATTGATACATTTGAGTATACGTAGTCCTTTTTTTTTAGATTTTGGCGATTTTTGCGGGCCATTTCGTAAAAAAAGGCAGGTTGTTCTTTTCCGAATTATACCAAAATCGAATCAGCACCAGAGTATCCCACAAGTAACTTAGTTACCAAATTTTGTGAAATTTGGTCAATTAGTAATTTAGCTAGAGTGGATGCATGAAATTTTTAATGGCCATTGCGCAAAAAAAGGCGGGTTCTGTTTTCGTGAATCCTGCCCAAAACTAATCAGCACCAGGGTTTCACCCAAGTGACTAACCTACCAAATTTTATGAAATTCGGTCCAGGAGTGTTTTAGATAGAGTGAATACATACATTGCACATACAGACAGACACCCAGACAGACACACAGACGTCACGCTAAAAATAGTTTTTTCGTATTCTAGAGGTCTCGAAACGTGAAGATCCGTCGAATACTTTCCCTACACATTACCATATATTTCAGAGAAAGTAAAAAATGCTGCTCCTAAAATTACCAGAGAACAAAAAATGTTCTGCTTTGAAAAAATCTAGAAACCACTGTCACTAGAGAAAAAAACCTGATGTGGGCAACACACGACTTTCCTAATATAATGTAATGAATTTACTACTTTTACAGTAAAAAAATAGGTTTTTCTTATAGTAGATACTAATATTCTTTCCAAGACATTGAATTTTCGACAATGAGTCGTCATTTTCATTGATTTAGAGTCATTTTTATTCATTTGGCGAGATTTTCGTTAATTTGGCAACATTTCAAAAAGTCGCCAAGTTGGCGATATTCCGCCAAATTCGTCGTCAAAATCTCGCCAAGCGTTATGCACTAAGAAATAAGTTAATCTTACAGCAGATAAATGACTATTGGCGTTCAAATACAAACGTATTACTCAGAGTATCTTTTTTCATGAATGGAACGAGCTAGATCCACGAGAATGATGTCACCCAATTTATCGCAAGGTACTACATATGAAAAGTGAACATGTTTATCAATAGGAAATATTTTATTTTTATTTTAAATCACTTTTTGATATTTTTTTTAAAAATGTACAATATCTCGAGAACGGTTCGTGGTAGCGTTCTAAAATTTATGTCAATCGCTTTCTAATGAAAAATTACATAAGAAATGTCTATTTGCGCAACTTTATTAGTGGTTTTGAATTTTTGACGATTTTTTCAACATTTCATTCGAAAATTTAGGGGGTTTCTGAACATTCGATTGCGTATAAAAACAATAGGCTTCCAGTGTTTATGGATTGTGATTTTTGTACCAAATTTGGTTCAAATCAGTCCATTCGTTCGTCAGTTATCGTCTCCACAGACCCACTGACACACACACACACACACACACACACACAGACATCACTTCAAAAACGTTTGATTCGTCATCAGGGATGCTTGAAACGTGCTCTCCCGTCGAAAACTCGAATTCGAATTTTCGACCCCGTCACAATACTTTCCTTATACATTATGTATATAAGGAAAGTAAAAATCAAATGTGGCCAACACATGAATTTCCTTATACAATGCAATGAATTTACTACTTTAACAGTAAAACAATAGGTTATTCTTATAGTAGATATATTCTTTCCAAGATATTGAATTTTCGTCAATTAGTCGTCACTTTTATTGATTTAGCCTCATTTTTATACATTTGGCGAGTTTTTCGTTAATTTACCAGCATTTCAAAAAGTCGCCAAGTTGGCGACATTTCACCAAATTCATCGCCAAAATCTCGCCAAGTGTTATGGATGGAGAAAACTTATTCTTACAGCAGATAAATGACTATTGGCGTTCAAATACAAAAGTATTACTCAAAGTAACTTTTTTCATGAATGGAATGAGCTAGATCCACGAGAATGATGTCACCCAATTTATCGCATGGTATTACATATGAAAAGTGAACTTGTTTCTCAATAGGCAATATTTTTTTTTTATTTTACATGATTTTTTGATAATTTTTTAAAAAAATGTGCAATATCTCGAGAACGGTTCATACTAGCGTTCTAAAATTTGTGTTAATCATTTTCTAATGAAAAATTACACAAGAAAAGTCTGCCAAAACTGCCGCCGTGTTCATGCGGAGTACGATCACGTTAAACATGTGGGTCCGAAAGTCCTTCCGAGAGGTTGGTGGTAGGGGAAGGAGGGTACGGTCCCTGTGGATGCCTCCCCCACTGGGTTCCGGTCTAAATTGGGTGACACTTCCCGGCCGTCCAAACAGTTACCTTACACCTTTCTGGTAGGTCGGACGGTCAGGGTTTCAACAACAACAACAGCAAGAAAAGTCTATTTGCGTAACTTTATTAAAGGTTTTGATTTTTTAATGATTTTTTTCAAAATTTCACTCGGAAATTTAGGTGGGTTCTAAACATTCGATTGCGTATAAAAACAATAGGCTTCCAGTATTCACGGATTGTGATTTTTGTACCAAATTTCGTTCGAATCGGTCCATTCGTTCGTCAGTTATCGTCTCCACAGACTCACTGACACCCACCCACACACACACACAGACATCACCTCAAAATTGTTTGATTCGTGATCAGGGATGCTTGAAACGAGCTCTCCCGTCGAAAACTCGAATTCGAATTTTCAACCCCGTCACAGTACTTTCCTTATACATTATGTATATAAGAAAAGTAATAATTTACTGCTAATAGTATTTTTTATTATCTCTACAGTACATGGTAATATATACGGAAAGTATTGGAATCGTGTTGAAAATCGCAACTAAAGTTTACGAGGGATCTATACCTTTTGGGACCTCTGGAACACGACAAAACTATTTTAGCATGACGTCTGTGCGTCTCTCTGTATGTATGTGTATATATCCGCTCTAACTCAACTAATTTACTGAATTTCATGAAATTTTATACGTAAAATATTTGTGGGTGATCCTGATGCTGATTAGATTTTGGTACGATTAAAATAAAGATCCTGCCTTTTTATTTTCCTTATGTACAATAATGTATACGGAAAGTATTGTGACGGTGTCGAAAATTCGAATTCGAGTTTTCAACGGGAGAGCACGTTTCAAGCATACCTGATCACGACATTTCTCTACAGTACATTTTTAAAGTGATGTCTGTGTGTGTGTGTGTGTGTGTGTGAAAGTATGTGTGTGTGTGTGAAAGTATGTGTGTATGTGTGTGTGTGGAGACGATAACTGACGAACGAATGGACCGATTCGAACGAAATTTGGTACAAAAATTGCAATCCTTAAACACTGAAAGCCTATTGTTTTTATAAGCAATCGAATGTTCAGAACCCCCCTAAATTTTTGAGTAAAATTTTGAAAAAATCGCCAAAAAATCAAAACCTCTAATAAAGTTACGCAAATAGACATTTCTTATGTTAATTTTTATTAGAAAACAGTTGACATAAAGTTTAGAACACTGACGTGAACCGTTCTCAAGATATTGCACATTTAAAAAAAAAAAATTATAAAAAAATAATATAAAATAAAAATAAAATATTTCCTATTGAGAAACACGTTCACTTTTCTTATGTAATACCATGCAATAAATTTGGTGACATTATTTCCTTGTATCTAGCTCTTTCCATTCATGAAAAATTACTTTGAGCAGTACTTTTGTATTTGAATGCCAATAGTCATTTATCTGCTGTAATAATAACTTATTTTTCCGTCCATAACGCTTGGCGAGATTTTGGCGACGAGTTTGGTGGAATGTCGCCAACTTGGCGGCTTTTTTAAATGTTGCTAAATTAACGAAAAACTCGCCAAATGAATAAAAATGACTCTAAATCAATGAAAATGACGACTCATTGACGACAATTCAATATCTTGGAAAGATTATAGGTATCTACTATAAGAAATACATTTCTTTTAACTATAAAAGTAGTAAATTCATTGCATTATATAAGGAAAGTCATGTGCTGCCTACATCAGATTTTTTACGAAATGAACGGCAAAAATTGTTAAAATCTAAAATAAAAAACTACATATGCTTAAATATATCATTAAAATGCTTGTTTTATACATAATTTTTAACGATGAAAAACATAAGATCAACCTCATTACTCTGGGACTATCCGTTCTCGAGATATTTACATTCTTCGAATTTTTGCTACGCCGCGTTTGGAAATATGTGTAATTACTAAATTAAGTCGAAAATTGAGATAAAAGTGCAAATTCAGTGCCATTCCAAATAATGGTGTGTGTTATTTTGTGCAACAAAACTCAATGAATTATTAAAAAAAAAGAAAAAATGAATTTGAGTTTGCAGTGCAAAGTTATGTGCTGCCCACATAAGATTTTTCACTCAAACCTTCCATAAAACGTTCCGTTCAAATATTTCTCTTATTCCATTTATCTGCAGCAACACTATTCCGCGACCTCCCCCCACCTCCCCTTTCAAACTTTCTCCGCGAAGAAATCAACAATCCGGGCAGAAAATTATCCGGCAGATTCCGGACGTTTTCCCAGAATAACCGCCCGGAAATGGGGTAGCACCCCCCCCCCCCCCAAATCTCGGCAAACCCTAAATTATTTAAAGTGAGCGTCGACCGCCGCTAACGAGGTTAAAAATGAACATCGTCACCGCTGTCTTGGGATAATCATTAAGATGGGGTGGGGTGGGGGGAAGAAGTTGAGGAGATAATTGCTTTCCACCTTCTGGGGATGGGGAGGCAGAAGGTAACGGTGATGATTCTTTAGCTGGGATTTATGGAAGCTAAATTACTGATTCTGAGAGGATAGACGTGTGTGGTCTAGAAGTCATTGAATTAAAAAAAATCTGATGTGAGCCGTACATGACTTTCCCTGCAGACTCATATCCACGTTCTCTTTATTTCTTCAATAATTCATTAAATTGAGTTTAATGGTACAAATTAACACTCATAATTATTTTAAATGACACTGAATTTGCACTTTTAATCCAATTTTTGTTTTCATTTGGTTGTTGTTGTTGTTTATAACCTCCTGTTTCGGTGGAACCACAAACAGGACCAGTGATGCCAGAAGACGGACAAAGAATGACACAAGACAAGATCACAAAGTTTATTAACACAAACAACATCACTGAAGAAGGTTAAGGGGGGTGCAGCTTCTCATTTAGCGAGGACCCAGAGGGCGGAAGACTGTCTTCATCCTCAAGAAAACAACCATGCCTTACTCGGGATTCGAACCCAAGCCCACTAGACAGCAGTCGAAGACGCTATCCACTTCACCGCCTGGGCGGCTTTCATTTGGTAACTCGGGTTACTTTTAAAGGTGGCTTGGCGAAAATTAGAATAAACTAAAATAGCTCGAGAACGGCTAGTCCTAGAGTAATGGGTTTGATTTTATTCATTTCATCGTTAAAAATTATAAAAATTACGTATAAAATAAACATTTAAAAGATATATTTAATTACACGTAGTCTTTAATATTAGATTTTTGCGGGATATTTCGTAAAAAGAGCAGGCTGCTTTTTCGAATCGCACCAAGATCTAATCAGCACCAGGGTATCCAACAAAAGACTTATCTACCGAATTTTGTGAAATTTGGTGAATTAGTGAATTTGCTAGAAATTTGGTGAATTAGCTAGAGTGGATACATGATATTTTTTCAGGCCATTTTGCAAAGAAAAGTGGGTTTTCTTATCCCGATTTGTACCATAAATTAATAAACACTAGGGTCGCACCCAAATGACTTATCTATCAAATTTCCACGAGATTTTCCACGAGATCCACGAGAATGATGTCACCTAATTTATCGCATGATATTACATATGAAAAGTGAACATGTTTCTCAATAGGAAATATTTTATTTTTATTTTATATGATCTTATGATAATTTTTTGAAAAATTTATAATATCTCGAGAACGGTTGATGCTAGCTTTCTAAAATTTATATCAATCGTTTCCTAATAAAAAATTACATAAGAAATGTCTATTTGCGTAACTTTATTAGAGGTTTTAATTTTGTGATGATTTTTTCAAAATTTCATTCGAAAATTTAGGGAGGTTCTGAACATTCGATTGCGTATAAAAACAATAGGCTTCCAGTGTTCACGGATTGTAATTTTTGTACCAAATTTCGTTCGAATCGGTCCATTCGTTCATCAGTTATCGTCTCCACAGACTCACTGACATAATTTGGTACAAAAATTACAATCCGTGAATACTCGAAACCTTTTGTTTTTAAACACAATCGAATATTCAGAATCCCCCTAAACCCTTTTTGAGTAAACTTTTGAAAAATTGTCAAAAAATCAAAATATTTAATAAAGTTACGCAAATACACATTTCTTAAGTAATTTTTCCTTAGAAACAATCACTCGAAAATTTATGGGGTTTCTGAACATTCAATAGCGTATTAAAAACAGTGGGATTCCAGTATTCATGGATTGTAAATTTTGTACCAAATTTCGTTCGAATCGGTCTATTCGTTCATCAGTTATCGTCTCCACAGACTCACTAACACATACACACAAACACACACACACACACACACACACACACACTGACATCACCACAAAAATATTTTATTCGTGATCAGGGATGTTTGAAACGTTTCTCCCGTCGAAAACTCGAATTCGAATTTTCGACCCCATCACAATACTTTCCTTATACATTATTGTATATAAGGAAAGTAAAAACACTATGCATCGGATAAGCAAAATTTAAAAAACGTATTTAATAACAAATAAATTAAAAATAATAACTAAATTATTATTTTATTTGTGCTTAAATACCTTACTCAAGTGTTCCTGAAAAGTGGCCAATTTTAATTAATAGTGATAATTCAATGCCAAAAACATAGCACCGTTGATGATTTTGTATATCATTATTTCGCTGTGAAAAAAATAAAGTCATTGCATTATGTAGAGAAAATGTGGTGCCCGCATCCTATTTATTTATTTATTTAATTTTCTGAGTCACTAGGTAAGTTACTACAGTCTAAAAATGTTATCTTCAAAGTTCGGGAGAGTGCTATGCTCTTCCTGTAAGCCTGTAGAAGTTGTTTCTCCTTGGGTATGCTGTCCTTGAAGAAAACCCCATTTACATTTAGTAAGTCCAAATTTGTAGAACAAACTACCATTTTAGTAGGTCTAAAATGCGTCGTAAAACAGCTTATTCGTTAAAAGCAGGTTATGTTCATCTTACAGTATGACGCATTTTCGTACATACAAAATGATTATTGTTACTTTCCTTATATACATACTATAATATATAAGGAAAGTATTGTGACGGGGTCGAAAATTCAAATTCGAGTTTTCGACTGGAGAGCACGTTTCAAGCATCCCTGATCACGAATCGAACATTTTTGAGGTGATGTCTGTGTGTGTGTGTGTGTGTGTGTGTGTGTGTGTGTATAGACGATATCTCACGAACGAATGCAGCTATTTAAATGCAATTCGGTACAGAAATTACAATCCGTGAATACTCGAAGTCAATTGTTTTTAAACACAATCGAATTTTCAGAACCCCCCTAAATTTTCGAGTGAAATTTTGAAAAATCATCAAAAAATCAAAACCTTTAATAAAGTTACTCAAATAGACATTTCTTAAGCAATTTTTCTTTAGACAACAATTGACATAAACTTTAGATCTCTAGCATAAACCGTTCTTGAGATATTGCACATTTTTCAAATAAATTTATAAAAAAATGCCATAAATTAAAAAAATATATATAACTGTTGACAAACATCTTCACTTTTCATATGTAATATCATGCGATAAATCTGGTAACATCATTCTCATAAATCTAGCTCGTTCCATAAGAAAAGATACTTTGAGTAATACATTTGTATTTGAACGCCAATATTAATTTATCTGCTATAAGAATAACTTATTTCTTCGTCCATAACGCTTGGCGAGATTTTGGCGACGAATTAGGCGGAATGTCGCCAACTTGGCGACTTTTTAAAATGTTGCCAAATTAACGAAAAATCTCGCCAAATGGATAAAAATGACGACTAATTGAAGAAAATTCAATATCTTGGAAAGAATATAAGTATCTACTATAAAAATAAGCTATTTTTTATCGTAAAAGTAGTAAATTCATTGTATTATGTCATGAAAGTCATGTGCTGCCCACATTTTTTCATTTTAACTCAGGGAAATTTCGACCCATTTTCGCACACTGCTTTTTAACACTTTCCAAAATAGTTAAAAAGTGTTTATGACTTTGTTCATTCAGTCTGTCTGTCTGTCTGTTCACACGATAACTGCCGTAAAAATGACTTTATCAAAATGAAATTTTAGTAGGTTGTTCAGTCGGTCTGTGGGACACATGGGAATGCAAATGAATAATATCACCCAATTAGTTTTGGATTTAACCCAGGTTGAAAACATGAAATACATTGAACCCTATGGGATCTCACTTTTTAAACATTTTTTAACCAAAATTCATAAATTGCTTTGAAAATTTTAGGAAATATTCAAATTATCCCATAAAATATATAAAACAAATTTGAGAAAAATATGTTTGGTTGTTTTTTAAGTAAAAATTAAAATAATAATGACATCCATATTATATGAAGAGATCACGTGACCCACTTCAAAATAAAATAAAGCATTCATCTTTTTCCCAATGCCAAAATCGTGATTTTTTAAGTTCTTTTAAATTTATATTTAGTGTTTCATCCGTCCTAAAATCTCTTTATTTTTGCGCATTTTCTGTGTATCTATATTCTGCGCCAACGCAATTATAATATTTTTGAGATTAAATGATCATCAAACTTTGCTTATTTCTACAACGAAACATAATTTTAACGTATGCACAATGTAAACAAATAAAACTGTAAGATGATTTGTATAATAATTGCTGAATTTTTTTAATGCAAAATTTAGCTCTGGAGTCTAGAATATAGGTTATATGAATGAAACTTTCATTTATTTTACATAGAGAAGCAAACGATTTTATAGCATTACCTTTTTCGTTGAAGTTTTAAGCATGGAGTTAGAAAGTACTTTTACTTTCATGGTTTTAAGTTTTTAAATAAAATAAATTATTGTAGTACTGTGATAATTAAAAAATATCACCGTTGAATATTTCACATTTTAAAGATGTTTAAATAAAATTGCATTTCAGTTGGAAAGGGTTTCATAATCAATGCTGTATGCATGATTGATCTTTTTTGTTTTATCTATTTCCGTACATAGGGATTCTATTACGGTTCCGCTCATAGCAATATTTCAACAGTTTTGTACTTAGCTATTTCTGCCACAGTTCCGTACATAACGATTTTGGTCGCAGTTTTCTACATAACTATTTTGTTTCAGTTCCATATATAAATATTTTGTTCCTGGTTCAGTAAATGCAGATTTATATCCTGGCTCCATACATAGCAATTCTTGCCCCAGTTTCATATAATAAGATTTTGTCCCAGTTCCGTACATAACAATTCAAAAAAACTATTTATATTTTGTACTTCATTATTTACTTTATCCACACATAAGATTTTTTCTCCAGTTTCCTATACAACACTTCTTGTCCCATCTATGATCATAGAAATTTTGGTGCCTGTTCCGTATATAATAATTTTTGACCTTACATAAGGATTTTGGACATTCGTACACTTCTATTTGTCCCACATTAGCAATATTCTATCCATTTTCGTAAACGGAAATTTTGTTCTATTTTCCCTGCATAGTGATTTTTGTTCCATATACAGGAAACACACATAATACATATAACGTTTTGTTTCATTTTTATACGTAGCGGTTTTTGCTCTAACTCCTCGCATAGCCATTTTAGTCTCATATACAATCTTTGGAATTTTTATCTCTTTCCTTACATATCGATTCCGTTCCATCTGCATGCATATATATTTTATCCCATTTCTAGTTATAAAGTTTTCGTCCCATTACTATATATAACGTTTTTGTCCCATTTCTATATATAACGTTTCTGCCGCATATATATATGTATATATACATATATATATAACGTTTTTCTCCCATTTCTATATATATATAACTTTTTATCCCATTTCTATATATAACGTTTTTGTCCCATTTCCATATATAACGTTTTTGTCCCATTTTTATATAATGTTTTTATCCCTTTTCTATATAACGTTTTTGCCCCATTTCTATATATATGTAACGTTTTCATCCCATTTCTATATATATAAAGTTTTGTCCCATTTCTATATATTAGTCAATTTTAGAAAATAAATGTAATTGTACAGTAAAAGATTATGCTAAATTTCTCAATCTGGACCTGGGGCGTATAGTGACAGGAGACTTAGGTATTGTTAAAGACATTTCGTTAAGAACCATTATGTCTTTTGGCACTAAATTCAGGGTACCCTCTTGTCATAATTCTATTAAAGTTTTAAAATCCATTAATCTTGATCTTGATAAATATATATATAAATTAGCTACTAAATATGCTATGCCTTTAGAGGCATTTAATGTGAAAATTTACTTTATTAGAATCTATTAAAAATGCTATTAGTAGTATTAAATTGTCTAGATCCATATATAATTTTGATAATATTAAACCCTCCATTATTGATTTACAAAAATCTTTTGTTATCACCTATGTTGATAAAGCCTCTAATAATTATGCTATTATCTGTAAAAAATTTTATATGCAATTTCTGTTCGATTATTTAAAAAATAATAGTCTTTTTAAACTTGATTTACATTCCATTAATAGTATTAAATTAAAAATTATCAATATGTATAGTGACTTAAATATTAAATATAAATTTCTTAAATTTCCATATATTGTGTTTATTCCAAAATTTCATAAAAATACCATTAAATTTCGAACAGTAACTAGTGGGCATAATACTTACTCTACTACTGCGAGTAAATTACTTCTAAATTCTTTAAATCAAATAAATGATAGTTTACGTCAGTCTAGCAATAATTACCTTATTCTTAATAATAGTAAAGAATTAAAGAATAGATTAACATCCATTAAAAATCTAATAGGATTTCAAACTTTTGATTTTAAAGATCTTTTCAATAATATCAAGATCTCTGACCTGTATGATGTAATTTTGGCTCTATACAATGATTATATTATTAATCTTACATTTCATGCTAGTTTTGTTAATTTTCCTAAACTTCTTCACTTTGTTATTTTCAATAATTATATTTTTCAAGGAAATAAATTATACCTACAAGTCTCAGGAGTTCCACAGGGTGGCTGCAGTAGCAGTATGTTAGCTAATTTATATCTTTATCATTTTGAACAGTCCTTTACTTCAATAGATGATACAATATACAGATATGTTGATGATCTGATTTGCTTAGCCCATACTGCAAATTGTGTCATTAATATAGAATTCTATCCTGATAATTTGGAATTAATTTCTAATGAAGCTACTATTAGTAAAAATATTAATTTTTTGGATTTAAATCTTTTTGTTGAACCTTCTAATAGAATTGTTACTAATTTATATGATAAATAAGACTCTTTTAATTTTAAATTTAATAAAATCTTACCATTTAATTTCTGCAACTCATTTCTATTGTTTAGAGATATTTTTCTTAATCAGCTTTTTAGAATATATAGATTATCTGATAAAAAATTCCTTGCTTTATATATTGATAATCTAAAAATTATCAGCAATTTATATAAATATCCCCCTTATTTTGTAAATGGTATAGTTAAAAAATTTAGAATAGCTGGATTTTCTTGAATTTTATTTATTTAATATTGCTTTAAATTTTAGCCTGACATCTCCCTTCTCTTGTTTTAATATTTTATTTATACATCCACTTAGATATTAGCCTTTCTTTTATTGCACCTCTTGATGGTATATTATCTCTTGTACATGTCTTTTCGTGTGTACATGTCTTTCTTTGTGAATGGCAACACTTGTCATTTCTTTCTATGTTCCCGTGCTTACTAGGTTAGGGTGTTTTTTCAGTCCGTTTTTTGGTATCCATTTTTCCTTTCATTTTTCTTTTTTATGTCCAAATAGAAATCCAAGTCGTCCAAGTAGTCGTCCAAGTAGAAATAGTTTATAGATATAATCTGTCTATTTCTTCAGAAACATACATTTTTGTGTTTGCTTCTACAAAAAACTTGGGCATGAATGCGATTTTTGTGGAAGTGAACAATTCATGATTTAGGCTTAGAGCCTTGTCCACGTGTATAGCGTTTGTGCTTGATTTCGTTTGTTATTCATTTTTCGATTCCATAGCTTTGTATTTTGATACTTTTTATTGACTTGTTGATTCGATATTTATTTTATTTACTTGTTTTTTATTTTTTTCCATTTGCTAGAGGATTTGTTGATTTATACTTTTATTTCGTAAACCTGTTAGATATTTGAATTTTCGTGTTACAGATTCTCACTTTTCTTTCATTGGATCTTCAAACCTTTTTTTCTTATATATATATATATATATATAACGTTTTTGTCCCATTTCTATATATATAACGTTTTTATCCCTTTTCTATATATAAAGTTTTTGTCCCATTTCTATATATAACATTTTTGTCCCATTTCTATATATAACATTTTTGTCCCCTTTCTATATATAACATTTTTGTCCTATTTCTATATATATATATATATATATATATATATATATATACACATAACGTTTTTGTCCCATTTCTATATATAACGTTTTTGTTCCATTTCTATGTATATATAACGTTTTTATCCTATTTCTATACAAAATGGTTTTGTCCCATTTTTTAAAATTCAAAACACAAAGTCGTGACATTTAGATTATTAGAGTCAACTCGCTAACTTTCATTTTAAAACTAAATACGAGCACGAAGATTAGCACCTGAAAGTCTCCTGAATTTGATTTTATCTGTCGTTCTGAAATTTGTGGATTCCGAACCAGTTAGCTACTTTTAAAAATCCCCAAAGACGAAGCACGACAGGGAAGCGAAGCAATTTATTTCTTCCCCTTTTCCTTCGTCTCTGATAATTTTCCAAGACAGCGATGTCGCGGCATTTTTAACCTCATTAGCAGCAGAGCCTGGGTGAGTTCCTGGAGCGCCTGGGCAAAAATTGCCCGAATCTCCTGGATGAGTAATATGTGGCTGTATTTTACATTATCTGAAGTGCACCATAAAGGAGGGGGGGTAATATTTGATCAAGCTGTAGGTAATAATTCAGGATGAAATTGTTTTAAAGCATAAGTCTCTTCTCCTTCCCCAAAAAAAAGGGGGCCACACATTTTTTTTTTTTTTTTTTTTTTTTTTTTTTTTTTTTTTTTTTTTTTTTTTTTCGCCATTTGGCTTCATGAGAGTAACAAACTTTACTGTGTAGTAATACGTCAGCTCTGTACTTTTTGAGAAATTATATCTTATATTTGAGTTTTAATAAACAGCAAGTAAATTTTCAGAGATTTTCCAGTTTGTGAAATTTAATTATAAGTTAAAAGTTTGCTTTGTTGAAGCAGGATAAAGTTCTTTAATGAGAAGTTGAGTTATTACTATTTAAGTATGATAATTTTAATTTTTTAAAGTTTAATTTTACTAGGTCAGAATGGACGAGGCCCTTGGCCGCTTGCGGTACTTCCATTGGTGGGGGTCATAATCCGCCAAGTTGCAAATTTCCTCGTTCGGTATTTGGTTAAGATTCTGATAAAATTTTACAGCTAACTTTGCAATTTGTTTATTGATTTTGAGTATTCCGAAGTCTCTGTGTATTACTTCATTCCGAAGAAATCTCGGTGCTTTTCTTATGTTCCTTAGGATTATGTTTTGGGTGGTTTGTAATTTTTTAAGAACTTTTGAGTCTGCAAATCCCCACACTGGGGCGGCATACAGAAGGATGGGCCGTAGGACTGTCTTATATAATAGAACCTTGTTTTGATAGCTGGCATCATTGGAGTGTAGGATTGTTGATAGCATTTTTTTGGCAGAATAGAATTTTGATATGGCTTTCTTTATGTGGGGCTTCCAGGTCAGCTTGGAGTCGAATGTGACTCCAAGGTATTTTGCGGTGTCTACATACGGTATTGGTTTATTATTAATTTTTATGGCATTTGGTTTAGTTTTCTTTTTGACTTTTGAGAAGATGATACAAGTTGTCTTTTTTTCGTTTATTTTAATTTTCCATTCCCGAAACCAGTCCGATAAGATATTAATATGGTTTTGTAGTCTGGAGCGAATAACATATTTTCTTGAGTTGCTAGTGTAGAGTGCTGTGTCGTCCGCGTACATGGCTATGTATGTGTTCTTGGCGCGCGGGATGTCATTTATATATATATTAAAAAGGGTCGGGGCCAATTGAGAGCCTTGTGGGACCCCTGACCGAAGTGGTTTATGGGTGGAGTAAGTATGTTTGTAGCGGACTGTGAAGGATCTATTTCGAAGGAAAGAGTGTACTAGGTGGATGAGTGAGTCTGGTATGTTTAGCTGAATCATTTTGAAAATTAAAGCTTCATACCACACCTTATCAAAGGCCTTCGAAATATCAATCAGTAGAAACCCTGTTGAGAGGCCGATATTCATTCCCTCAGAAATAAATTCAGTAACTCTCAACAGTTGGTGTGTGGTTGAGTGTAGTGGGCGAAAGCCAAACTGTTCTGGTTTGATTATGTCATGTTGTTCGATAAAATTTTTGATTCTAGTGTGAATTATTCGCTCCGCAAGTTTACTGATGGAGTTTAGCAGGCTAATGGGTCTAAAATTTTGGGCTAGGGTGGGGTCTTCGCCTGGTTTCGGGATGCCTATGATGATTGCTGTTTTCCAATTGGTTGGGAAATAGTGAAATTTTAACATTGCGTTGAATAGCAAGGTTATAAAATAGATTATGTTTATGGGAAAAGATTTGATAGCCTTGTTATTTATCTTATCTAAACCAGGGGCTTTATTTTTTTTAAGTTTTTTAATTTCTGTTAGTATTTCAGAAGGGGTGGCGGGTGGGATGTTATAAGAGGGTGTATTACTGTAAAAATGGTTAAGGGTGTTATGGACAAGATTTTCGGTATATGTGCAGTTTAGATTTTTGTTCAGTGTGAATTGTTCTTCATAATTTTGTGCTAGGGCATTTGCAATGTCTTTGTCAGTGTTAACTATGCCGTTAGGGGTGTTTAGATGAGTAATGTGGACTTTAGAGGATTTTAGTTTTTTTACAAATTCCCAAATTGAGTTGTCGGTTGGCGAAAGGGATTCAATAAATTTTCTCCATGCGTGCTGTCTATGTAATTTAATTTTATGTTTAATTTCATTATTGAGTCTGTTAAGTATGGTTTTAAAGTGGGGAAATCTTGTATTTTGCCATAATTGCCTTGCACGGTTTCTTTTTTTGATGATGTTTTTGATATGGAATGGGAGTTTTTGATTGGAGGGGGGAGGAGCTTTGAGAGTAGTGGCTATGTCTAAAGCGTGGGAGATTTCTTTTTCGAGTTTAATCGACTGATGCTCTATTTCTTCAGGCCCACTGTAGTTTGAGAACATTAAACTGGAATTTGCCAGTGTTTTGGTGAAGATTTTCCAGTTAGTGAGTTTTACGGAAGGGGGAATGGGTAGCTTGTATTTTAGATCAAAGTTTAATATTATGGGTAGATGATCCGAGCTGAGGTCATTATAAGTTTTAATGTTGTGTGTGTATGGGATGTTGTTTGCAAGGGCGAAGTCTATGATTGAGTGATTGCTACTGGGTCTGGTGTTTGTGTCAGGGTGTATGTGTCTAATGTTGTTGTTACGGATGTACGTTCTGAGCTCTCTGCCATATTTGTTCCTTCCGTGGCAGCCCCAGTCCTGATGGTGGGCATTAAAGTCCCCCATCAGGACCACCCCATCATGAATGCCAAATAGGTCAGAGAGGTCGTCTGCAAGGTTGTTGTTTGATTGGAGTTTTGCATAAATGGATCCTATGAGGATAAAGTGTGAGTTTGGAATTTTAATTTTAATTAGGGTGTGTTCTAAGATAAGTGTGTTGATTGGATTTACCGGAGTATGATCAAGGTGGTTTTGGATGTATATGGCGGTGCCGCCCTGCGAGGTGTGTACATTAGCGCGCGGTGTGTGGTGGAGTGTGTAATTATGAATTCGTATGTGATTTGTGGGTCCGTTAATTTTAGTTTCTTGTATTAAAATAAGGTGAGGGTTGTGTTCTTCTACAAAGTCCCTCAGCTCGGAAATTTTATTAGAAAGGCCATTAGCATTCCAGGATAGAATAGTTAAGAATTTAGAGGGGGGGGGGGGTCATTGCGGGCTAGCAGTGCATTGATTGAAATGTTGGTCCAATAGGACCAATATTTGGAGCCCTTTATCAACGATTGGGGTGTTATCCTTAAGTACCCTGCCAGCATCTTTAATAAATGCAATTAGGGATTGCATGTTGATAAGTTTTAATAGATTTTTGATTTCTTTAATTATAATCATGATGTCACTAATACCACTTGTTGTTTCTTGCATGGGTGGGATTTCAGGAGTTTCAGAAGTTGTACTTTTCGTTTGTTGGATTCGGCTAGCTTTAATTCTAGGGTCAGTGGCGACAGTTGAAGAGGGGGGGGGGGGAGTTGTTAGAAATTTCCTTTGGCTGACTATTAACGGTTGAGGGCAGGTTGTTAGTTGGGTTATTTTGAGTTGAGGTTTCCGGAGGCTGATTATTACTATTCAGAAGAGAAGGCCAGGCTTGAGAGTTTGAAGAGGGGGGGGGGGGCGCCTCGTCCGAGGGGCTATAATCACATGATCCAGTGTGTTCGTCGTTTATCATCGAGTCTCTAACTGATGGGATATTTCTGCAAGGGATGTTCCAGGGGTTTACAGAGGGGGGGTGGAAAGTATTAGTTTGCGCATAGGGTCTGCTGCGAAAATTCAGTGGGCGCCTGTTTGGAGAGGCTGTTCTGGAGCCAGGGTGTGAGCTGTAAGGGGTTTGATTAAAGTTTCTTTCATTTAAACTGTTTCTAATGTTAACGGGGTTTGCGGGACATGCTCTGTAGTTGGCCGGATGCGGGCCTTTGCAATTTACACATGTTGCAGGTGAGGTTCGTGGTTTTGTGCATAAATGGGTTGGGTGCTCTTCTGCGCACTTTAGACATTTATAATCGTGCGTGCAATTATTAGATGAATGTTGCCACCCCTGACATCGGTAGCACTGTTGATATCCTTTAGAAATAAATGGGGTAATCTCTGCAAAAATATAGTTGATATGCCTGATTTTATAAATTTCTTCTAGATCTGTTGTGGGTGGGAGGTGCATAAGGAAATTAGGGAGGGGCATTTTGGTTCTGAGGCTCTTCATGTTGTGGATTTTCATTGGCTGGATGCCAATCCCTTCGAAATATGCCTGTATCTCTTCTGTTGGGTAGGTGGGGGGTAGGCCTTTTATCACTACTTTCTTTGGGCGGTCAACTTTAAGGTCGATGGAATGAAATTTGAAGTTATTATTTATTAAGTATTTCTGTACTGCACGGTAATGATCATTAGTTTTGGTATATATACGGAGGATTTCTCCAGTGAATTTAGCTCTTACTAGGTTGTCAGTTATTTTACTAAGCTCAGCCATAAGATTTCTAGGGTTTTCAGTAATCTCTACAAAGAATGGGTCAGGGTACCTTTCACGATTGATAGGGTGGGGGGGGGGGGTTCCGAGTTATTGTTGTTAATTTGTCTTTGCGTGGGATTATTAGTATCTGAGGACGGGTATTGATTAGTCTGAGTTTCATCTTTTTCTTTTTCAGTCTGGCTGTCTTTTGTTGCGATTTTAATTTGAGGATGAATATTTTTATTGGTTTCAGTATCTTCGAAGTTTGGTGGTATGCTGTTCTCTAGGCTGCTGGGGATTTCATTAGATTGGGTAGAGTTTGAGTCATTTAATTCGACATTAAAGTTGGGGAAGGTTTTATTATTTACTTCAGATTTTTCATTACTAAGTTGCGTGCTGCTGCAATATGAAGGACGGTCACTACCAATTTCAGAGACTTCGGATGCGAGGAAATTTGCTGCGGTATCAGATTGAGTTTGGTGGGTGTTTACTGTTCCATTGGAAGTACTGACAGCCGTTTTTTTGGCTCTTGAACGAGTGGTCACCTGCGGTGCCGGGGCCGTACTGTTATTTTCTAGGGTGTCATTAATTCCAAAAAAGTTTTTCAGTTCTTTGATTTTTTGAGCTGAGTGATACTGCAGTAAGTCAATTTTGTCCTTAAGACGGGGGGGGGGGGGGTGCACTTCAAAATATGTAAATCAGCACACATACCTCTGATCAGATGATTTTGTCTCATCGCTGCGTCAGTGTCCATCCTGTTGGTCTGCATGTAGTGGACTCCAGCGGTTGCAAGAAGATGAAGTTCAGTAGCCAGGTTTACTGATTTCTGCTGTTCCTGATCTAACTCATTATCATGAAATGCGAGCTCCTCAAAACTGTTAACTAGAGACATAAGTTCTGCTAATGCTAGTTCAAAGGATTTGCTCATCGTGAGAGAAGAGTGGCTGCTTGGGCAGCTAGGTCAAAAGGTGGCAAAGCGAACGGAAGCAAGAGCTCAAAAGCGTGACATCCTATCACGACCGTGGTCGAAGCCGGACTCCTTTTTGTCCTTTTGGAAATCAACCTCATTAGCACGCGTCCCGTCTCACTTTAAGTCGTTCAGGGTTGCGAGAGCTTCCCATTTCCGGACGATTATTCCCGGAATTTCCCGGAAATTTCCTTGTCCCGACTGTTTGTTTTTCGGAGCGGACGGAAATGAGCTCTCCCCCGACGCAGATATGGCGTGCGAAATAATTGCGGGAGGCGAGGATGCTAAAAATCTCGCCAACAGGTGCTTTTAAGTCCAATTTCGATAGTAGCCCAGACAAAGCAAAATATAGAATGGTATTTTTACGAACGTGTAAAATTCACTGGAGTCTCTTTAGAAAACTAGACAGAGAAAACAACCATACAGGCAACCTTTCCTACGACGTATATCTAGGGTTTCCATATGCTATGCTAAAATTGGGATGGGGTTGCCAGATTTAACTATTTATCGCCAATGTGGCGAATTTTCGAAGGTTCGAGAGCTACTTCAGAATAGCGAATATTATACGAGATACTTTTAGAATTTTCCTCAGAAAGTACATAAAAAGAGTCATCACTCAGTTTGAGTGCAGTTGACGTGATACGAGCTACCTTGAACTGTGACATAATCAGTGTTTGGAAAATATTATCGTCTGTTTTGTGAAATGAGTGGAGCACTTAATGGCTGTTTTACTATACCTGACAGATGTTTAGCGATCTTGTGAGATAATTATCGATCTGTTTGCTGCATATTATTTCTGTGCTTATAATAATCTTGTGCTTAAATAAACATGTTAGTTATCCAGAAATTTGGACTCATTCTTGTATACTGAGCGTACTCACATGATTTCAGAGTATACGTCGTAACAACATTTTTACGAACACTTTT
The DNA here is from genome assembly GCA_951213105.1 of Amaurobius ferox. Classification (NCBI taxonomy): domain Eukaryota; kingdom Metazoa; phylum Arthropoda; class Arachnida; order Araneae; family Amaurobiidae; genus Amaurobius; species Amaurobius ferox. The sequence continues at coordinate 131,684,617 of OX578150.1, read as the reverse complement.
GTAACCGAGTATGAATACTGATACGCTTGAGAACTGACAAAGAACATTTTCTTGAGAGAAATTGCTAATTCTTTTGAAAAATTATGTTAAATTATATATATATATATACACATATATAAATCATATATATGCATATATATATACATATATAAATTTATATATGTATATATATATATATGTACATATATAAATTTATATATGTATATATATATATATATATATATATATATATAAATTTATATATATATATATATATATAAACCTCTTTTACATAATAGTAAATTGGCTAAACTCAAAAGATTTAAACGCGGTAAAGGAAGCTCCTCCCAATATGATATTAAAGCGGAGATTAAAAGTATGCATCAACAATTCAATAACACATATCAATGGAAATTTATTAAATCATGGGTATTTGCAGTTAAGAAAAAACAATTAAACACAGTTTATGCTATTTTCTTAAAGTTAAATCTTACTAATGAACATTTTAATCATATTTTCTATGATTTGCTCATTACTAGATCAAAATATTTAAAAATAAAACATAATCAATTTCATCATAATAACTGTTCCAATTCTTATTGTGTAATATCATTTAAGCATCCTATTTATAATTCCATAAACTTTAAGAATTTATTTAATCAATTTCATCATTTATTGCCTGTAAAGGATTTGAATGTTACAAAAACTTTTAAATATAACAAGCCTATTGGAAGAACCATTTTTAATTACAATGCAATTTCAAAATCTCTCTCAGTCGACATAGATTCCTCAACAAATTTAGATGGTGAATGTATTTGTAGTGCTGATAATTATGCTGAATTTATAAATCCACACTTGGGTCATATAGTTACTGGAGACTTAGCCATTGTAAAAGATAAATCTTTAAGAACTATAATGTCATTTGGCACTAAATTCAGGTTACCTTCATGTTATAATTCTAAACAAGTGTTAAAGTCAATCAATCTGGACCTTGATAAATTTATTTATGGATTAGCCTCTAAATATGCTCAGCCTTTAGAGGCATTTAATATGTGGAAATTTACTATTTTAAGATCTATTAAAAATACCATTTGTAGTATTAATTTATCTAGATCCATATATAATATGGATAATATAAAGCATTCTGTTAATGATTTACATAGATCTTTTGTTATTACTTATGTAGATAAAGCCTCTAATAATTATGCTATTATTTGTAAAAAATTCTATATTCAATATCTGCTAGATTATTTAAAAAATAATAGTCTATTTAAAATTGATTCACACTCTCTTAATAGTATCAAATTGAAAATTATCAATATGTATAGTGATTTAGATATTAATAATAAATTTTTGACATTTCCATATATTGTGCTTATACCTAAATTTCATAAAAAGCCTATTACATTTAGAACTGTTACTAGTGGTCATAATTCATACTCTACCACTGCTAGTAAATTATTACTAAATTATTTAAATGTACTAAATAGCAATTTACGAGATTCTGGTGATAGCTACATTATTCTAAATAACAGTAAGGAATTAAAAAATAAATTAAAAACGCATGGTAAAATAATAGGATTTCAAACTTTTGATTTTAAAGATCTATTTAATAATATTAAGATCACTGATCTATATGATGTCATTTTAGCTTTATATAATGCTTATATTACTAAACATTCTAATCTTACAAAATTTACCAATTTTCCTAAGCTTCTCCATTTTGTTCTTTTCAATAATTATATCTTTCAAGGTAATAAATTATACTTACAAGTCTCAGGTGTTCCACAAGGTGGCTGTAGTAGCAGTATGTTAGCTAATTTATACCTATATCATTATGAAAAATTCTTTACTTCAACAGATTATAAAATTTATAGATATGTAGATGATCTGATTTGTCTTGTATTTACTGATAACTATGTCATAGATATAGATTTCTATCCGGATAATTTGGAATTAATACCTAATGAAACTTCTATTAGTAATAATGTTTATTATTTGGATTTAAATCTAATTATAGAACCTGCTCATGGGATAGTTACTAAATTATATGATAAAAAAGATTTTTTTAAATTTAATATTAATAAATTATTACCTTTTAATTCCTGCAACTCGATTCAATTGTTTAGAAATATTATACTTAATCAACTTTTTAGAATTTATAGATTATCAGATAAAAAATTTCATGCTTTGCACATTAATAACCTCAAAATTACCAGTAAAATGTATCAATATCCTGCATATTTAGTCAATAGTATAGTTAATAAGTTTCGATTAGCCTAAAATTCTCATATTCTCCCCTTATTATCTTATTTTAGCCGTACTTCTTCATTCCCCTGCAATTATATTTTCATCTTTTTATCTCGAAGCTTTAACAGTTGAATAACTCATTTTATTGCTTTTGCGCAGTACTGTTTTTATTACTCTCTTTGGCAACAGCAAATCACATCTTTTCATTTTGGCATATGGCAACGATGATCCAGTCATATTTTGCTTGTCATGGTTGCGCTGAAGAGGTGCGTTTTGAGGTATTTATGTTTCCTTTATTGTTCCAATCTTTATGCTTGTCGTCCATATAACACAAGTTTATAGATAAAATCTATCTTGTGTTTCAGAAACAAGCATTTTTGTGTTCATTTCGAAAAGATATATGGACCCGATGAGAATTTTTTCGAAATGAACTTTTCGTAAGCCTAAATCTCCTCCATGTGCAAGCTTTTTTGCTTGATTTTTTTGTTTTCTTATTTGCATTCCTCATTTTTGAAATTTGTTGATTGTCTTTGTCCTTATGACTTGCATTATGCTTTATTATTTCCTCTTTTTGTCTTAATTTCTTTGTATTTGTAGAAAATTTTGGAATAGTGTATTATGAGTTACTACATACATTCTAACTTTGGATTTAATAATTTATTTTTATATATATATATATATATATATATATATATAAATTTATATATATATATATATATATATATATATATATATATAAATTTATATATGTATATATATATATATATATATATATATATATATATATATATAAATTTATATATGTATATATATATATATATATATATATATATATATATAAATTTATATATGTATATATATATATATATATATATATATATATATATATATAAATTTATATATATATATATATATATATATATATATAAATTTATATATATATATATATATATATATATATATAAATTTATATATATATATATATATATATATATATATATATATAAATTTATATATATATATATATATATATATATATATATATATATATAAATAAAAATTAAATGATTTTAATCGAAAATTTTTTGCATAAACTACTGTATGTACAAAAAAACCCATCTCTAGCATATCTGTTACAAATGAGTAACTATAAGCCAAGTCTAAGGATAAAGATAGAAGGTTACATATCACTACATTGGAAAGGGGGATGAGAAGAATATTAGGATTCAAAAATCACAATTAAAAGTATATAAAAGTAAATAAAAATAAAACTCTGCAAAAATGAGAATAGGCAATAATAATCAGCTCAAGACAAGAGATCAAGAATAGAGAACAATCAATCGAAACCACACAAAAAATGGCGGTCAGTTCGAAATTGCATTCTCATCAGGACAGCCATACAATTCGAATTAAAACCGATAGAATAGCCAGTTTCTGACAATGGCGATAGTATTTAACTATAGACACCATTGGAGCTGTCTACTGGCTAGTGGAATTAGAAAAATAAATCAATTGAATTACACAAAAGCTGAAAAACAATACCTCCACGAACTGTAATGTGAAATAATAGCAGCACGTGTAAGATAAACTAGTAACTGAGCATTTCACCTCACTTCGTCAATGCGAGTGGGCGAGCATTTCACCTCACTTCGTCAATGCGAGTGGGAATGAATACAATTGAACGATACATAATAAGTATGGAGACTTTCGAAAATAGTAAACAGTATAGGACTCAGGACAAGTGGAAAATAGACATTCTAAAATAGTAAACAGTATTAGACTCAGGCCAAGTGGTAAGTAAGGTGATAAGAATGGGTGAATTTTCAAAAATGAGTTAACCAATCAAAGATAAATAATGCATGTGTAAAATTATTACGTGGTATATTTGAAATTATTAATAATATTATTTACAAATACTTCCGGATATAGGTAGTTTTGACAAATGCGTTTAAGTTTATTGATGTGGAGAAAGTGAAACTGAGGATCAGAAAGTCGATGTATTCGAAATAGCTGGTTTAAAATGATGTTTCTAAACAATTGAATAGAATTACAAGATTGATATGACAGCAGCTTTATGATAGTGAAGTTGTAAGAATCTTTTTTATCATATAGATTGGTGATTACATGATTATTGAGGGTATCTAAATTGAGGTCTAAAAAATTAACAGTTTGACTAACGCAAGGCTCATTAGGAATTAATTCTAGGTTAGACGGGTAAAAATCAATATTAATGGGATAGGAATCATCAATGATAATACAAATTAAGTCGTCAACATATCTATATATAATATATGAATTAGAGTTAAAATGACATTCATAATAATAAAGATATAAGTTAGCGAGTATACTACTACTACAGCCACCTTGTGGTACACCAGATGTTTGTAAATAAATGTTATCACCTTGGATAATATAATTGTTGTATAACACAAAGTGCAAGAGCATAGGAAAATTTTTGACATTAAAAGCATCATGATTGGAAGATATATAGTCATGATAAAGAGAGATAATAACTTTATGTAAATCTTTAATGACAATATTATTAAATAGGTCTTTAAAATCAAAGGTTTGGAAACCAAGAATTTGTGGTAACTTGCTAAGGTGATTAACTAAATCAAAACTATTGTTCAAAATGAAATATCCTGAATTCCTGAATTTAAGAGATTCATTAATTCGATTTAAACAGTTAAGCAAGTACTTACTAGCTGTAGTGGTAACGGTATTATGTCCACAAGTGACTGTTCTAAAACTGAGAGGTGATTTGTGGAATTTAGGAACCAAAGTAACATAAGGAAATTTAAAAAACTTACAATTAATATTTAATTGTGTATATAATTTTAGCATTTTAGTTTTGATTTGGATAGACTGATTATTAATGGGTTTAAAAATTTGATTATCTTTTAAGTAATTCTGTAACAGAGAAACATAATATTTTTTACAAATGATGGCATAATTATTAGAAGCTTTATCTACATAAGTTATGACAAAATGTTGTTGTAGTTCTTTGATAGCAGATAGGAGTTATTTATAAGGATACCTAGGCTTCGTTAATTTAGTGTTTATAATAACATTTTTAAGTAGATGTAAGGTCGTATACTTCCATAGATTGAATGCTTCAATAGGAATAGAATGTGAACAAGCAAGTTGATATATGAATTTATCAAAATCAAATGATAGAGACTGAAGAAGTTGTTTAGGGTGATGGCAGAATGGAATGCGAAATTTAGACCCTTTATTCATAATATCCCTGAGTATATCATCCTGAAATATACTGAGATCCCCAGTAATAATGTGACCATGAGTGGAGTTGACAAAAGGGGCAAGATTTTGATTGCTGCATACACATGATGTAAGATCATCGGAGTTTAATGTCCTAGAAACTTCATTGTAATTGTAAATAGTTCTACCAATTGGTAAATTATATTTGAATGATTTTTGTATTTTGATATCATTTACTGGTAACAAGTGCTTATGTTTTGCAAATAAATTATTGAAGTTAAGAGAATTAAGAATAGGGTGTTTAAAAGAGATTACACAGTAAGCTATTTTAGTATGTGGATTTGGTGAATGGAGTAGGTAGTAATTTAAGAAATGTGTACGTGAAAGAAGCAGATCAAAAAATAAATGTTTAAAATGCTCATGAGTTAATTTTAATTTTAAAAAATGAGTATAAACAATACTTAATTTGCTTTTTCTGACTTTATATAACCACGTTCTAACAGGTAGAAAATTGAAAGTTTGAGAATAATTATATTGTAATTTCAAAATGTCTGCTTTGTAATCAATAGTTTTACTTAAGTTACTTTTTCCTTTGCCACGCTTATATCGCTTTTTACTAGGAGATGATGACTTTGAATAATGAAAAAGATGTTTATATACTGAAGATTTATGAGAATTGTATTCAAAACTATTGTTAACAACATTATTATTATTATAAATTTGATTTAAGCCATAGGGGAAGAGAGTTTTATATTTTTTAATGTAATAATTTTCAAATACTAATCTATCCGTGAGTGAAATTTTAATATCTAAAATATGAAGGGATACATTTTTAAATCCGTGTGTAGCAAAGTGCTGATATTCAAATTGATTTTTGGTAGGGAGATCATTAAAGACTTTATGGTCAAATTTTTTAATATGATCCCTGTGGACATTCATTCTCAGATGTAAAGGGTTGCTGGTTTGGCCAATATAGGATAAGTTACAAATAGTACAATTAAGTTTGTATATGCAATTAAAAACTTTGCAGAATTTTTGTGAAGTGGAATTATTATTAATTTGTAATGGGTCAGCATAAGGACAAGTTTTGCACCTAAGATTGTTGCATCTATTGAAGGAATATGATTTAGATTGAGAGAAGGTATGGTATTCTTCCAAATCGTCTATAACGCTTAATTGGTCAATGTTTGTCGATCTATAATTATCCCAATTCATAATAATAATAGACCGGACACTAGGTAATGAAGAAAATTTACATCACGAATTCTAATTAAAATTCCCAATATAAACCCCCCCAAAAACTATTTTGTCAGGTACGAATTTCAAATTTTAACTAATACCATAAGAATTGAATCGAAATTTTGGAGAGTAACAAAACAAGCATAGTAGAAAAGAGATTTTCATACGAAATATTCATAAATAAGCGAAGAGTGGACAAATAATTATATTCATCCGGAATGGAAGATATACAAAACTGTTAATACGTATGTGTCTGACTGAATCCCTACAACTGCGGGCAAAAGAGGGCCACATATAGTGGAAATAATTGTCTAGATTAAAATGTAAAAATAAGCAATAAAAGATATTGACGTCTGGGTTAACTAAAAGATACTGAAAAGAAAAAAATACACAAAAAAAAAAAACACAATAAACTCAAATGCCTGCCGAGAGATGTCAGCACTATACACACATATATTACGATTGAATAATCGAGTGTGAAATCTACCAAAAAGAGCAATAACCCGCAGAAAAAATCATAAAAGCGATGAGAGAACTCAAACCAAAATACTCCATAATGCGAAATGTGAAGACATACCATAATCAATCAAAAGAAGGAATGAAAGGGTTAGATAAATAAAAACAATATCCAAAGAGGGCCATATTAAGACATAGATGGGCTTGTAGTTAAACTATAGAAATGCGTTAGCGATAATAATAATAAACAAAATAAAATTTAAATTAAAAAGAGAATAAACTCTGCAATAAGCGCAAATGCAGCTTTACAACAGGTTTTACCTTTTTAAAAAAGTTTTTTGCAAGTATGAAAATCAAAAAATAGATGTTTGAATTCAGAAGTAAATAATAAATATAAATGTACAATTAAAAGATGTAATAGAAGTCAGTATGTATAAAACACAAAATAATACAGAATATATATATATATATGTATGCATATATATATATAAATTTATATATATATATATATATATATATATATAAATTTATATATATATATATATATATATATATATATATATATATATATATATATATATATATATATATATATATATATATATATATATAATAATAGAAGTTTGAAAATCCAATGAACGAAAAGTAAGAAGATGTAACACGATAAACCTAACTTTTTTAAAAACACCCACAGAATAAAATATAATACAGCAAATCATCAATCAAATGGATAAAAAATACAAAACACAAGCTATCAAGTTACAGAAAATCAACCAAATTAAAAGGTATGGAAACAAAAAAAGAAAAACTTAAGCAAAATTCAACTATCTAACAGGCTTACAAAACAAAAGTAAAAATCAACTAATCCTCAAGCAAATGGGAAAAAAATAAATAAAATAAATATCGAATCAACAAGTCAATGAAAAATATAAAGGTATGGAATCGAAATAAGTATAACAAACGAAATCAAGCACAAACGCATTACACGTGAACGAGGCTCTAAGCCTAAATCATGAATTGTTAACCTCTACAAAAATCTAATCATGTCCAAGTTTTTTGTAGAAGCAAACACAAAAATGTATGTTTCTGAAGAAATAGATAGATTAAATCTATAAACTATTTCTACTTGGACGACATACATAAAGAAGGAATAAAAAAGAAAAAATGAATACCTGGAAAGAGCACAGCGTATGTACAATCGAGTCAATACAGGGTACACTGATAGAAGAGACCAGTGTTGCCATTCGTAAAGAAAAAAATAAAAAACCATTTACTGTTGCCATTCATAAGAATTGAAAAACTGTGAAGCGAAATGTTAAGAAAAAGTATTAATATACAAAAAGAGCTACTAAAAAGAGGGGCAAATAATAGTAATGCTGAAGTGGGAAGTGAATGAAAAAAAAAAAAAAAACAAGAGAATGGAGATGTCTGGCTAATATAAGATACTATGAATAGAATTATATGATACTATGAAAAGAATTATAAAAATCCAGCTATTTTAAATTTTTTAACAATACTATTTACTAAATAAGAGGGATATTTATATAAATTACTAGTAATTTTGAGATTATTGATATGCATAGCATGAAATTTTTTATCAGATAATCTATAAATTCTAAAAAGCTGATTGAGTATAATATTTCTAAACAATTGAATCGAGTTACAGGAATTAAAAGGTAAGATTTTATTAATATTAAAATTATAAAAGTCTTTTTTATCATATAAATTTGTAACAATTCTATTAGAAGGATCAATAAAAAGATTTAAATCCAAAAAATTAACATTTTTACTAATAGTAGCTTCATTAGGAATTAATTCCAAATTGTCTGGATAGATTCAATTGTTTAGAAATATTATACTCAATCAGCTTTTTAGAATTTATAGATTATCTGATAAAAAATTTCATGCTATGCATATCAATAATCTCAAAATTACTAGTAATTTATATAAATATCCCTCTTATTTAGTAAATAGTATTGTTAAAAAATTTAAAATAGCTGGATTTTTATAATTCTTTTCATAGTATCATATAATTCTATTCATAGTATCTTATATTAGCCAGACATCTCCATTCTCTTGTGTTTTTTTTTTTTTTTTTTTTTTTTTTTCATTCACTTCCCACTTCAGCATTACTATTATTTGCCCCTCTTTTTAGTAGCTCTTTTTGTATATTAATACTTTTTCTTAACATTTCGCTTCACAGTTTTTCAATTCTTATGAATGGCAACAGTAAATGGTTTTTTATTTTTTTCTTTACGAATGGCAACACTGGTCTCTTCTATCAGTGTACCCTGTATTGACTCGATTGTACATACGCTGTGCTTTTTCCAGGTATTCATTTTTTCTTTTTTATTCCTTCTTTATGTATGTCGTCCAAGTAGAAATAGTTTATAGATTTAATCTATCTATTTCTTCAGAAACATACATTTTTGTGTTTGCTTCTACAAAAAACTTGGACATGATTAGATTTTTGTAGAGGTTAACAATTCATGATTTAGGCTTAGAGCCTCGTCCACGTGTAATGCGTTTGTGCTTGATTATGTTTGTTATACTTATTTCGATTCCATACCTTTATATTTTTCATTGACTTGTTGATTCGATATTTATTTTATTTATTTTTTTCCCATTTGCTTGAGGATTAGTTGATTTTTACTTTTGTTTTGTAAGCCTGTTAGATAGTTGAATTTAGCTTAAGTTTTTCTTTTTTTGTTTCCATACCTTTTAATTTGGTTGATTTTCTGTAACTTGATAGCTTGTGTTTTGTATTTTTTATCCATTTGATTGATGATTTGCTGTATTATATTTTATTCTGTGGGTGTTTTTAAAAAAGTTAGGTTTATCGTGTTACATCTTCTTACTTTTCGTTCATTGGATTTTCAAACTTCTATTATTATTGAAATCATTTTATTTATGAGCTGCATTTGCGCAATAAATTTAATGTATTTTGCATTATCAATCCATTTACTTAATAACTTTAAATTCTTTAGTTAATAATATTTGCATAGTATCCTTCATATTTTAGTAAGCTATAGTATCTATATATATATATATATATATATATATATATATATATATATATATAAAAAGAATTTTAAAATTGAAAAAAGAAGGAAGGCTTAGAGAGAAGCTTACTCAATGGCGGTAAGGGGTTGTGACCTTCCACCCCAGTTGTCAACAAGCTTGTCATAAATGCCGCGGCATTGCACTCCGGGACGCCAGCCCTGGCTGATGCCGACCCCCGGAGTGACAGTAACAATCATCACAAGACCGTTAAAAATGAAAAGTCCAATGGTATAACCCCTTACCGCCATTAAGTAAGCTTCTCGCTAAGCCTTCCTTCTTTTTTCAATTCTAAAATTCTTTTTATACTTTTTATATTTATATCGTGTATAGGATTTGTAGCTGCTTTGCGCATATATGCTATAACACTTCAAAAATCTTCAATAACTTCCTTTTTCCATTTTATATATATATATATATATATATATATATATATATAATATTAAAACACCGTGAAATACTACATTACAAAATCATCTGAAATCACACTTAAAAGGCGCAAAGCTGCACTAAAAAGAGGATTAAAATATTTTCAAAAAGAAAAGAGGTATGGATGGAAACAATATACCAAAAGATGGCCGGGGGGAGTTGTGACCCCCTCACCCCGGTTAAGCATGCTTTGCGTCGCGACAACACTCCCGGAGAGCCGGTATATTGCAAAAAGGAATACGAATGTATCAAATTGTAAGATGTAAATATACATCATACACAAACAAATATAAGATATAATTGTCAAGATCCAGCCCTATCGAAATTCATCTACAGTAAATGTTTGAAATATGTTTAAAAAGTGTATGAATAATGTTTGAAACATGTTCACAAGTATAAATTATCAAAATTACATAGCTTCTACTTAAAGAAGACTTTAAATATTGACACATAATATAACAATAATAACAAAGTCTATTTCTAAAACCATATACCTTAATGACAAACAATAGCATATTACATGCAGATGTACATCCAATATTGTGTCATACAAGACGATGCAAATTTTCCATAACGTATTATACATTATACCCTATTCAAGAGGTCCCATATCAGCTATCACACGCTTTACCTGTGACAATCCAGTATGTATATTGCCATCAGTTTTATTTAAATATAAACGGTAACTATCGGTTACAGTTATTTTATAAAATTTGTAGATAATGTCACTTAAAAAATTCCTGGGAAAACCCTGTGAGATGGTGTTTTCTAGGAAACGATAATCGCATAAATATCGATCTTCCATTTTACTGTTTATTCTTTGACTACGTATTAATTGTCCCAGTATAATATTTCTAAAAATATTTTTGTGCATACACGAGTTCCAGTTTATAATATAATTGATTTTGAAGTGGAAGTCGTTACGTTTATCGTACAAACAGAAACCAGTAGAACCTCCTGGTTGCTTGTATATCGTTATATCTAGAAAATTAAGACTTTTGTTGACATTATATGGAGTTTCAGTAAGCTTTAAATGTTGTGGATAGAAAGTAAAATCCATCTGATATTCTTCACATGGATACGCTACCAAAATGTCATCAACGTAGCGAATGTACAGAATTTCGTTTAATATATGTGTTCCATTTTCATATTTATTCAGATATATATCAGCAAGTATTGATGAACAACCACCCCCCATGGGTATACCATGTAATTGTTTAAAATAAGATGTACCATCAAACAGTACAGTTTCGAATAAAACCATTTCCACCAATGTTTTAAATTTATATTTGTCAATAATCGACTGCAGATTGTATTTTTCGTATATCTCCATGACAATAAGGTATAAGTCCTTGATGTTTATATTTGAAAACAAATCATTAAAATCAAAACTTCTATAATACAAATTTTCATTAATTACATTTATTTTTTTAATAGCTTCTATACTATTACTAATAAAATATGCACCTTTATATATATATATATATATATATATATATATATATAATAATAGAAGTTTGAAAATCCAATGAACGAAAAGTAAGAAGATGTAACACGATAAACCTAACTTTTTAAAAACACCCACAGAATAAAATATAATACAGCAAATCATCAATCAAATGGATTAAAAATACAAAACACTAGCTATCAAGTTACAGAAAATCAACCAAATTAAAAGGTATGGAAACAAAAAAAGAAAAACTTAAACTAAATTCAACTATCTAACTGGCGTACAAAACAAATGTAAAAATCAATTAATCCTCAAGCATATGGAAAAAATAAAAAAATTAATATCGAATCAACAAGTCAATGAAAAATATAATACAAAGGTATGGAATCGAAATAAGTATAACAAACGAAATCAAGCACAAACGCCTTACACGTGGACGAGGCTCTAAGCCTAAATCATGAATTGTTAACCTCTACAAAAATCTAATCATGTCCAAGTTTTTTGTAGAAGCAAACTCAAAAATGTATGTTTCTGAAGAAATAGATAGATTAAATCTATGAACTATTTCTAAATATAAATTAGTAAATCCAATGTTAGAATGTAAGTAGTAACTCATAAAACACTATTCCAAAATTTTCTACAAAATACAAAGAAATATAAGAAATTAAACATAAAGAGGAAATAATAAAGCGTAATGCAGGTCATAAAGACAAAGACAATCAACAAATTTCAAAAATGAGGAATGAAAATAGGAAAACTAAAAAATCAAGCAAAAAAGCTTGCACATGGAAGAGCTTTAGGCTTAAGGTAAGTTCATTTCAAAAAATTCTCTTCAAGTCCATATATCCCTTCGAAATGAACACAAAAATGCTTGTTTCTGAAACACAAGATAGATTTTATCTATAAACTTGCGTTATATGGACGACAAGCATATAGATTGGAACAATAAAGGAAACATAAATACCTTAAAATACACTTCATTAGTGCAACCATGACGAGCAAAATATGACTAGACCAATGTTGCCATATGCAGAAATGAAAAGATGTGATTTGCTGTTGCCAAAGAGAGTAATAAAAACTGTACTGCGTAAAAGCAATAAAAAGAGATATTCAACAGTTAAAGCTTCAAGATAAAAAGATGGAAATATAATTTCAAGAGAATGAAGAAGTACGGCTAAAATAAGATAATAAGGGGAGAATATGGGAATTTTAAGCTAATCGAAACTTATTAACTATACCATTTACTAAATATGCAGGATATTTATACATTTTACTGGTAATTTTGAGGTTATTAATGTGCAAAGCATGAAATTTTTTATCTGATAATCTATAAATTCTAAAAAGTTGATTAAGTATAATATTTCTAAACAATTGAATCGAGTTGCAGGAATTAAAAGGTAATAATTTATTAATATTAAATTTAAAAAAATCTTTTTTATCATATAAATTAGCAACTATCCCATGAGCAGGTTCTATAATTAGATTTAAATCCAAATAATAAATATTATTACTAATAGAAGTTTCATTAGGTATTAATTCCAAATTATCAGGATAGAAATCTATATCTATGACATAGTTATCAGTAAATACAAGACAAATCAGATCAACTACATATCTGTAAATTTTATAATCTGTTGAAGTAAAGAATTTTTCATATTGATATAGGTATAAATTAGCTAACATACTGCTACTACAGCCACCTTGTGGAACACCTGAAACTTGTAAGTATAATTTATTACCTTGAAAGATATAATTATTGAAAAGAACAAAATGGAGAATCTTAGGAAAATTGGTAAATTTAGTAAGATGAGAATGATTAGTAATATAAGCATTATATAAAGCTAAAATGACATCATATAGATCAGTGATCTTAATATTATCAAATAGATCTTTAAAATCAAAAGTTTGAAATCCTATTATTTTACCAAGTGTTAATTTATTTTTTAATTCTTTACTGTTATTTAGAATAATGTAGTTATCACTAAAATCTCGTAAATTACTATTTAGTACATTTAAATAATTTAGTAATAATTTACTAGCAGTAGTAGAGTATGAATTATGACCACTAGTAACAGTTCCAAATTTAATAGGATTTTTATGAAATTTAGGTATAAGCACAATATATGGAAATGTCAAAAATTTATTATTAATATCTAAATCACTATACATATTGATCATTTTCAATTTGATACTATTAAGAGAGTGTGAATCAATTTTAAATAGACTATTATTTTTTAAATAATCTAGCAGATATTGAATATAGAATTTTTTACAAATAATAGCATAATTATTAGAGGCTTTATCAACATAAGTAATAGCAAAAGATCTATGTAAATCATTAACAGAGTGCTTTATATTATCCATATTATATATAGATCTAGATAAATTAATACTACAAATGGCATTTTTAATAGAATTAAAATAGTAAATTTCCACATATTAAATGCCTCTAAAGGCTGAGCATATTTAGAAGCTACTCCATAAATAAATTTATCAAGGTCCAGATTGATTGACTTTAAGACTTGTTTAGAATTATTATATGAAGGTAACCTGAATTTAGTGCCAAATGACATTATAGTTCTTAAAGATTTATCTTTTACAATGGCTAAGTCTCCAGTAACTATATATGACCCAAGTGTGGATTTATAAATTCAGCATAATTATCAACACTACAAATACATTCACCATCTACATTTGTTGAGGAATCTATGTCGACTGAGAGAGATTTTGAAATTGCATTGTAATTAAAAATGGTTCTTCCAATAGGTTTGTTATATTTAAAAGTTTTAGTAACATTCAAATCCTTTACAGGCAATAAATGATGAAAATGATTAAATAAATTCTTAAAGTTTATGGAATTATAAATAGGATGCTTAAATGATATTACACAATAAGAATTAGAACAGTTATTATTATGAAATTGATTAAGTTTTATTTTTAAATATTTTGATCTAGTAATGAGCAAATCATAGAAAATATGAATAAAATGTTCATTAGTAAGATTTAACTTTAAGAAAATAGCATAAACTGTATTTTGCTTTTCTTAACTGCAAATACCCATGATTTAATAAATTTCCATTGAAATGTGTTATTGAATTGTTGATGCATACTTTTAATCTCCGTTTTAAAATCATGTTGGGAGGAGCTTCCTTTACCGCGTTTAAATCTTTTGAGTTTAGCCAATTTACTATTATGTAAAAGAGGATTAAAAAACAGGTGATTAAAAATAGAATATTTATTATCTACAAAATTATTCTTAACAATATTACCATTGAGATATAATTGATTTAATCCGTATGGAAACAGAATACATTGTGATTTAATATAGAAGTTTTCAAAGAATAATCTATCAGCAGTATTTGTTTTAATGTCCAAAATATGTATAGTTATATTTTCAAAACCATGATGAGCAAAGTGTTTATATTCGATTTTATTAGAAGTAGGAAGAAAATTATTATTGTGGATATATTTTTTAACATGATCTCTATGTACATTCATACGTAGATGAATAGGATTACTGGTCTGTCCTATATAAGATATATTACATATATTACAAGATAATTTGTAGATGCAATTAATCTTATAGCAGGTAAATGACTATTGGCGTTCAAATACAAAAGTATTACTCAAAGAATTTTTTCTCATGAATGGAACGAGGATCCACGACAATGATGTCACTAAATTTATCGCATGATATTACATATGAAAAGTGAATATGTTTCTCAACAGTTAATTTTTTGTTTTAATTTATGGGATTTTTTGATAAATTTATTTGAAAAATGTGCAATATCTCGAGAACGGTTCGTGCTAGCGTTCTAAAGTTTATGCCAATCGTTTTCTAAGGAAAAATTACATAAGAAATGTCTATTTGCGTAACTTTATTAAAGGTTTTGATTTTTTGATGAATTTTTCAAAATTTCACTCGACAATTTAGGGGGGTACTGAACATTCGATTACGTTTAAAAACATTAGGCTTCCAGTATTCAAGGGGATTGTGATTTTTGTACAAAATTTCATTCGAATCGCTCCATTCGGTCGTGAGAAATTGTCTCCACAGACTCACTGACACACACACCCACCCACACACACACACACAGACATCACCTCAAAAATGTTTAATTCGTGACCAGGGATGCTTGAAACGTGCTCTCCCGTCGAAAACTCGAATTCGAATTTTCGACCCCGTCACAATACTTTCCTTATACATTATGTATATAAGAAAAGTAAAAAACAAATTTAATTTCATTGATTTTCTTCGTTTTTATCAATTTGGCGATATTTTCGTCAATATGTTAAAGTTTAAGAAAAGTTGCCAAGTTAGCAATATTCCGCCGATCTGAAGACTAAAATATCCTGATTCCGTTTGTATGTACTAAAGGAAACGACTAAAATTGTATTAGAAGATATATCCGTTCTACTATTTTTCTGTGTCAACAATCGGATAAATAAATTTATTGGGTAAACACAATATATGAGTTTATTAGCTAAACACAATATATAAGTTTAAAAACTCTTAGCCAAAATAAATGAAAGTGATGTACGCAGTCCGCAATTAATATAATTAAAAGAAAAATCAAACCGTTCATTTATAAAATATATTTTTATATTCATTTATTTATTATTCAAATCGAAATAATAATAATAAAAATTAACAGACAGATTTAATTTAATTGAGTTTCTGAGCAACATGATATAAGATAGAATCGTCCTCATAAACTGCGAAATTAAATAACCATTTTGATTTCTTTGTACTTTTCATTGCTGTGTAAAAGCTTGTGAAAAATAAACCATGGAGATAGATTTTCCATTTAAATTCATGTTTCAAACAATTCATGTTTTCAGAAAGTGACTAATAAGCGCAAAAAATCTCCCACCAAACTCAGAGATAAAGTTTTAATTTATTTTCAAACGATTTTCAATCTTTTCGTTTGGATAAACCACGGAGTTAGAGAGTAGAACTCCTAGAAAAAAGTTTCGTTTTTCATCAATATCTCGACAACCCCTGATCTTAGAAACTCGAAACGGACTAAATTCATGGGAGGCTATTTCAAGGCTATCCACAAAATTTCATTAAATTCGGTTCAGCTGTTCTCCCGTGATGATGAGACAAACGAAAGTTTCGTTTTTTACTAATATGTCGAGAACCACTGGTCGTAGAAACTCCAAACATGGACTAAATTTTAAGTAGGGCTATTTCCAGGTTACCCACAAAATTTCATCAAATTCGGTTCAGCCGTTCTCCCTTGATAGTGGGACCAACAGACAGACAGATTTTCAATTTTATTTATATAGATTAAATATCAATAATATTTTGATGAGTATTTTGCAGATGAGTATGGATAATTTATCCCGCTTGAACGCATAAGTAAGCGCAAAATTTTAATTTACGTGATGCTAGTTCAATGCTAATAACATTGAGACGTGAATTTTGTACATGGTTATTTCTCTGTCAAAACAGTAAAATCACAGCATAATGCAGAAAAAGTCATGTGCCGCTCACATCAGATTTTCGTTTGTATTCTCGTACTTCAAATCTGGTTTTACATATTCTAGCTTTGTTAGATTATTTTTTGCTGGTCCACGGATAAACGTAAAATCGAGGCTTTACTGTTAGTAGATATTAAGCTATTCTTGAGGTTTTGTTGAAAAATCCAACTTTGAAAAGAACGACGCTAAACTGAGGATAAGAAGAATTTCTCCATTCAGGGCGGTTCGTAGTCAAGCAGGGGCGCCAGATGGGGCTAATCCCCTCTCCAAGAGGTATATTCATCCCCCTGATAAAAATATTAAAATTTTAATAGTAATTTTAATTTTCTCACTTTGCAGAATTATTTTTACGGGCAGATCTGAAGAATAAAACATCCTGGCCCCTTTTGTAAACAAATTTACAAAAAAAAAAAAGGAATTGAATCAATATATGCAACCCCGTACTACTTATATTACTGCAGATTAGAAAATATGCCAGTGTGTTAGTAGAAGATTACCCGTATTACAATATAAGTCTCAAAAATATTTGCCAAAATAAAAGAGATGACGTAATAAATTGAAAATATCAATAATTCCCTTAATCTTTATACCAGAAGGTCGTACTTGATTCCAATATATGCCAATATATATCAAAATATATGCCAATATACCTGTACTACGTATATTCTCGTAGATTAGAAGATATATCTGTGTATTTGTAGAAGATTACTCGTACAACGTACAATATATTAGTTTAAACAATTTTTGTCATAATAAAACAATTGCATAATAACTTGAAACTAATCAATAATACCTGAATCAATAATCCCCGAAAATATCAATAATGAAAACGTTTAAACCTGAAGACCGTATTTGATATTATCCAGTCAAAAATGCTATAAGAAAAATCAAATCGTTCTTTTCTAAAATATATTTTTATATCCATTTATTTATTATTCAAATCAAAAAATAATTATTAAACTTAACATACAGATTTAATTTAATTGCGTTTCTGAACAACATGATGTAAGATAGAATCTTCCTCATAAACTGCGAAATTAAATAACCATTTTGATTTCTTTATACATTTCATTGTTCAGTAAAAGCTTGTTTAAAATAAACCATGGAGATAGATTTCCCATTTAAATCATGTTTCAAACAATTCATGTTTTCAGAAAGTGACTAATTGGCGAAATCTCCCATCAAACTCAGAGATTAAATTTTAATTCACTTTCAAACGATTTCCAAGCTTTTCGTTTGGATAAACCACGGAGTTAGAGAGTAGAACTCCTAGGAAAAAGTTTAGTTTTTCATTAATATCTCGACAACCCCTAGTCTTAGATACTTGAAACTTGGGCTAAATTTATGGGGGGCTATTTCAAGCCTATCCACAAAATTTCATCAAATTCGGTTTAGCCGTTCTCCCGTTATGGCGGGACAGACAGACAGACATATTTTCAATTTTATATATATGTAGATTAATATTTACATTAAAATTAATTGTAATTATTATATATTAATATTAATGTTGAGTATATATATATGGATATTAATAATCAGCTCTTAGCTTGTAAACGTAAATATGCAATTATTTGTTAATAATTTATATGAATTGAAATACATAATAGTAGGTTTATAAATGCTAATGATTGTGTTTTTGGTGAGCCTCCTCCTTTATGACTGTTGAACCTCCCTTGAATTTCCCACCAGTCCCTTTGCAATTTCATCTCAGGCTACGGCCCTGTCTCCATTCCTTATAAAGAAAGACTTATATAAACAAACGCTGAAGTGGCAGATGATGCACAATTAATGTTCCCCACCTCCTTAAAGAGTAATAATTTCCCCCAAGACATCAGGGGTCGCCCTATATTTTTAACCTCGTTAGACCGTACTCCGGCTCGCTTTAAAACATTTTCTCCCACTTCCGGACGATTATTCCCGGAATTTTCCCGGAAAATTTCCTGTTTCTGCGCTGTTTGTTTTTCGGAGCGGACGGAAACGAACCCTTCTGCAGCGAGATAGGGTGCGGAATAATTGCGAATTATACTCAAATTCCCGCCAACAGGTGGTCGGAGGCGCTGATGAGCAAGATGAGGTTTTCATCATCTCCAGACTTGGTATAAAAAAAGAAGTTCGCGCTTTTAATTCAGAAAGCACCATCCATGGATCTGTTTTATATATATTGATTGTTTTATGTATACTGTCTGTCTGTATGTATATTTATGTGTTTGTCTCATCATCACGGTTTGTCTCATCATCACCTCCTTTGAGACTGTTGAGTCCCCCCCCCCCCCTTGAATTTCCCTCCAGCCACTTTTCAATTTCGTCTCTGGCTACGACCCTGCTAAATATGCGCGGGTGTAGCATGAAATCCGAGTACTGCTTCTAAATGCTGTTTTGGGTAGCTCAAGCTAGTCTTTAAAACTAAGCTCTATCATAATTAGAAACTGAGATATTAGCAAATGTGCGAAATGTCTAAAATTGAGGAGGATCGAAAGTTAATAAATTATATGTTTCGTAGATCTGTAACTCAGCTTTATGACGAAATTCGAGTATTTTCAATTTCAATTTTGAAATTGTAGGATAACGAAGGTGAATATTGGACACTTTTTTAACTTTCGTATCACAATGGTTATTCGCAACAATGTTTAATGTTATCTGATGCAATAACAAGACTTTTTCAAATATGAACCGGATATGGGGAATAAAATCGTCTCCCCCCCCCTATGGAGAAATTTCGAGTTTTTGGAATTTTCTGGTTAGTTACATCTCTTGAACCACATGTGTACAAAATTGCAAGTTTCTACTTTAAACTCTTTGACAATATATATATATATATATTCATATGTATTTCATAGATACATACATATACACACATAGATTATACATATATATTTCATAAACAACATTCCCAATTATGTCGGTTAATAATAATAATAGTAATAATAATAAAAGAAAAAACTAATTATAATAATTATTAACTATGTGATTATATGAGAATGAAAAATAATAAAATGAACTAAAAAAATTTGAAAATACGATTCAAAATAATTTAATATTTTGAAAATTATTTTTGCTAAAAATATGTAACTTTAGCCAGTTTATAATAACGATTTGAGCCCCCCTTTAATGATGTTAGTGGCATGCTCGTTAATTCATTTCTCCTGTGAATCACTTTTATAGTAAGATTTTTCATCTATGATTCCTATTCATTCTGTTTACCTTTTATTAATTATGGTGGTTCTGTCTCCAATTCTAACTCCCTGGATGGTTTTCTGTGGAGGTCCTTTCAACTATTTATCTCCCCCCTGATTCCACGGCTTATTTTCTTCTGCTGCTTCTCCCGGACGCATTTCAACTCTTTTCATTCAGTTTCAACTACTCGCTTTCACAACACGTGTATATAGGGTTATTGCCTCATAGTTCATGGTAATAATTGATTTCTTAATAACTTTTCAATTGTTTCCTCTATTAATGCTTGCAGCCTGACTTATGGCATATATAGTAACTAACTATTACGATATTTGAAACAAGCATTTGTTCGGGTTAACTACAGTTAGATGCTTAGACCTAATGATGAATCTAGTCTAACTAATCTCCAAATTAAACTAAAGCTGTTTGTTCACTTTCTTTTTCGGCATGGTAGCCGTGGTTTAACTGATTTGGTGATTTCATTATTTTAATATTTCGTAATTACTTGGAATTGGTTATTATTATACCTTTCTAATATATATATATATATATATACAGACAGATAGATAGATAGATGTTTCTTTATCTAATTTTTTTAAGTTTTTCACATTAAAAGTAGTTTGAGTTGCAAGTACATATATACATGTTCTCGATTTTATATAATTTTGTAAATGAACGTAATTGCCAGAATAATATTGCCACAACACGTTATTTCTCCCGATTTCCTTCTCAGTGGACATCAAAACAATGTTTATTATCGATTCAAGCAAAAGAACAAGATCGATTTCTTAAATCACCTTTTTCTTTTGTTCGGCACTTTCTAAAAAGAAAAACGCAAAACAAAATATCAAATCTTGCACCGCGCATGCAATAAGCACCGAATAAAAAGTAAATCAATTGGAATCGCTAGAGCTACAATATACGGTCACCCAAATATGGGGACACGAGAATTGCCGTGCCCAAAGCCTCCCCCCCCCCCTCCCATCCCACGAGTAAAGTACGTAGAAGAAAGGTTTGCTTATGAGAGTTGCCTTAGCTTACGACAATGCGTCTTTAATAATGCAACAGGAGAGATGGTTTCTTTTGTCTGGTGTAGGAGGGCGCTCTCGCAAAGTGAGCTCGTCACGCGAGGCGACGACATCGTCTCTTGGTATGGATACGTCTCATCTCCTCTCTTGAAATCGGTAAATGTGGACATAAACAGACTTTACATTTATGGGAGGGAGGTGGAAACATTCGTTTGGAGAAGTAGCAGGAGTGTGTCTCAACTTCACTTTCTCATACCGGAATCCATTTTCAATATATATATATATATATATATATATATATATATATATATTTTAGAATGTCTATTTTCCACTTGTCCTGAGTCCTATACTGTTTACTATTTTCGAAAGTCTCCATACTTATTATGTATCGTTCAATTGTATTCATTCCCACTCGCATTGACGAAGTGAGGTGAAATGCTCGCCCACTCGCATTGACGAAGTGAGGTGAAATGCTCAGTTACTAGTTTATCTTACACGTGCTGCTATTATTTCACATTACAGTTAGTGGAGGTATTGTTTTTCAGCTTTTGTATAATTCAATTGATTTATTTTTCTAATTCCACTAGCCAGTAGACAGTTCCAATGGTGTCTATAGTTAAATACTATCGCCATTGTCAGAAACTGGCTATTCTATCGGTTTTAATTCGAATTGTATGGCTGTCCTGATGAGAATGCAATTTCGAACTGACCGCCATTTTTTGTGTGGTTTCGATTGATTGTTCTCTATTCTTGATCTCTTGTCTTGAGCTGATTATTATTGCCTATTCTCATTTTTGCAGAGTTTTATTTTTATTTACTTTTATATACTTTTAATTGTGATTTTTGAATCCTAATATTCTTCTCATCCCCCTTTCCAATGTAGTGATATGTAACCTTCTATCTTTATCCTTAGACTTGGCTTATAGTTACTCATTTGTAACAGATATGCTAGAGATGGGTTTTTTTTTGTACATACAGTAGTTTATGCAAAATTTTCGATTAAAATCATTTAATTTTTATATATATATATATATATATTTACATTTTTATATATTTTTTTCTAATATATATGTATATATATATATACATATATATTAGAAAAATGTAATAATAAAAATTCAATTAATATTGGCATCACCATAGAAGCAAAACCACGACCATATTACCGATAAGAGAAAATAACAGCATCGGTCCAAATGCGATGATTAATCAGAATTAAATTCATCTTCAGGTCTGGGTATTCAATTCTAATTAACCTAAACAAATGCCTGTTTCAGATTGAGCAATAGTACATTACTATAAATGCTCAAACTCGGATTACAGGCATCAAGAAATGAAAAATGAAGATAAGAAAAATTAAGGAAATTTGTATCACCCTTCCTCTTTCAGGCATCAAGAAATGAAAAATGAAGATAAGAAAAATTAAGGAAATTTGTATTACCATGTTGCATGAACCCTTCCTCTTTCACCACGTGTATACGCGATCACCCCAGCAGAGTAAATTATCGAGAAGCGCCGCATTGAACATGTCGAAATACAACCAGGGAGGCAGTACGAACGTTCACAACGACAGTCCCAGACCCATCCAGTGAGTCAGAGTAGGAGACAGGACAATTACCAGTATAAGCAATTCAGAATATGAACATGAAGCAAAGATGAAAATTCTTACTAAACAAGTGATTCATAGAAGAAATGGATAAACTAGAATGCCACTATACACCATTACTTACAAATCGTTACAAACCGTCTGAACAACATACTAAAATTTTATTCAACGAACGCAACGAAACGCGAAACTGAAATATTTTTACCCCTGATATGTTCTGCTGATATGTTCTGAGAACCCATGTCGATGCATCGAAAAGTGGTTTAAGTCAGCATTTTTGTCTTTTTATATCTCTGGGACTCTTTATGATAAAATGCTGAAATTTTGTACATCACCTTATTAGTGTATGGGGCATATTTTACTCATTGGAAATGTTTTTGTACGGGGGCTGTATAAAAATTTAAATTTTGTATTTCTTAAAATTTAATTCCCTTGAAAATTTTAAATGATTTCATAAAATCCTGTACCTATTTTTACGCAACTTTGTAATTTATTATATATGTCTAAGATCAATATTTAAGGAATAAAAGCCGAGATCAATGCTTTTGAAACACCTTGAATATATATTAACATATATACACACACACACTAATGCACATGCAACGAGAATGCGAAATGACCAGCTTGGCAGTGCCGGGGTTTGATCCCAGGGCCAAAGAGTGGTATGTCAGTATCATAGCGTTGAGCTAAAGACTTCTCTAGCTCAAGGCACTTAATACTGCCTTATGAGTGTTCAAAACAGTTTAGATGATCGTAAAACATATGTTGGCATCAAATTCTCGAAATTAAAAATTTTCGAGAAGACAATAATATCAAGCAATCAGTTTTGAACTGAATCCAGGTTGAAAAAATGAAATACATTGAACTCTAAGGGACCTCATTCTTCAAACATTAACAAATTGCTTCGAAAGTTTTAGAAAATATTCAAATTATCCCACAAAAAATTTGAGCAAAATATATTCAGTAGTTTTTAAATTAAAAATTTAAATAATAATGACACCCACATTATATGAAGAGACCACATGATCCACTTCAAAATAAAATATGGCATCTGTCTTGTGCCAAAATCGCGATTTTTAAAGTTCTTTTAAATTTATATTTAGTGTTGCATCCTTCCTAAAATCGCTTTATTTTTGCTTAATTTTTGTGCATCTATATTCTGAAACAACGCAATTACAATATATTTGAAATTAAATGATCATTAAATTTTGATTATTTCTACAACGAAGCCCAATTTTCATTTATGGAGAATGTAAACACCAAAAGATGTATTGAAGAACTACGCATAAGTAAGAATTAATAAGTGATGTGTGAGGTTAGTTAAAAAAATCTGATACCGACCTTACATGCCTTTCCCTGAAAAATGCAGCGCCTTTACCTTATTCATATCAAAATTGTAGCGTACAAGGTTCATAGAACAACAATTTTAGTATTGAATTGACACCACGTAAATTGAAATAAGGCGTTTTTGGTAACTTTCTATTCCAAATGAGCAACTTAATCATACTCAACTACAAAATCCTCATCAAAAGGCAATTACCATTAAATTGATATCAACTGTATGAAACAATGGTGAATTTTTGGGTGAATTTTTGATGTTTTGTATTTTACAAAACATACAAAATTATTACAACAAACTCACCTATTGAGTATTGAGTAATTAAATGCATGGTCGGAGAAGGATATCTTCAATAAATGAAGACACCCAGCCATAATATACAACTTTATCCTCATTCCCGATCGTCCTGTATTTATTTAAATCTTTGAAAAATAACAATTGAAGAATATATATGTGTTAAACAAACTGTTTTACATATTAGAATATAATGATCATTACAAGTACGTCCAACTCGGCACAGTTGTGAAAAAAGGTTATTGTGAATGACAAAATTGTCGGAAAAATAAAAATTTAAATTTGAATATGCAAA
Organism: Amaurobius ferox; assembly: GCA_951213105.1. NCBI lineage: Eukaryota > Metazoa > Arthropoda > Arachnida > Araneae > Amaurobiidae > Amaurobius > Amaurobius ferox. Next base: position 131,659,315 of record OX578150.1, on the reverse strand, counting down.
AGCGAATCAAATACAGCATATTAGGAGGATAATTTAGAGAAAATAATTTCGAAATAATATTTAGAAATATACAAAAAATAAATGTGAAGAAAGACAAAGGAAAAACAAAGACCAAAAAGAAACAAGAAAGATCAATCATGCATAAATCATTGATTATGAAACACTTTCAACCTCAATGCAATTTTATTTAAACATCTCTAAAATGCAATACATTCAGCGGTAATATTTTTAAAATTAGCACGATACTACATTAATTTATTATATTTGAAAACTTAAAACTTTAGCGAAAAAAATGAAATTTGTTCAAATGACGTCATTGAAATATAAATCGCCTGGTTTAAACTTCTCTAAAATACGATACATTCAGCGGTAGTGCTTTTTAAATTATCACCATACTACAATAATTTATTTTATTTGAAAACTTAAAACTTCATCGGAAAAAAATGAACTTTATTCAAATGGCATTGAAATATAAATCGCCTGGATCTCTATGTAAAAGTCGTAAAAATTTCATTCATACATTTTTATTCCATTCCTTTCATTCATAACAATACTACAGTAATTTATTTTACTTCAAAACTTAAAACCATGGAGGTAAAAATAATTTAACTCTATGCTTGAAACTTCATCGAAAAAGTCTGGTTTAAATTCGTCTGCTTCTCTATGTAAAATCAATGACTGTTTCATTCATATCAGTTATATTTCAGACTCCAGAACTAAATAATTTTGCGTTAAAGAAATTCAACAATTCTTATACAACTCATCCTACATGTTAACGTGTTTACATTCTCCATAAGGGAAAATTAGGCTTCGTTGTAGAAATAACCAAAGTTTGATGATCATTTAAACTCAAATATATTATAATTGCGTTGTTTCAGAATATAGATGCACAGAAATCAAACAAAAATAAAGCAATTTTAGGAAGGATACAACACTAAATATAAATTAAAAAGAACTTTAAAAATCACGATTCTGACACAAGGTGAATGCTATATTTTATTTTGAAGTGGGTCACGTGATCTCTTCATATAAAGGATGTAATTATTATTTTAATTTTTATTCAAAAAACTACCGAATACATTTTGCTGAAATTTTTTTCATACTTTTTATGCGATAATTTGAATATTTCCTAAACCTTTCGAAGCAATTTATGAGTTTTAAATTTACTTAAGATATATTTGAAAAATTAGGTCCCATAGGGTTCAATGTATTTCATTCTTTAAACCCGGGTTCAGCCCAAAACTAATTGAGTGATATTATTCATTAATATTTCCATTAGTCCAACAGACCGTCTGAACAATATACTCAAATTTCATTTTGATAATGTCATTTTTACGGTAGTTATCATGCTAACGAACAGACAGACAGACGAACGAACAAAGTCATATTAAAATTAGAATTAAAATTTGGAAATATAAATGAAATAAAAAGAAAAATTTAGAGGGAGAAAAAGTTCAATATGAAGAAGTTAGATGGCATTTTTGTTTAATTCCCATAACAGAAAATCATATAGTATGTAAAAGCAAGTAAAATACAGTAAATTGACTTTATTGATCATAGAAAATTGAAAGCAGTTCGCTGAATAAATTTAAGAAACTTTATCAGAAATAGATTGGGCGACAATAATACAATGTTTTATTTTGTCTATTGAAGCTGAGTAAAAAACAAATATATAGTGATTAACGTCTCTATAAGAATTACAAGGACAGGTTGGGGTAGATTTGATTTAAAACAAGAAAGATCAATCATGCATAAAACATTGATTATGAAACACTTTCCAACTTCAATGCAATTTTATTTAAACATCTCTTAAATGCGATACATTCCTCAGTAATATTTTTAAAATCATCATAATACTACAATAATTTATTATATTTGAAAACTTCATCGAAAGCAAATGAACTTTTTCATATGACGTCATCGAAATATAAATCGGCTGGTTCTTTAAATAAAAGCAGTATATCATTCATAAACATTTTTCCATTCATTTCATTCATTACAATATTGTAATATTTAATTTTATTTAGAACTGAAAATCATGGAGATGATGTAATTTAACTCTATGCTCAAAACTTCATCAAAGAATCGTTTGCTTCTCTGTTAAACCAATGATTGCTTCATTCATATCAGCTATATTGCAGACTCCATGGGCTAATTAATTTTGCTTTAAAGAAATGTAGCAATTTTTATACAACTCATTCTACACCATTTGGTATTTACATCCTCCATAGTAAAAAGTAGACTTCGTTGTAGAAATAATCAAAGTTGGATGATCATTTAAACTCAACTATATTGTAATTGCGTTGTTTCAGGATGTAGATGCACAGAAGTTAAGCAAAAATATAGCAGTTTTAGGACGGATACAAAACTAAATATGAATTAAAAAGAACTTTAAAAATCACGATTTTGACACAAGATGGATGCCATATTTTATTTTGAAGTGGTTCACGTGATCTCTTCATATAATGATCATGTGATCTCTTCATATAAAGGATGTAATTATTATTTTAATATTTATTTAAAAAACTACTGAATATATTTTGCTGAATTTTTTTTTATATATTTTATGAGAGATTTTTTATATATTTTAGAGTTTCATGTGCGACATTCAAGAAGCTCCGTTGAAGAATATAAGATATCTAGGAAACAGGAGAAGAAGATCCATAGGCTAAAAAAAAGACTCTTTCACGAGGATCTGTTTAGGGAAGTTGAACATCTCAGAGGATCCAATGAAAGCCGTGCTTTCTACCGTGAAATTAATCTTGGCCGCAAAGACTTTAAGCCCAGAACTACTGCTTGTAGAGACAAAAACAACATCATCTTGAATGATAGAAAAGAGGTACTTCATAGATGGAATGAGCATTTTAGTGATTTACTGAATGACCATACTCAGGATGAGGTTTTCACCATTCCGAATACTTCTGCAGACGATGACAATATTCCACCGCCGTCTTTAGCAGAAGTCAGAGAAGGAATTAAGAGGCTCAAAAATTGCAAGGCTCCAGGCCCAGATTTGATTCCTTCTGAACTTATTAAAAGTGCAGCAAGCCAAAACATTGAGGAAATCCATCACCTCATTGAATCAGTCTGGAACCAAGAAGTCTTGCCCGAAGATTGGAAATTGAGTATCATTTGTCCTATCCACAAAAAGGGAGACGTTTTGGAATGTGCCAACTACAGGGGAATCAGTCTTCTTTGCGTTTTTTATAAATTGTTTTCTAATATACTCTTTAGTAGACTAGTAACTTATGCAGAAGACATTGTGGGAGACTACCAATGTGGTTTCCGCAGAGATAGATATACCATTGAACAGATTTTTAACATTAGGCAAGTGTTGGAAAAAGCTAATGAATATGGTATAGCAACTTACCATCTCTTCGTTGATTTCAAGACTGCCTATGATTCAGTAAACTATTAATTGAAGCTATGAGAGAATTTCTAATACCCGATAAACTTATAAATTTGGCTAATATTACACTTACCGAAACAAAGCTTAGGGTAAGAATTCAGAATAATCTCTCCGAGCCTATTACTGTTTCAAATGGGCTCAGACAAGGCGATGCACTGGCCTGCTTGCTTTTCAATATTGCACTCCAAAAAATTGTGAAAGACTCTAACATCAATACCCGTGGAACAATCTTTAACAAGTCTGTCCAGATTTTTGCGTTTGCTGACGACATTGACATTGTAGCACGCACTCCCGAGTTACTTAAGGAAGCCTTCACATCCTTAGAGGCCGCAGCCAGTAAAATGCATCTAACTATTAATCAAAATAAAACTAAGTATATGCCCTGTGGTAATTATGACTGTCCTTATTTCGAAATTGGGGTTTACAAGTTTGAAACTGTAAGCAACTTCAGATATTTAGGATCTGAAGTTAATACTCTCAATGACATTATGCCCGAAATTCGTGGTAGAGTTACAGCTGCTAACCGATGTTTTTTCGGCCTTAAAAGGTACTTAAAGTCTGACTTCATCAGCAGAAAAACGAAGATTATAATCTACAAAAGTTTAATCAGACCCATTCTTACCTACTCTGCTGAGACTTGGGCAATGACAGAAAAAGTTAAAGACATCATTTCTGTTTTTGAGAGAAAAATCTTGAGAGGTATTTTTGGTGGCTTAAATTGTAACAACATCTGGAGAAGAAGAATTAACTCAGAAGTCCTTTAAAGAACCAGATATAGTCAATTACATCACGATTCAGAGAATTAAATGGGTGGGTCACCTGTGCAGGATGGCCGAAAGCCGTACAACAAAAAAGATCTTCTCTGCCAGACCATTCGGCACCCGTAAAAGAGGAAGACCTAAACTCAGATGGCTCGACTGTGTGGAAAAGGACTTTAAAATTTTAAAAGTTTTGAACTGGAGGTCTTTGGCCAGGGATAGGGGAGCCTGGAGTTCTATACTGCGGAAGGCAAGGGCCCATCCTGGGCTGTCAGGCCACTGAAGAAGAAGAAGAAGAGTTCCATGTATTTCATTTTTTTCAACCCGGATTCAGTCCAAAACTAATTGGGTGATATCTTTTATATTCCCATAGGTCCCACAGACCGTCTGAACAACATACTAAAATTCCATTTAGATAAAGTCATTTTTACGGCAGTTATCGTGCTAACGGACAGAATGAACAAAGTCATAAACACCTTTCAACTATGTTGTAAAGTGTTAAAAAGAATAAATAGTCTAAAAAAGAACCATGTCCAGTGAGGAAGAATATTAAGAATTTATTATATATTAGGGAGTGCGTATTAACAGAGAATAAAAAAGAAAGGATGCGGGCAGAATATTATATAAATATGTATCGTCAAAAATACATATCGGATAAATATCGTCAAACATTATCTTCTGTCGTGCATAGAACGATATTGATTCACTAGAATATTGGTGCAAGATTTTGCATACGTAAAGGGAGCCTATTTGATATAACTTCCTATTTTTATTAATTTTATATAATTTTTTGATAAATTTATTTAGGAAACTTGTAATACCTCGAGAACGGGTCGTGCTAGCGTTCTAAAGTTTGTGCCTACCGTTTCCTAATTAAAAATTTCGCACGAAATAATTATTTACTCAGCAATATTCAAAGTCCTGATTTTTTAATGAACTTTCAAGAATTGCACAATATCTCGAGAACGGTTCTAACTAGAGTTCTAAAGCTTCCACCGTTCGTTTTCTAATGAAACATTATGTCTAAAATAATTATATAAATATATATTTTTTTATAATTTTTCTTGAAAGTATTAATTTTTTTTTGTTAAAAAATTAATTCAAAAATTGGGGGGGGAGCGAGTTTTTCCAAATATTCAGTCGTGTTTAAAATCAATGAGGTTACAGTATTCATTGATTGTAATAATGGTACCTAATCCTATATGAAACACTTCATTCATTCGTGAGATATCGCGCCTACAGACACACAAACACACACGCACACCGACATTCATGCACACACATTAACATACATACATTATCATTGAAATAGATGCAGGGCCTTAGCCAGGCAGGGGCCAGAGGGGGTCTAATCCCCCGCAACTCAGCCCGCCCCCGATAAAAATATTAAATTTTTAGTAGTGATACGAAATTTCATATAAAATATCATTCAAATTTTACATAAAACATTTCTTTGGGATTTTTTTATAAATAACTTCGTTTTTAAGATTTTTTAATTTAGCTGAATGTGTGATTATACTAATGATCCATATATTTACTTATTTAATTTAAAAATATTTAAAAATTATGACAATAGTTGTTATACAATCACATTATAGAGTCCATATCAACTGATAAATAAGTAAGAGTTAATATTAAGCATTAACTTTCATTAACTTTCAGAATGTTTCTATGAATTATTAACAGCTTTATTACTAGTTAATGCTTACATTAAAATCCATTGTAATTATTATATATTGATATGAATGTATATTAGCTATATGGGTATTAATAATCAGCTCTTAGCTTGCAAATATAGATATGCAATTATTTGTTAATAATTTTTATTTGTTAATAATTTATATGAATTGAAATATATAATAGTAACCATTATGGTTTATAAATTCTAATGATTAATTGTGTTTTTGGTGAGCCTCCCCCCTCCTTGAATTTTCTTTCAGCCATCTCTTCAATTCCGTCTCTGGCTACGGTCCTGAATAGATGCATGACATAGGGTGTGGAATACATAAATTATGAGGGGAAAAATACAAATTCTTCAATCTCTTTTTCTACACAACAGTGGCGCTCAAGAAAGTAGAATATTTTTTTTAAAGCTAGCTTGTGTCATTCGTTTTAGAATAAAAATAAAATAAAATACGTGCAAAATGATTATTTATTTAACATTTTTGAATGTCCTGACATTTTTTCGATTTTTTCAAAAATTCATTCGTAAGTTTGGGGAGCTCCGAACGTTCTAACCCTTTCAAAAGAGTTCTATCCAGCCTTTACGGATCGTAATAATCGTACCAAATTAAGCTCAAAACGCTCCATTCGTTCATGAGATAACGCCTCTACAGGCTCACAAACACACATACTAATATACATACACATTAACATACACACACATTAACATAGATACACACACACACTGACATACATATATATTAATATATGCTCATATATATTATATATATATGTGCATATATATATCATATATATGCACATATATATTCATATATATGCACATATATATATACTAATACACATACACACTAACGCACATACACACAGACATCACCTCAAAAACGGTCGGTTCGAGTTCAGGAAGGTTTAAAACGTGCTCTTCCGTTGAAAACCTAAATTCGAATTTTCGACCCCATCACAATACTTTTCTTATGCATTATACAATACATGTAGAGGATATAAAATTGCCGAAAATGGATAAAATTGACTCTCCTCTATTGTTTGAAATATATGCATCTTATATTAATTTTTTATTTACTTATTTACTTTCCCTGCAAATGCAATACACGTAAAAGATAAGTGTTGCATTGTGTTGGGTCATTAATCAGTACCTGCAATGGATCAACGTGTTTAGAGCATCCCTTAATACGAATCAATCATTTTCTTTTTCAACAATGTCGCTGTTATCTCTTCTATGGATAATCTCTCGAACAAATCGAACGAATCGAATGAAATTGAATACGATTGTTTAAAATCGATAAACATCAGATATGGTTTTCGGAGGGTTTGAAGTAGTGGAAAACTCTCAATTTTTCTAACATTTTTTTGTGAAAATCGTTGAATTTTTTTTTCGTCAATTGTGTACGAGATATTGCTCGGTTCTGACTTAAAATAAAAAAAATATTTAAAAAAATTTTTTTTCACTATTATCAAATGAATAAAAGCCTTGTAAGTACTTGAATAAAAACTAAACACCTTTGTTTAGGAGTTATTACGAGGCATTCTAGAGATATTAGAGCATTTATTTTTCCTTATAGGAATTAAGACATCTTTTTTTTTCGGGGGGGGGGGGGGAGGGGGGCGATTTTCATTAGTACTATGTTCTTTTACAGGAAATAAGCGGCATATTGATTTTTTGCGAGGTCTAAAATTTATAATAAAGCTCTAATACTTCCCTGCAATACATGGTAATGTATAGGGAGAGTATTGGAATCATGTCGAAAATCGCAACTCGAGTTTTCGACGGATCTACACGCTTTGGAACCTCTAGAACAATAAAAAGCAATTTTTAGCGTGATGTATGTGTTTTTTCCCGAATCGTACCAAAATCGAATTAGCAGCACGGTAGCCTACAAACAACTTATCTACCAAATTTTGTGAAATTTGGTCAATTAGTCGTTTAGCTAGAGTGGATTTTCGCGGCCATTTCACTAAAAAGGCAGTTTTGTTTTATCCCGAATCGTACCAAAATCGAAACAGCACCAAGGTAACCCACAAGTGACTTACCTGTAACGTTTCATGAAATTTGGTCAATTAGTTTTTGGATTAGAATAGACGCACACACACGAGAGAGAGACAGCGGGGGGGGGGGGAGATACAGAAATAGAGCGATAAAAATATAAATAGATAGATATATAGATACATAGAGAGATAGAAAGAGAGAGAGAAAGAGAGAGAGAAAGAGAGAGAGAAAGAGAGAGAGAAAGAGAGAGAGAGCAAGAGGGAGAGGGAGCAAGGGGGGGAGAGAGCAAGAGGGAGAGAGAGCAAGAGGGAGAGAGAGCAAGAGGGAGAGAGAGCAAGAGGGAGAGAGAGCAAGAGGGAGAGAGAGAGGGAGCGAGGGAGCAAGAGGAAGCGAGAGAGCAAGAGGAAGCGAGAGAGCAAGAGGAAGCGAGAGAGCAAGAGGGAGCGAGAGAGAGAGTGAGTGAGAGAGAGAGTGAGTGAGAGATAGAGAGTAAGTGAGAGAGTGCAAGAGGGATAGCAATAGATAGAGAGCGAGCAAGAGATAAAGAGAGCGCAAGAGAGAAAGTGAGTGAGAGATAGAGAGAAGTGAGAGTGAGAGCAAGAGAGAGAGCAAGAGAGAGCGCGCAAGAGAGAGCGCGCGCAAGAGATAGATAGATATAGAGACAGATAGAGAGATAGAGAGAGATAGAGAGAGATAGAGAGAGCAAGAGATAGAGAGAGAGTGAGTGAGAGAGATAGAGAGAGTAAGAGATAGAGAGTGAGTGAGAGAGATAGAGAGTGAGTGAGGGAGAGTGAGAGAGAGAGAGAGAGAGAGAGAGAGAGAGGTCACACTTAAATTAGTTTTGCGGGTTCTAGAGTGCTTGAAACGTGTAGATCCGTCGAAAACTCGAATTGCGATTTCAGATACGAGTCCATTATTCTCCCTATACATTACCATGTATTGCAGGGGAAGCAATAATTAATTATAAATACACTATAACGAGTGTTTTGAAAACTGTAACTCGAGGGCATCAGTTTTGTTTGGAGAAACGTTCCAGTCGTTTCAAAACGTACGAGTCTTTTTTTTATTATTTTTTTCCATCTCTTTTCCCTGCTTGGGGTGTTGTAGTGCTCAACCAACGACAAAATTGGCTTTAAATTTACGATTTTCCTTGCGACGTATGTGGCCTCTTGATAAGAAAAAGGAACAGGGCACGTTTTTCAAAAGTAATTTTCCAGAACTGCGACCACAGTTATTGCACTTTTCTTATCCTCTACCGATGCCAACACGATTTTTTTTATGAAATGCAGAGAGGAGGAGGAGAGAGAAAAGAAAAGTTGGGGGGGGGGGGGGGGTTCTTTGTTTTATGACCGATAAGACGCTCTGTTTGTAAGCCCAAGCGAGTGAAAAAGTAGTTTAGCGGCAAATATTTTTATTCTTGTAATTTTTAAAGGATCGTTGGAAGGCGTGGAATATAAACGAATGCTCTTACGGTGCGGTTGAAGTTTGAGTTTTGCTCAACTTCCGTAAATTTTAAACAGAACGCACTTTAACCGCCGGTGACTTTGTTTTGCAAATTGCCTGCGATTTATCTGTAGTTGAAGTAATAAATAAAAAAATTGCCGTAATAATAAAACCAAATTTTTAGTTGCAGCTTTCCATTACATTAATCTATATCATATAGCTAAGTGAGACTGACTGTAAGTGAGATGAATTAATGAGCCCAAAATGTTGAAGATAGAAATGTCCCATGTTGAATACAAGTGGGACATTTCTATCTTATTATTTCTATCTATTAGTCATGATGAAAATCTAAACTCTTGTAATTTTTTACGAATAATTTATAAATCGCTGAATTTTATATTCTATCATCCTTTCAGCTGTCACTCGAGAATGGTTAGACACACAAAATTCATTTTTAGACCATTTTACACAAAAAAAGTATCCCACATTTTCTTAATTAACTTTATCCGTATACAGCCAACCCTATGATAATTACAAGCCATTAAGATATTTTAATTTATAATTACAGTGGACGATTTTTATGTTATATTTTATAATTCCTTATTTTATGTTTTAAGTTTTATTTGTAGTGCTCAAATACCGAAATCGTCTGCTGACTATTCATCTGACCAAAGTACTGAAGACATTTTTTTTTTATTAGTGACTAGCAGCATACCCGTTCTTCGTACGGAGTATATAATATAAAGAAACTTGAAATTCATAATCATGCCCAAATTCTTATAGTATACTAAATGACATGTTTAATCAAAATATTCTGTTAAAATATTTAATATAATGCTCCTTAAAAGAAGTTTAAGAATCTCTGTTCTCGCTATATAAAATTATCTTCATGGACATATCTGAAGAATAAAACATCTTGGACCCCTTATGTAAGCAAATATAAAAAAAAATAAGGAATTGAATCAATATATGCAAAATAAAAGCGTTAAAATTGTATGGGACCCGTACTAATTATATACGCGAATATTAGAAAATATAACCTGTATTAGTAGATTACATGTATAAATTGAAAATACCAATAAACCCGTAATCTTTAAATCTGAAGACAGTCATTTATTCCAATATATGTCAAAATTAAAGTGCTAAAATTATATGGGAAGATATACACGTACTACTTATAATGTCCGATTATTAGTAGAAGATTACCCGTTTTGCAATATGAGTCACAAATGTTTTTTGGTAAAATACAACAGACGACGTAATAAATTGAATATATAATTAATCCCCTTAATCTTCATACCAGAAGACTGTACTTGATTCCAATATATATGCCAATATATGTCAAAATATATGCCTATATACCTGTACTACTTATATTCTCGTAGGTTAGAAGATATACCCGTGCATTCCTAGAAGATTACTCGTACAACGTACAATATGCGTGTGTCAGCAATTTTTGCGGCAATAAAACAATGGCGTAATAACTTAAAAATATCAATAATCCCTGAATCAATAATTCCGGAAAATATCAATAATAATAATGTTTAAACCTGAAGAGTATAATTGATATTATCCAGTCCAAAATGAAATGGCAATGAAATTTATTTTATATACATATCTTCATTATTCAAATCGGAAAGGATTTAATAAAAATCGTCTGCCGCATAAACACATTGGATTTAAATCCGTTGCTAAGCGACATGATATCATTTGCTTCAAATAAATTGGTAGAAAAAATATCGTCTAAATAGTTATATTTCTATGGAACATTTGGCGACAGTTTCGTCAAATTAGCGACATTTTAAAAAATCGCCAAAATTTATCGCCAAGTGGGACTGTAGAACTGACAGTTCCACTTTGTGACAAATTGATGAAATATCATCACAATACTATCCCGTAACAAAAAACAATTAATATCATTTATGTAGCGCAATTTTATCAATTTCAAGATATTTTTATAGATTTGAAAACATTTTTATCAATTTGGTGACATTTTAAAAATTCGCTAAATGTATTACTAAGTAGGATGGTTGGTCTGACAGATAAATGCTAACCAAACATCATTTCAGTACTCTCTTCTAACAAAACAAAAAAAAATTTCATTGATATGTAGAAGACCCAAGCCACACGACCAACCCGAAGGTTTATGGCAGCTGTTTGTATGTCGTTTATATCAATTTGGCGACATTTCCGTCAATTTGGCAAAGTTTAAGAAAAGTTGTCAAATTAGCGATATCCCTCCAAATTCGTAGCTTTGAATTTGCAGATCTGAATGAAACATTCTTATCCCGTTTCAATATACTAAATGAAAACACTACAATTGTATTAGAAGATATACCCGCTCTACTCTTTTTCTGTTTCAACAATCGGCTATATGAATTTATTGGCTAAACACAATATATGAGTTTAGTAGCTAAATACGATATAAGCTTGAAAACTCTTTGCCAAAATAAATGAAATTGATGTACGCAGTCAGCAATTAATATAATTAAAAGAAAAATCAAACCGTCCATTCATAAGATATACTTTTATATCCATTTATCCATTTATTTATTATTTAAATCGAAAAAAAAAATAAAAACATTAACAAACACATTTAATTTAATTGCGATGCCGAGCAACATGATATATCCTCCTAAAATGTTAAAATTTATTAACCACTAACAGCACACCCGTTATTCGTACGGAGTGTATAATTTAAAGAAACTTAAAGTTCGAAATCATGTGCAAATTCCGTTAAAATATTAAATTTATTGCTCCTAAAGAGAAGTTTAAGAATATATGTTCTCACTATGCAAAATTATCTTCACGATCAGATCTGAAGAATAAAACATCCTGCCCCCTTTTGTAAGCAAATTTACAGAAGAAAAAATAGGAATTGAATGAATATATGCAACCCCGTACTAATTATATGGTCGCAGATCAGAAAATATGCCAATGTGTTAGTAGAAGATTACCCGTATTACAATATGCGTCTCAAAAATATTTGCCAAAATAAAAGAGATGACGTAATAAATTGAAAACATCAATAATATCCGTACTCTTTATACCAGAAGGTCGTAATTGATTCCAATATATGCCAATATATATCAAAACATATGTCAATATACCTGTACTACTTATATTCTCGTAGATTAAAAGATATACACGTGTATTTGTAGAAGATTCGTACAACATACAATATATGAGTTTAAACAATTTTTGTCATAATAAAATAATTGCATAATAACTTGAAAATATCAATAATCCTTGAATCAATAATCCCCGAAAATATAAATAATAATAATTTTTAAACCTGAAGACCGTAATTGATATTATCCTGTCAAAAATGCTATAAGAAAAATCAAATCGTTCTTTTCTAAAATATATTTTTATATCCATTTATTTATTATTCAAATCGAAAAAATAATTATTAAAATTAACAGACAGATTTAATTTAATTGCGTTTCTGAGTAACATGATATAAGATAGAATCTTATAACATGTTAAATATGTCATGTCTTATAACATAAACTGCGAAATTAAATAACGATTTTGATTTCTCTATACTTCTCATTGTTCCGTAAAAGCTTGTTTTAAATAAACCATGAACCATGGAGATAGATTTCCCCTTTAAATCATGTTTTAAACAATTCATGTTTTCAGAAAGTGACTAATTAACGCAAAAAATCTCCCATCAAACTCAGAGATTAAATTTTAATTCACTTTCAAACGATTTTCAAGCTTTTCGTTTGGATAAACCACGGAGTTAGGGAGTAGAACTCCTAGGAAAAAGTTCCGTTTTTCATTAATATCTCGACAACCCCAGGTCTTAGAAACTCGAAACTTGGACAAAAGTTATGGGGGGATATTTAAAGGCGATTCACCAAATTTCATTGAATTCGGTTCAGCCGTTTTTCCGTGATGATGAGACAAACAAAAATTTCGTTTTTTACTAATATCTCGAGAACCACTGGTCGTAGAAACTCAAAACACGGATATAATTTTAAGTGGGGCTATTTCTGGGCCACCCACAAAATTTCATCAAATTCGGTTCAGCCGTTCTCCCGTGATGGTGTGACAAACAGACAGACAGACAGACAGACAGACAGACAGACAGACAGATTTTCATTTTTATTTATATAGACTAGCAGCATACCCGTTCTTCGTACGGAGTATATAATATAAAGAAACTTGAAATTCATAATCATGCCCAAATTCTTATAGTATACTAAATGACATGTTTAATCAAGATATTCTGTTAAAATATTTAATATAATGCTCCTAAAAAGAAGTTTAAGAATCTCTGTTCTCGCTATATAAAATTATCTTCATGGACATATCTGAAGAATGAAACATCTTGGACCCCTTATGTAAGCAAATATAAAAAAAAAATATGGAATTGAATCAAAATATGAAAATAAAAGCGTTAAAATTGCATGGGACCCGTACTAATTATATACGCGAATATTAGAAAATATAACCTGTATTAGTAGATTACATGTATAAATTGAAAATACCAATAAACCCGTAATCTTTAAATCTGAAAACAGTCATTTATTCCAATATATGCCAAAATTAAAGTGCTAAAATTATATGGGAAGATATACACGTACTACTTATAATGTCCGATTATTAGTAGAAGATTACCCGTTTTGCAATATGAGTCACAAATGTTTTTTGGTAAAATACAACAGACGACGTAATAAATTGAATATATAATTAATCCCCGTAATCTTCATACCAGAAGACTGTACTTGATTCCAATATATATGCCAATATATGTCAAAATATATGCCAATATACCCGTACTACTTATATTCTCGTAGGTTAGAAGATATACCCGTGCATTCCTAGAAGATTACTCGTACAACGTACAATATGCGTGTGTCAGCAATTTTTGCCGCAATAAAACAATGGCGTAATAACTTAAAAATATCAATAATCACTGAATCAATAATTCCGGAAAATATCAATAATAATAATGTTTAAACCTGAAGAGTATAATAGATATTATCCAGTCCAAAATGAAATGGCAATGAAATTTATTTTATATACATATCTTCATTATTCAAATCGGAAAGGATTTAATAAAAATCGTCTGCCGCATAAACACATTGGATTTAAATCCGTTGCTAAGCGAAATGATATCATTTGCTTCAAATAAATTGGCAGAAGAAATATCGTATAAATAGTTATATTTCTATGGAACATTTGGCGAAAGTTTCGTCAAATTAGCGACATTTTAAAAAATCGCCAAATTTATCGCCAAGTGGGACTGTAGAACTGACAGTTCCACTTTGCGACAAATTGACGAAATATCATCACAATACTATCCCCTAACAAAAAACAATTAATATCATTTATGTAGCGCAATTTTATCAATTTCAAGATATTTTTATAGATTTGAAATCAGTTTTATCAATTTGGTGACATTTTAAAAATTCGCTAAATGTATTACTAAGTAGGATGGTTGGTCTGACAGATAAATGCTAACCAAACATCATTTCAGTACTCTCTTCTAACAAAACAAAAAAAAATTTCATTGATATGTAGAAGACCCAAGCCACACGACCAACCCGAAGGTTTATGGCAGCTGTTTGTGTGTCGTTTATATCAATTTGGCGACATTTCCGTCAATTTGGCAAAGTTTAAGAAAAGTTGTCAAATTAGCGATATCCCTCCAAATTCGTAGCTCTGAATTTGCAGATCTGAATGAAACATTCTTATCCCGTTTCAATATACTAAATGAAAACACTACAATTGTATTAGAAGATATACCCGCTCTACTCTTTTTCTGTTTCAACAATCGGCTATATGAATTTATTGGCTAAACACAATATATGAGTTTAGTAGCTAAATGCGATATAAGCTTGAAAACTCTTTGCCAAAATAAATGAAATTGATGTACGCAGTCAGCAATTAATATAATTAAAAGAAAAATCAAACCGTCCATTCATAAGATATACTTTTATATCCATTTATCCATTTATTTATTATTTAAATCGAAAAAAAATAATAAAAACATTAACAAACACATTTAATTTAATTGCGATGCCGAGCAACATGATATATCCCCCTAAAATGTTAAAATTTATTAACCACTAACAGCACACCCGTTATTCGTACGGAGTGTATAATTTAAAGAAGCTTAAAGTTCGCAATCATGTGCAAATTCTGTTAAAATATTTAATTTATTGCTCCTAAAGAGAAGTTTAAGAATATATGTTCTCACTATGCAAAATTATCCTCACAATCAGATCTGAAGAATAAAACATCCTGCCCCCTTTTGTAAGCAAATTTACAGAAGAAAAAATAGGAATTGAATGAATATATGCAACCCCGTACTAATTATATTGTCGCAGATCAGAAAATATGCCAATGCGTTAGTAGAAGATTACCCGTATTACAATATGCGTCTCAAAAATATTTGCCAAAATAAAAGAGATGACGTAATAAATTGAAAACATCAATAATATCCGTACTCTTTATACCAGAAGGTCGTAATTGATTCCAATATATGCCAATATATATCAAAACATATGTCAATATACCTGTACTACTTATATTCTCGTAGATTAAAATATATACACGTGTATTTGTAGAAGATTCGTACAACATACAGTATATGAGTTTAAACAATTTTTGTCATAATAAAATAATTGCATAATAACTTGAAAATATCAATAATCCTTGAATCAATAATCCCCGAATATATAAATAATAATATTTTTTAAACCTGAAGACCGTAATTGATATTATCCAGTCAAAAATGCTATAAGAAAAATCAAATCGTTCTTTTCTAAAATATATTTTTATATCCATTTATTTATTATTCAAATCGAAAAAATAATTATTAAAATTAACAGACAGATTTAATTTAATTGCGTTTCTGAGTAACATGATATAAGATAGAATCTTATAACATGTTAAATATGTCATGTCTTATAACATAAACTGCGAAATTAAATAACGATTTTGATTTCTCTATACTTCTCATTGTTCCGTAAAAGCTTGTTTTAAATAAGCCATGAACCATGGAGATAGATTTCCCCTTTAAATCATGTTTCAAACAATTCATGTTTTCAGAAAGTGACTAATTAACGCAAAAAATCTCCCATCAAACTCAGAGATTAAATTTTAATTCTCATTCAAACGATTTTCAAGCTTTTCGTTTGGATAAACCACGGAGTAATGGAGTAGAACTCCTAGGAAAAAGTTCCGTTTTTCATTAATATCTCGACAACCCCAGGTCTTAGAAACTCGAAACTTGGACAAAATTTATGGGGGGATATTTCAAGGCTATTCACCAAATTTCATTAAATTCGGTTCAGCCCTTTTTCCGTGATGATGGGACAAACGAAAATTTCGTTTTTTACTAATATCTCGAGAACCACTGGTCGCAGAAACTCAAAACACAGATATAATTTTAAGTGGGGCTATTTCTGGGCTACCCACAAAATTTCATCAAATTCGGTTCAGCCGTTCTCCCGTGATGGTGTGACAAACAGACAGACAGACAGACAGACAGACAGACAGACAGACAGATTTTCATTTTTATTTATATAGATTGGTATTTCGATAAGAACGTCTTGAAACGTTAAAACTATATCATTCTACAGTAATCGAAGATGAAATGTTCTTTATCACATACCACAATTTCCGTGTTAACAAAACTAAAAAATCTGCTGTGGGCAGCACATGACTTTCCTTATATAATGCAATGTATTTACTATTTTACAGTAAAAACAAAATAGGTTATTCTTAGATGTACTTATATTTTTTCCAAGATATTGAATTTTCGTCAATGAGTCGTTATTTATATTGATTTAGCGTCATTTTTATCCATTTGGTGAGATTTTCTTTGATTTGGTAACATTTAAAAAATTCGCCAAGTTGGCGACATTCCGCCAAATTCGTCGCCAAAATCTCGCCAAGGGTTAATTTATTCTTATGGCAGATAAATGACTATTGGCGTTCAAATACAAAAGTATTACTCAAAGTATCTTTTTTCGTAAATGGAACGAGCTGAATCCACGAGAATGATGTCACCCAATTTACCGCATGATATTACATATGGAAAGTGAACATGTTTCTCAATAGGAAATATTTATTTTATTTTATATAATTTTTTGATAATTTTTTTTGAAAAATGTGCAATATCTCGAGAACGGTTCATGCTAGCGTTCTAAAATTTATGTTAATCGTTTTCTAATGAAAAATTACATCAGAAATGTCTATTTGCGTAACTTTATTAGAGGTTTTGATTTTTTGATGATTTTTTCAAAATTTCACTCGAAAATTTAGGAGATTCTGAACATCCGATTGCGTATAAAAACAATAGGCTTCCAGTATTCATGGATTATACTTTTTGTACCAAATTTTGTTCCAATTTCCCCATTCGTTTCTCAGTTTTCGTCTCCACAGACTCACTGATTCATACACCCAGACATTATCTTAAAAACGTCTGATTCGTGTTCAGGGATGCTTGAAACGTGCTCTCCCGTCGAAAACTCGAATTCGAATTTTCGATCCCGTCACAATACTTTCCCCATACATTATTGTATATAAGGAAAATAAAAATGTGTGTCATTTACATGCATTCATTTGAAACGGTTTTCCCAATGAAAGTTAAGCGGTGGTCACATCAGATATCCATATCATCCTGTAAGAGCGTTTGGAAAAGTAAGAAGATTTAACTCAATTAAGCCTGGGCACGAACGTAAATAAACAGCCTGCGTAGTAGAATGCGCAGAAACGTAAGGGCAAAAGGGCATTTTTACCATAGCTGGTTATGGTAAACTGACGATGATCGCAAATAAAATTGAAACTTAACCTATTAAACGTTGAAAGTTATTTTTGTGCTCAAAATAAATTATTTAGAATACTAGAGTAACAATACATGTTTAAAGATTTCGTTTGCTAAAGTGCACTTTAAGTGATTTTAAGTGAATGTACACTACTACTCATCTTTCCCGTAGTCACTACATAGCGTTTTGAAAACGAATATATTAACTAGAAAATTCTACAGTGTGTATGCCAGCGAGAAGAGAAAGGTGCAAAACGAATTTTCTTCAAAGAACTCGTGTATACATATTTTATTGAAAGTTAATATTTTATTTTCCGGTCAAGTAAAAATATCCATCAAAGAAGAAAAAATTAGATATATCCTACTAAAATGAGACGTTAAACGATTGTAAATTTCTAAAGTAGCCATTTTTAATGCTGAATTAATGAAAATTTCCATATTGCTAATTATATGAATATTTTGTTTTGGAAACGTAAGGAAAAAATTCTCAGTGTGAAGTCACTTGCCCATGCTGCATTCTAAGATGTAGATCCTGTTAAATTAGTAGTCATCATGACTCATGAGTACTGTCCCATTTCTCTCCTACCCTTAGAATCTATAATCCCCCTTTCTCTCATGAAATTAATAGCCATTTTTCTATATTATGCTCATTAGGATAATGACCTCGTTTTGTTCTTAACAAAATCCCACAGAGGGTGCTGCTGACGCTCTTCAGTAGAAGTCGCTTTCCGAAATAATTCAAGCTCTCATCCGGGTGGTCACGTTCTTATGCTTTATATCACAGCATTATCAGATTCAGACAACCAAAAGAGGATCCAAGAGAAATCTCGTCCTCAGCGCCTTTTTAAAATTCTGACGGTGAAAACAGCACCCGCGTGCACACCTGTTGGCGAGATTTTTACTTAATTTGCAATTATCTCGCGTCGCATCTGCTCCGGGAGAGCTCATTTCCTTTCGCTCCGAAAAACAAACAGCGTGAGCACAGGAAATTTTCCGGGAAACTCCGGGAATAATTGTCCGGAAATGTTATCCGTTGCGTCATGAAAGGCTTAAAGCGAAACGCGGAACGATATAACGAGGTTAAAAATGAGCGACATCGCTATCTTGAGAAATTATTATAAGAGATGGACATAGGGAGAGGTGGGGTGGGGGGGAGTGTCGGAGGGATACATCGTTGCTCAGACGTGTTGTAACCGATTTAATGAATACGATAGAATTGTCACGCATTTCAGGGTTTTAAGTTATAGGTTCTTGTATAACCAAAGTTAGCACATCCTATATGATCACCAATATACCTGTATATGTTTTTTTATATTGTATTTCGTTTTCTTTTTTGTTTTTTGTTTTTTAATTCTGTTTTTTAGTCCTGTAGTTTTAACTCAGCATTTCAATATTCTGCTCATGATTGTTTGTGTTTGGTCATTAGTAACTAAATCCATCATTTATATTGTATGACTAGTAGTATGTCCATTTTTCGTACGGAATATATAATACAAGAAACTTACAATTTACAATCATGTGCTGATTCCTATAGTATTTTAAATGGCATTATTATTCAAAACATTCTTGTATTAAATATTTAAATGAATGCTTCTAAAAAAGTTTAAGGATCTCTGTTCTCGCTATACAAAATTATCTTCACAGGCAGATCTGAAGAATTAAATATACTGGTTCCGTTTGTAAAGAAATTTACAAAAAATATAAAATTGAATCAATATATGCCAAAATGAAAGCGCTAAAATTGTAAATTGTAAAAAAGATATATCTGTAGTACCCATATTCTCATAAGTTAGAAGATATACCCTTGTACAGCGCTTTACCTACTTGTCCCTACACAACGCCAAGTGCCCCTACATAAATCCTTACGCTTTAAAAATGCCTTACATATGCAAAAAATGATGGAGAGTGGGAGAGGGGGAGAAGATTACTCCGAATTGGTGCCCTTTTACAATTAAAAAAAACTTTTAAAAATAGAAACCCTAATTAATTTTTTTTTCTCCTTGAAACCTCAGGGAAAAAATTTCATTTAGTGGGCGTGGTTAATATTCAACTGACAACTCCTGAAACAACTTTATTTATTTATTTACTTGCTTGTAAAGAATACAAACCGCTCCATTATCCTTACTGAAGTTCACTTTTCATTTACTGGACAAAAAATATCAAAACTTTAATTGTTTCTAAAGATATAAATCTCACAGGAATTCAATGGGCGTGGTTATTATTGTGAAACTCATTTTACAAAGAGCACTTTGAAATGAACTTCATGCTCATTGAAGTTCGCTTTTTTTTACTTTTGTGACAATATTTTAAAAATAAATACGTTTATTTGAATTTTTTCATAAAATTCAAACTCGCTGAAATTGAGTGGGCGACAAATTCCACTACTAGAGCAAAATGTTTAATCGATAAAGCACTAGTTGCAATATGTAAATTAATGCACATTAAGGCAGAAGATAAAATTCTCCAAACTTTCCTCAATCCCAGATGTAACGATTGTTGATCCCTCCCGCCGAAAAAATAAATAAATAAATAAATAAACTAGTGCATGGCTCAACTGGACTTGCTCAGCCAAAATCCATTTTTTAAATAGCTTGGTCTTATTTTTCTGCAAATTTTACGAGAAAAATATTGAAAAATCTGTATTGTTGGTCCAAACGATCACAATTATAGCATGCTACCCTTAATTTAAAGGGCTTGAAAAAAATCTTGCGATTGATACCAAACTTGACAATTCAAACCCTAGAGTCAACTCGCCTCCACACCCCGAGGGGGCTAGTGACGCTACGAACACAAAAATTGTATCTCGGCTATTTTTCACTGCAATAATTAAAACTGTTTAAGTCTCATGATCATTGAACTATAAGTAACCTCTTTTATGCAAAATTATGTCAAATTTTGTTCTATGCTGCCACGCTAAGAAAATATGAAATATAATCGAATCAATTTCGAAGTTTTCGTTCGAATTTCAAAAAATTGCATCCAATAACAAAAAATTCTAGATTTTTTTTCGTTAACATTGCCGGATGTACAGTTTCGTAAAAATCCATTCATATTTGTGACAGCTATCCTGTACACAAGAAATCGACCATAGACAGACCGACATCACTCTAAAAATAGTTAAAATATGTTCAGGATGTCCTAAAAACATATATTGACATCGAGATCTCGAAATTAAAATTTTTTAGGTAAACACTTTCCCAACACTACGCATGAGAGTATCAATTAGAAATATTATATAAATAATTTTAATTTAATTTTTCTGCAAGATATCATCTTAGAAAAAAAAAATTAAATTAGAATTTCACGTGCAAATTTTTCATTCCTTCTCTCACTGAAGACAGATCGCCACACCAAGAGACAACGTTGTTATTCTGCGTGACAGACTCGCTTTTAGTCCCCACCCCACCCCCCTTCTTCTCCGACAAACAAAAGAAACCATCTCTCCTGTTGCATTATTAAAGACACATTGGCGTAAGCTGAGGAAAATTTCATAAGCTAATCTTTCTTTAGGGTACTTCACTTAAAGAAGGTGAGGAAGGGGGGGGGGGGTGCTCTGCGCATCGGACACGGCAATTTCCGTGACACCGTACCTTAGTGTCCGCATACGTAGCTCTGGGTGATTTCAATTGTTTGGGCTCTTTTTTTTTAAGTACGTGCACGCTCCGTCCAAGATTTGATATTATGTTTCCTTTGGGAAAGTGCTTGAAAAAGTGGGTTAAGAAATCGATGACAAGCGGCTTAATCGATCATAAGCTGTTAAATCGATTATAGGCTTGTTTGGATAATGTTGCTAACCGAATAAGAAAAAGTTTTTACACAATTTTATTGAAGTTGGTTTCTGTGTGTGGATCAAATCTTATAATCAATTTTTGACCCACTTTTATCAAATCGTCTTTCCTGAAAATTTACATAAGTACTTATTTGTAATGCAATATTTCAATAGCAATACAATATTTACATATTTCATTAAATTTATCAAATTTATGTATAATATTAATACAATCAAATTTGTATATAATATTAATACAATATTTCATTAAGGTTCAGCCCCCCACCCGGATTCTGTCCCAGTAAAAATCCCATTGTTGTAAAATGAGTTCAATAATGAGTTCAATAAATTAATTCGTTAAAAATGAGTTCAATATGAAGCTTCATTTATATTGTATGATTGTCTTTTTGGTACTATGCGATGTATTTTTGATATACTGTTTGCTGCTGTAGATCCTGTTATGGTTTTAGATGTTGTTGAGACCCAGACCGTCCGACCTACCAGAAAGGTGTAAGGTAACAGTTTGGACGGTCAGGAAGTAATGGTTTTAGATGTGTAAATTTTAATCAATTAATTTGTAAATAATTTGTAATTAATTTGTTTTTGTTTTTTTAATTTTGTGCCAATAAATATTTCTGCCGGTATTCCATAAATGCCCAGGGAGGGGAGAGATTTACGCATCCATCAAAATAGCTATTTTTACCTTTGAGTAGGTGTGGTTAATATTCTGAAACTATATATATATATGTAATAAATAATATATATATATATATATATATATATTTTTTTGTATTTTTATTTTTTATTTTATTTTTCATTTGCTCTTCATATAACTTTCAAAAAAGGATAAGTAACAGGTAATTGAAATATACAAGTAATTAAATTTCTTTATATATATATATATATATATTATATATATATATATATATTATATATATATATATATATATATATATAGTGAAAATTTTAACATGCGATACTGTTCATAGCGAGTTGTAAATTTATGCTTTTAAATATGAAGAACCTCTATGAATTAATTTATCATTTAAGATGTTTGGATATTCGATGAAAAATTGATCACAAAATCGCAAAAAAAATTGAAAAGCATAAAACAAAATATTATAAGAAAAATTTATGTTACACGGTTTTAGTAAAATGCACTAAAAAGTAAAACTAATATTTTTAGGCATCACACTATTTTTGGTCATATGTGACTCAAAATAAAATCGTGGGACGCCCATAAAGGAATTGTAATTGGGCATTAACAGCTATTTAAGGAACAATAGGAGTGATGAAAAAGATTACATTTAATTAATTTAAATATTCCTTTGGCAGATCTCTCTTTATTCCAACCCCTAATAAGAGGACCAGAAATGTAGACTACAAAAGATATTTTTTTTTTACTTTCCCTACAATACATGGTAATTAGATAAAGTATTGGAATCTTGTTGAAAATAGAAACTCGAGTAAGTCGAAAATTGCAACTTTTCGACGAATCTACACGTTTAGGACCTTTAACACGAAGAAACTATTTTTAGCATGACGCGTGTCGATGTCGAAGGCCCAGACCACACAGCCAACCCTAGGGCTTACGGCAGTTTAATGTGTGGCCGGGAGAGAGCATGACGCGTGTGTGTGTATTTACTCTAGGTTCAAACTGACCAAATTTCATAAAATTTTATAAGCAAGTGACTTGTGGGTGAACCTGTTACTGATTAGATTTTGGTACGATTCGGGATAAAAGAACCTGTCTATTTTTGCGAAATAGCCCCCCCCCCCAAAAAAAAAATCGTCAGAATCTAAAATAAAATACTACGTATGCTCAAATGCATCCACTGATTATTTTATACGTAGTTTTTGACGATACAATTAATAAGACCAACCCCGTTACTTTAAGACTAGCCGTTCTCGAGATATTTTAGTTTTTATTTATTTATTTATTTATTTATTTATTTTTTTTTTTTGCATTTTTGTTACCCCGGTTTTGAGAATGCATCCAGTTACCCAATAGAAACGAAATTTGAATTAAAAGTAAAAATTCAGTGTCATTTCAAATAATGATGCGTGTTACTTTGTGCAATTAAACTCAATTTTTATGAATTATTAAAGAAATAAAGCTAAAAGGAATTTGATTCTGTAGGGAAACTCATGTTCTGCCCACATGACTGTCTTTTATTCTAAATTTGTTATCTATACAAATAAAATTGTGCTTCTCTCTGTCTGTATATTTTCTCTGAACGAGAAAACTCCCTTCTTTCCTTTCTATGAGAATTATTATAAAATTTCAAAAAGATGTACGTCTAATATTAAAAGATCACTACAAAGTTTTTTGCATTAAACATTACATGCGAAGAACGGGTATACACTTAGCAATAAAAACAATAAAGAACATTAATCATGCAATTGTATTTAAACATCTCTAAAATGCGATACATTCGGCGGTGATATTCTTTAAATTATCACAGTACTACAATAATTTATTTTACTTAAAAATGTAAAACCACGGAGGTAAAAGTACTTTCTAACTCCATGCTTAAATCTTCATCGAAAAAGGCAATGTTATAAAATTATCTGCTTCTCTATGTAAAATCAATTAATATTTCACTCATATCATCTATATTTTAGACTCCAGAGTTAAATAATTTTGCGTTAAAAAAATTCAGTAGTTCTTATACATCTCATCCTACATCTTAATGTGTTTACATTCTTCATAAGTGAAAATTAGGTTTCGTTGCAGAAATAATCAAAGTTGGATGATCATTTAAATTCAAATATATTGTCGTTACGTTGGCGCAGAATGTAGAAGCATGGAAAATACACAAAAATAAAGCTGTTTTATGAGAGATGTAACACTAAATATAAATTTAAAAGAACTTTAAAAATCACGATTTTGACTCTGGGGAAAAGGATGGATGCCCTATTTTATTTTGAAGTAGGTCACGTGATCTCTGCATATTATATGGGTGTAATTATTATTTTAATTTTTATTTAAAAAACTACTTAACATATTTTGCTGAATTTTTTTTTATATATTTTGTGGGATAATTTAAATATTTTCTAAAATTTTCGAAGTAATTTGTGAATTTTAACTTTGTTTAAAAAATGTTTGACAAATTTGGTCCCATAGGATTCAATGTATTTCATTTTTCAATCCGGGTTCAATTTAAAACTAATTGGGTGGTATTATTCAGTTACACGCATTCCCATATATCCCACAGACTGTCTCAACAACATAGTAAAATTTCGTGTTGATAAACTCACTTTTACGGCAGTTATCGTGCGAACGGACAGACAGACAGAATGAACAAAGTCATAAACACTTCACAACTATGTTGGAAAGTGTTAAAAATACCAAACTGATACGGGTAGAAGTTACCCTGTTAAGCAAAACAGGAAATTTCTTTAGATCTCAGACTTATAAGATCAAGATCGTAGAAACCGAAATTTAATTCAAAACTACAGAAAAGAAATCTCAAATATAATAAATGCGGAAATTTTTTACCTAAATATATAGGATGGGTATCATTCAAGGAGAAAGGAGACATTTTTATCCGGAATATATCATATTAAGAAACTCACAGTTCATAGTTATGTGAAAATTACTATTATTCTAAATGATATTGTTATTTAAAACATTCTATTAAAATGTTTAATTTAATTCTCTTAAAAAAAAGTATAAGCTTCTTTGTTTTTCTTATACAAAATTATTTTCACAGGCGGATTTGGAGAATAAAACGTCCTGGTCCCATTTGTAAACAAATTTACAAAAAATATGAAATTGGATAATCATATGTCAAAATAAAAGTACTATGAAGTTTGATCAATATATGCCAAAATGAAAGAGCTATAATGGTATTAGACGGTATACACGTACTTCTTTTATTCTGTTTCAACAATTGGCTAAATATAATATATGAGCTAATTGGCTAAAAAAACAATCTGAGTTTGAAAAATATCTGCCAAAATAGAACAAATAAAGTAAGAAATTGGATGTATTAATAATTTACGTAATCTTTAAATCCGAAGGACATAACTGATATAATTCAGTCAAATATGAAATTTAGATAAAATTTATTTTTATATACATATTTTTGTTATTTAAATCGTAAAGATATTATAAAAGTTGTCTGTTGTATAAACACATTTAATTCAGGGTGGTACATGCTGCGTTTTTCTTCAAATAAATTTGCGGAAAAAATATCGTCTGCATAATGCAATCTCTATGGATGGTTTGTTTTCTATTAATGACTGGACAACCCTTGGTCTAAGAAACTCGAAAAGTGGACTCAATTTTAAGTGGGGAGTATTTCAAATCTGCTCACAACCTTTCATGAAATCTGGTGCAGCCGTCTCCCGTGATGATGAAACGCAAAATATCTGATGTGGGCAGTACATGACTTTCCCTGCAGATTCATATTCACGTTCTCTTTATTTCTTCAATAATTCATTAAATTGAGTTTAATTGCACAAAATAACACTCATAATTATTTAAAATGGCGCCGAATTTGCACTTTTAATGCAATTTTCGTTCTCATTTGGTAACTGGACTTATTTTTAAAGGTGGTGTAGCGAAAATGCGAGAAAACTAAAATATCTCGAGAACGGCTAATCCTAGTGAAATGGGGTTGAACTTATTATTTTTACAGTTAAAAATTACGTATAAAACAAGCGTTTAATGGATATGTTAGAGCATACATAGCTTTTTATTAACACTTTACAACAAAGTTGAAAAGTGTTTATGACTTTGTTCATTCTGTCTGTCTATCTGTCTGTCCGTTAGCACGATAACTGTCGTAAAAATGACTTAATCAAAATGAAATTTTAGTATGTTGTTCAGACGGTCTGTAGGACCTATGGGAATATATATGAATAATATCACCTAATTAGTTTTGGATCGAATCCGGATTGAAAAAATGAAATACATTGAGCCCTATGGGACCTAATTTTTCAAATATTTTTTAAGCGTATTTAAAATTCACAAATTGCTTCGAAAATTTTAGGTAATATTCAAATTGTTCCATAAAATATATAAAAAAAATTCAGCGAAATATATTCAATAGTTTTTTTAAATAAAAATTAAAATAATAATTACACCTCTTATACGAAGCGATCACGTGACCATGATATGAAAAGATCACGTGACCCACTTCAAAATGATATATGGCATCCATCGTGTCTCAAAATCGTGATTTTTAAAGTTCTTTTTAATTCATATTGAGTGTTGTATCCGTCCTAGAACCACTTTATTTTTGCTTAAATTCTGTACATCTACATACTGAAACAACGCAATTACAATATATTTGAGTTTAAATGCTCATCCAAATTTGATTATTTCTACAACGAAGCCTACAGCAAAATATGTAGAATGAGTTGTATTAGAATTGCTATATTTCTTTAACACAAAATTATTTAGCTCATGGAGTCTGCATAGCTGATATGATTGAAATATTCATTGATTTTACAAAGAGAAGGAAGACATTTTTCCGATGAAGTTTTAAGCATAGGGTTTAATTACTTGTAGCTCCATGTTCTTAATTTTTAAATAAAATAAATTATTATAGTATTGTGATGAATGAAATGAATGGGAAATTGTTTATGAATGAAATGCTGCTTTTATAGAGAGAGCCAGGCGTGTTATCTTTTTCTATGACGTCATTTGAATGAATTTCAGTTGTTTTCGATGAAGTTTTCAAATATAATAAATTTTTGTAGTATTATGATAATTCTAAAATTATTACCGAGGAATGTATCGCATTTTAGAGATGTTTAAACCAGGCAATTTATATTTCAATGCCGTCATTTGAATGAAGTTCATTTTTTCTATGAAGGTTTAAGTTTTCAAATATAATAAATTAATGTAGTATTGTGATAAGTTTTAAACTATTACAGAGGAATGTATTGCATTTTAGACATGTTTAAATAATATTGCAATTGAAGTTGGAAAGTGTTTCATAATCAATGCTTTAAGCATGATTGATCTTTCTTGTTTTAGATTTTGACGATTTCTGCGGGTCATTTCGCAAAAAGGCAGGTTATTTTTTTCCAAATCGTGCCAAAATCTAATCAGCACCAGGGTAAACCACAAGTGACTGATCTACCACATTTTGTAAAATTTGATCTATTAGTTTTTCAGCTAGATACAGGCAATTTTTACAGGTCATTTCGCAAAAAAAAGGCGGATTCTTTTATCATGAATCGTACCAAAAGCTAATCAGTACTAGGGTCACCCACAAGTGACTTACCAAATTTTATGAAGTTTGGTTTATTAGTTTTTAGTTAGAGTGGATACATACATTGCACAGACAGGCACACAGACAGATATAAACACTCACAGACGTCTCGCTAAAATTAGTTTTTTCGTATTCTAGACGTCCCAAAACGTGTAAATCCGTCGAAAACTCGAGTTGCGATTTTCGTATGATTCCAATACTTTCCCTGCAAATTACTATGTATTGCAGGGAAAGTGATATACATACGCGTACAGACATATTTTCAATTTTACTTGTGTAGATGAAAATTTAATGCGAAATTATCTAGCTATTAAAGCCAGACCCTCTATTTAAGTATTGAACCCTTTTAGCGCCCAATACTTTCTCACAATAAGCTTTTCTCACAATGTTCCGAACACCGGCCTTGCTCAACAAAGATTCCTCCTCCTCCGCTTCCTCGAATCTTCGATGCGCACTGATTTGACCCCGATCCGATATCGAACGTTCGAATCCTAAGATTAAAACCTTCCCCGGAACGCTTTCACTTTATCTAGGACCACGGAGCAAAGTTAATAAATCAGGACACCAAGAGTCGAGAATTACAAATAGTCCCTCCGATGTGACATCTCCTTAATGATGATCCCCTAAACCCACAAACGATAACAAGCTCACCTCCCTCTTCTCCATCCTCGCCACGCAGACGATTTATCTGGGTCCGTCCGCCTCCTCCGCTCCCCTTTTCCGATTCGATTTTCGGCACTTTTAATTGATGCCCGGGTCGCTACCGAAAGCCCCTTGACCATCATTTATCACCGAGTTATCGGGAACGCCATCCGATTATCGATTAAATAATCGTATCGAAACGAGTGACGCTTTTGTTTAATCGGCGGATAGGAGAATTTTTGGCGCGAATTACCTCAGAACAGGTCAAGTCGATGGTCTCTATTCCTCCCTCCATATTTCCCCCCCCCCCTTCCCTTAAACGGAATTTTGCTCTAACGATACGATTGTTTCACGGAAAAATTTTCATTTTTTTTCCCCTTCTGTCTTTTAGTCTGTGAATCTCCGTTTTTATCACACGGATAATTTATTCTGATTTTTTTTTTATTCATTCTCTTTTTCATTAACCAAACTGAAATAGACTCTTAAATTTCATTTTAACTCTTATATTTTACCCACAAAATCATCAAAATTTGGCGATAAATTTAAGGTTGGAGATAATGCCGGTACTAATGATATTCTGGTCATACAAGAAAGGATGGAGTAAAAAAAATAAAAAACCTCTAATCGGATAGATATTAAAGTTATGTCCAGAGAATTTTTCACGACAGTTAATTTCTTTCTATTTTCAATTTTCTCTCTCTCTTGATAATCTATACTGCAATGGCATTGTGTATTTGCTCTTTGAAATCTCGATCTAGTGATGCAAATGTACGAAAAAAAGAATTATTACTGAAAACACTTTTTAAAATAAATTTATCTTTGTGTAATTGATAAAAGTAACTAAATAGAAAACAAACAGGATTCTATTTTTATAGTTATTTCTTCGGAAAAGGGTATATGCTTTTCAATAACACAGAGTTCTACTGAAATTGATTATTTCTAAATCATTTCAAATTACGTTAAGAAAAATTTTCATATATACAAATATAAAATTTTATTTCATTTTATGTTAACATTTAGCTTTATTTCAATAGTGTGCAGTGTCTATTTCGACAATAAGAGCTTGCAATTTCGTCCCAGTAGATCAACGGTAGAGCTTCGTCCAGCAGTTCGGAGATCTAGGGTTCGATTCCCGGTTGGGACAGCAAAGTACTTGTAAAGTATCACAAGTTATTAGCAAAACAAAGGCATGCAAATAACATGTATAGTTTTAGCATTAAAACTTTCAACGAATACTTGCACAACAGATCAATTTTACTCTCCCTACAAAACATAGTACATATAAAGGGGAAGTAGTGTAATGAGATTAGAAACCTAACTCTAGGGTTTATATGCGTTCGCAAATCTGAAGCATCCCAAAACTCGAATAAAATATTTTATTCATGCCTCTATCTCTTTCTTTCATATTTTTATTTCTTTAATGTATAGAAAAACTATTGTGGTGAGATCGAAAATTCGAATTCGAGTTTTCGACAGGAAAGCACGTTTCAAGCATCCTTGAACTCGAATCACACGTTTCTTAGGTAATAGCTGAGTGTGGATATGTATGTTAATATGTGTATTTGTATGTTAATGTGTGTATGTGTGTGTGTGTCCATGCATTTGTGAAGTCGATATCTCACGAACAAATGAAGCGTTTCGTAAAAAAATCGGTACGATTATTGCAATCAGTGAATACTGTGAATCTTATTAATTTTAAACCCAATCAAATGTTCGGAATAACCCCCTTCCCCAATTGATTTCTTGAATTTTTGAAAAGTTCCAAAAACGTTCTAAAACATGTCTACTAACGTTCTTTTCAAAGTTGGTAAAAGAAATCCATTTCAATTTAAATGCTATTAACTCAATTCCAAACACATTGTGTCATAGATCTTACAAAATTGTGTCATACAGCCAATTTTATTGTCGCTATTGATGATATCAGCTTTTCTGTGCTCAAAATAGAAAGAAAACTGGTATTTTGTATGCTAATATTAGCAGTCGGAACACTATTTTACTAGCAATATACCCGTTCTTCGTGCGGAATATATAATATAAAAAAACTTAAAATTCACAATCATGTGCAAGACTCTATAATATTCTAAATGACATTGTTATTCAAAAACATTACAATTTAAATTAATGCTCCTAAAAAGAAGTTTAAGAATCTCATTTTTTGCTATACAAAATTATGTTCACAGGCTGATCTGAAGAATAAAACATCTTGGTCCCGTTTGTAAACAAATATACAAAAAATATGAAGTCTAACCAATATATACAAAATAAAAACGCTAAAATTGTATGGGACCCCTACTACTTATATTCTCGAATATTAGAAGATATACCCATGTATTAATAGAAGATTACACGTGTTATAATATATGAGTTTCTAAAATCTTTGCCAAATAAAAACAGATGAAGTAATAAATTGAAAATATTCATAATTCCGTAATCTTTGAACCTAAAGGCCGTAATTGATTCCAATATATGCCAATATGTGTCAAAACATGTGCCAATATACCTGTACTACTTATATTCTCGTAGATTAGAAGATATACTCGAGCACTTGTAGAAGATTACCCGTACTACATACAGTATATGAGTTTCAACAATTTTTGCAAAAATAAAACAATGACGTAATAAATTAAAGATATCAATAATTCCCGAAATTATCAATAATAATAATGTTTAAACCTAAAGACCGTAATTGATATAATCCAGTCAAATATGCAATATCGGTGAAATTTATTTTATCTATATATCTTTATTATTTAAATTGGAAAAGATTTAATAAAAATCGTCTGCAGCATAAATACATTGGATTTAAATCCGCTGCTAAGCTACATATAATTTTCTTGAAATAAATTGGCGGAAAAAATATCGTCTGCATAATGTTATCTCTATAGAGGGTTTAATTGTTCGTTTTTAATTAATATCAAGACAACCCCTGGGCTTAGAAACTCGAAATATGGGTTAAATATTAAGTGGGACTATTCTAAAGCTACCCACAATATTTCATTAAATTCGGTTCAGCCGTTCTCCCCCGATGATGAGACAAACATACAGACACACAGAGTTTCAATTTTATTTATATAGATTTTCGAGGGTTGTCTTGTATAATAAACCTTTTACCTAGTTTGCTTCATCTTCACAGAACAGAAAGACCTACCTCGCCTTTCGATACCTTCAATCTTATATATTGAGTGAGATAAATATTCCACTGATTACGTACCACCCTTTCCATATGTATTTTCGAAACATAGGGCGCAATTCTGGGGCGTATTTGGAAGCTTTCCGTCCTGAGGGGGAAGTGCGGGGAGATAATTGTTTGGGAAGAACTGGAAATCGCCTGCAAATGGTAGAGCTGAGTGGTAATTCCTGTAGCTAAGATAGAAACAGTGGACTGTGTGTTACATCGAAGACGTTTTTAAAAAGTTGTCAATAGTGGTGGTAAAAATTAGGTGAGAAAAACACAATCGCAATACAAGGTCACATATTTTCTTTTTTTACACTGTTGTATTTAGGTTGGTTTTCCCGTTTGGGTCAAAACTTAAAGTTAGTTTAAGAACCACTTTTATGAAGTCTCTTTCCTTGAAATTTTACACACATACGTATTTGCGATGCCAATGCAATATTTCATGAAATTTGAGTTGACCCCCTAACCACCGAATTCATGCCCAGTAAAACTCCAATTCTTGTAAGAGACTCATAATTTATCGCTTTAAGAGAAGACATCTGCAGATTTTTCGCAGGTACAATTTGTTTGATTTATTTATCAGTTTTCAATCTTTAGGTTTGTTGGCCCAGTTTATAGATAATATCTATCTCCTTATTCAGAAACAAGCTTACTTTCTTGTTCATTATGGATAAATACTTGAACCTGAGGAAAACTTTATTGAAAATGATCTCCATTTTAAGCCTATAAGCTTTTCCATAGGCTTGAATGCTTCCTTATTTTCTGTTTTTCTATTTATTACATTCTCATCATTGATACTCGTATGATGAATGCATAATTGCATTAATTTAGCTTTAATAGCTTAGATTGATTTAGCCCCGTGTTAGTTATATCTCTGTTTTTTCTAAAATTTGGAAAGTCATAGTGCTTACTTGCCTAATCTTCCTTTTACGTAGTAGTAGATGATAGGAATTTGTTTCAGTTTTGTTTTAATATTGTCTTATTGTATTTATTAGTTTCATATGTGTTAAAAAAATCTCTAAAATATCTTTGCACTTTTATAAGCTATTTTTGTTCTTTATTATTCTTGCATAGCAAGTAATTTGGCAATAATGAAATGTTTTACTTTTCCATAGTTATGTTTCCCACTTAGCTAACTGATATTTTGAGTTATGGTTATATGAGTTTCAATTTATCTCTAATCTATCATTGGAAATTCATCTATATATATATATATATATATATATATATATATATATATATATATATATATATATATATATATATATATATATATATATATATATATATATATATATATATATATATATATATAATAATAATAATA
This sequence comes from Amaurobius ferox, assembly GCA_951213105.1. Lineage (NCBI taxonomy): Eukaryota > Metazoa > Arthropoda > Arachnida > Araneae > Amaurobiidae > Amaurobius > Amaurobius ferox. Next base: position 131,626,089 of record OX578150.1, on the reverse strand, counting down.
AAAGTTTGAAAATCCAATGAAAGAAAAGTGAGAAGCTGTAACTCGAAAAACCTGACTCTCTAACAAGCTTACAAAATAAAAAAATAAATGAGCAAATAAATCTTCAAGCAAACGGGAAAAAAAATACAAATTTCGAATCAAGAAGTCAAAAAAAATCATCAAAAATCAAAGGTGTGGAATCGATAAATAAAAAATAGACGAAATCCAAGCACAAACGTTATACACGTGGACAAGGTCTAAGCCTAAATCATGGATTTGTTCACTTTTTCAAAACTCTTTCTCAAGTCCAAGTGTCTTGTAGAAGCAAACACAAAATATACATATATATATATATATATATATATATATATATATATAGAGAGAGAGAGAGAGAGAGAAATATTTTAACACCTTATACTGCTCATGGCGAGTTATGAATTAATGTTTTTATATATAAAGAACTTCTATAAATTAATTTATCATAAAAAGGGTTTGATTAGATATCTAATGAGAAATTGATTACAAAATCACAAACTAAAAAGCATAAAATAAACAAATATATATATATATATATATATATATATATATATATATATATATATATATATATATATATATATATATATACATATATATATATACATATATATATATATATACATATATATATATACATATATATATACATATATATATATATATATATATATATATATATATATATATATATATATATACATATATATATATATATACATACATATATATATATATATATATATATATATATATATATATATATATGCGAGATTTACCATTAATAGAAAAATGCTGTATATAAAAAAAAGAGAAATGAAAATGAACTGATGTGGTAACTAAAAGACTGTGCAACAAGCTGTTGTATCTGAAAAACAATAAAAGTAATTATGATAATATCATATATTATAATATTTAAAAATACTCCTGTTATTATGTTCCATAAGTATCGTGAAAGTAAGGAGATAAAACTGCAAAGAAGGGTGAATTAAAACTTGTGTATGAGAGCATGTAAGAAAGTAATTTAACTCATATCTAATGCAGTTGCCTAAGGTATACTAATCCCCTGGTTCCCTACATAAGCATACTAAGTGTAAATACTAATGTATAATTACTCAATGTATAAGATGAAAAATTGCAAATCAGAAACAAAGTGTAGCTCGATGAGCTAGGCCTTTTCTAGCTCCCAAAAAGTGTGTATATGGAGTAAATGGAATAAAATGAATATGAAAAATATGAAAAGTATATATATATATATATATATATATATATATATATAAAATATCTTATGCGGTTTTAGTAAAATACACTATAAAGTAAAAATGATTTTTAGAGAGAGTTATCGCACCATTCTTGGTGAAGTGCAACAAAAATAAAATTGTGAAGAGCCCATAAAATAATTGTATTTGGACATTAACAAAAATTTAATGCGCAAATAGAAGTGATAACATAGAAATGACATATATAAGAATGCCGGATTGTTAAATCGAAAATGTCAAAGAAAAATTTAAATGAATTGAATATAATAATTCTTATGTCATTTTCATATTATCACCTCTATTTTTCTTTAAAGCTCTGTTAATGTCCAAATACAGTTTATTTATTAGTTCCCCACATTATTATTTTGAGTCGCATATGACTAAGAATGACGTGATAGCTAAAACGTATATTTTACTTTTCAGTACATTTTATTAAACCCGTATAACTTAAAAGCTTTTCTGTAATATTTTATTACTTTCATCATTGACATGCCGGGGGAAACTATTGATAGTATGTTCTGGCAATTTACGATAAAAAAATCAATTCTTTGATCAATCATAAAATTTGGCAAATATCTTGGAAAGTAGATGGCATGTGATGCCATTACATATTTCTCTATTTATTATTATTCTTTTTTATATCCATTACATATTTTTTCCAAACAATAGACTTTTTTCTTTTTGCTTCCAGAAAGCGCCTCGGAATTATCAATAGAATTAAACTTAATTTCGAGAGATATTGAAATGCCTCGTCTATGTGGAGACATTTTTGTGCAGTTGACAAATTGCCTCCAAATTTGTCCGACATACGACAAGGAGATGGACTTCTCTTATATAGCAAGTCGACGCTTTATAATAATTGTTCCACGTCGTCACCAACAAAACCGCCGAATTTCCAGTCGAATTTTAATTTACGACATATTTATTTAAATGCCATAACGCTGTTTTATGGTTCTATATTATTAGATTATTAAAAAAGTAAATTCATCTCAGTGTGTAGGGTAAGTCTTGCTTAGCCCACATCAGATTTATTATTATTAGTATTAACATTATTATTATTATTATTATTTATTTATTTATTTATTTATTTATAAAAGGCATCATTTAGGATTTTTGAAAATCTGGAAAGCATAATGAACAACATAACACACTTATATAAACAAAATATTAAAAATTTCTGTCCGCAATTCGAGTAAAAAATCTCGCACGCACGCGCGCACGCACACGCGCACGCGCACGCACACGCACACACACACACACACACAATTACCATGCTGAAAATGATCCATTCATATTCTAAAGTACTGATGCGAGAAAATCCTTACGGGAGAAATTAGCTTCTTTTTAATATCTGGTTAGCGTACAAAGGGGACTTACACTAAGTAACAAAATTCGTGGGGAGGGGATGTACAAATAAATCTAGTAAAAAAAATAAATCTATTACAAAAAATTAAATAACGCAAAATGTTTATTAAAATTTACTTTAAATATTTTTGACTTCCAAAGACTAAAACAGAGCACGTTGCCTGTAAAAGTGTTTTCACCTTTAAGACAGTAGATGTGCTGTAAAAAAGAAATTTCTAACTCTTTCATTCCGACTCCGAGTTACAGTAAGAAGAATTTATAGGAACAATAAAAAACAAGAAAGATCAATCATGCATAAAGCATTAATTATAAAACACTTTCCAACTGAAATGCAATCCATTAAATGTATCGCATCTCTAAAATGCGATACATTTAGCGGTGATACTTTTTTAATTATCACAGAACTACAATAATGTATTTTACTTGAAAACTTAAAACTCCTTCGAGAAAAATGAACTTTATTCAAATGACGTCATCGAAATATAAATCGTCTGGCTCTCTGTGTAAAAGCAATGAATATTTCATTCATACGTTTTTATTTCAGACTCCAGAGTTAAATAATTTTGCGTGAAAAAAAATTAGCAATTCTTATACAACTCATCTTACAATCACTTGCTTACATTCTGCATCCATTAAAATTACGCTTCGTTGTGGAAATAATCAAAGTTTGGTGATCATTTAAACTCAAAAATATGGTATTTGCGTTGGCGCAGAATATAGATGCACAGAAAATACGCAAAAATAAAGCGGTTTTTGGACGGATGCAACACTCAACATAAATTTAAAAGAACTTTAAAAATCACGAACAGACAGACAGAATGAACAAAGTCATTTACACATTTCAACTATGTTGGAAAGTGTTAAAAAATTGATTTTCTTTCATGATTTAAAATTATATATGAGTATCTTAACCAAAGGGGTGCTCGTTCCGAGCAGTATTGACTTATTGTTTTTACCTGGCTTTGCGTATATGTCGTCGTAAGGATAGCAAACGCGCGCTACTTTCTTTCCGGGTTCTCAGGAAAGATCGAACTTGTCACGGAAACTGTCACACATGACACTAAATCTCTTTGGACGTCACTGGGGAAGGTGAGCACAACACACTTTAAAATCTATGCGCAAATTGTTTACGTCCGGATATTGCCACTTCAAAATTATCAAAAAGTTTTTTAACACTTTACAACATAGTTGAAAAGTGTTCATTCTGTCTGTCTGTCTGTCCGTTCGCACGACAACTGCCGTAAAAATGACTTTATCGAAATGAAATTTTAATATGTTAGTGAGACGTTCTGTGGGTCTGTGTATTTTGCGCCAACGCAGTTACAACATTTTTGAGTTTAAATGATCATCAAACTTTCATTATTTCTACATCGAAGCCTAATTTCAATGGATGCAGAATGTCAGCAAGTGATTGTAAAATAAGTTATATAAGAATTGCTGAATTTTTTTTCCACGTAAAATTATTTAACTCTGGAGTCTTGATTAAAAGCGTGTGAATGAAACATTCATAGAGAGCCAGGCGATTTATATTTCAATGACGTCATTTCAATAAAGTTCATTTTTCCCCCATGAAATTCCAAGTTTTCAAATATAATAAATTACTGCAGTAATGTGCTAATTAAGAAAATATCTCCGTTGAATGTATCGCATTTTAGAGATGTTAAAATAAAATTGCATTTCAGTTAGAAAGTATTTTATAATCAATGCTTTATGCATGATTGATCTTTCTTGTTTTTAATTGTAATAATGCAAAAATTTGCTGTGTTTTAACAACAATTCCTAACGTCCTCCCTGGTCCGTCAAGTCATGAAGGACCAAATGCTATACTCATGATGTTAATTTTTGTTTCTTTTCAAGGTACCGCACGCAAAAATTTTCGATTTGCCTAATAAATGAAAACCGTTTTCATTCTTTTAAATGATACTTGCTTTTTAAAGTGGGGTCAATCGACTTACGAAATTCCAGGAAAAATCGAATTTTTCGAAAATGCCCATTAAAGGAGAAAGGCGCCCTGCTCAATACCAAAACATTTAAAATATAAAATGACAGTAAAACAAACTTTGCGGTGAGATAGAGACTTTAAATTTTGTAAAAGTTGGAAATATAGATAGATAGTTGGAAAAAAAGGTACAATTTTAGTTTTCCAATATTTGTTACTTTAGAACTGCTGCATTCCAAAGTGTTCTGTTTGCCGGATAAAAGAGAAACGCCTTCTTTTAAATAAGATTAAAACTTAAATTTCTGTATATGGGCCAATTGTTTGATAAAAACCTCCAATAAATTTTTTTTTTCAAAAATGGGCACACTAAAATGTTCGAAATACGAAATAATAGAAAAACGTACTTCAATAACATAAATACTTAAAAATGGATGCAATGCAGATCGTTCGATAGAAAGAAGGGGAACAATTTCAGCTTTTAAATTATTTGTTAATTTAGGGGTGGTATATCCCAAAATGTTCGATTTGACAAATAAATGATACCCGTCTTCTTTTAAGTGAGACAGACACTTGAAATTCAGTGCACGGAAAAACCGTTCGATAAAACTGCAGATAAAAATAAAATATTTTTAAATGTTCGTTGGAGTGGGGAATCAAACCAAAACATTCGAAATGTGAAATAGAAGAACGTATTTTGCAATGAAATACAGACTGAAAATCCGATAGGAAGACGACGGACGGGTTCAGTATTCCAATATTAATTACATTAGAAGCCATTCACTCCGGTATTTTTAATTTTCAGAATAAATGAGGAACGCTTTTATTTAAGTGGAATTACTTGAAAATTGGTACACGAAGCAATCGTTCGATCCACCCTCATAAGAATAGAATTTCTCAACAGTGTTCATTTGAGGGATGGCAAACACACTTCAAATACTGAACGTTTGTAAACTGAAACTAAAATAATCTCTGAAGTGTGAGTCGCCACTCAACTTTCTCACACATCCATATTTCACGTACATTTATATTTCATAAGTATTTAATTCCACTTCCATCGCAATTATTATAAAAAAAAAGAAGATAAATGTTTTGGCAACAGTTTAATGACCCCAGCGCATGCATTTGACTTATCTCTGTGTTAATACAAATTATTTCAACACCATAAACATCCACAGGGAAGTTAAAAAAAAGTCAATTACAACGTTAAAGCATTTCCGAATTAGTACAAAAATGTGCTTGTCTGACAGAAAAAGCTGAAAACTTGGAAATACACCCCCCCCCCTCAAATAAAACCGTAGATATCTGCAAATAAAACAACATAAATATACTCAAACAATTAGGCTGCTTTGCATTGGGAAACAATATGCATATAATCGTTCGGCAGCAGTGGCATTCCAGTTACATTCTTCACAAATATGGATCATTTTGCAATTTTCTTCACTAGTAGACCTAGCACACATGGCTCATAAAATCGAAATAAAAATAGGACGACGAGACAAATACATAGCATAAGGATAATATACCTACAGATGGAATGTTATTACAACCTCGGATTAGTTTTTATTTTTTATTTTACGATTACGATGCTGTTTAGCGACATATCGTCTGTCAAATAAAATATTTAGCATTCAAACTTAATTAATTAAATAGTTTGTTACAACACCTGTCGCCAGACGATTTTACAAGTTAAAGAATCGCATGTTTTTAAACATATCTTTTTGGACAATTATTTGCAGCTTTTTATGTTGGACAAACACTTTTGTACCAACTTGGCAACGCTGTAAAACTTTGTAACTGACCTTTTCTCTACCTCTAAAAGACAGCAAGATAGCTCCCTTCCTTTCTATAAGAAGTTAGTCCCCAAATATTATATCGTCGTGTGGCGCCGTAAGGGTTTCCTATACAGCTGCATGAAAAATATCTGATGTGGGCAGCACATGATTTTCCCTGCAGACTCATATTCACGTTCTCTTTATTTCTTCAATAATTCATTATATTGAGTTTAATAGCACAAAATAACACCCATGATTATTTAAAATTTCGCTGAATTTGCACTTTTAATTCAATTTTCGTTCTCATTTGGTAATTGGACTGATTTTCAAAAGGTGGCGTAACGAAAATGCGAAAAAACTAAAATATCTCGAGAACGGTTAGTCCTAGTGTAATGAGGTTGGTGTTATTATTTTCATCATTAAAAATTACGTATAAAACATTCATTTAATGCACATATTTAAACATACGTAGTTTTTTATTTTAGATTTTTGCGGGCCATTTCGCAAAAAATGGTAGGTTATTTTTTTTCCGAATCGTACCAAAATCTAATCGGAACCAGGATCACCCACAAGTGACTTATCTACCCAATTTTGTAAAATTGGGTCCATTAGTTTTTCAGCTAGAGTGGATATATACTTTGCACAGAAACAAAACACAGACAGAAAGACAAATAGATAGACTGACAGACAGACAGACACACACACACACACACACACACACAGAGAGACGTCACGCTAAAAGTAGTGTTTTCGTATTCTAGAGGTCCCAAAACGTGTAGATCCGTCGAAAGCTCGAGTTGTGATGTTTGGTATCATTCCAATACTTTCCCTATACATCACCATGTATTGCAGGGAAAGTAAAAAATATAAAATTTAGAAATTAAAAAAAAAAATCTATAGAGTTCTACATTTTTTAATAACAAAGCCGGATATAAAGTTTCGTAAAAATCCATTAATGTTTGTGGTTGCTATGGTATACACAAGAAATCGACCAAAGACGACGGGCATCACTCCACAAATAGTCAAAACATGTTTCGGTCTTAAAACATATATTGGCACCCAAATCTCAAATTTGAAAATTTTTATGAAAACAATACTTTCTTTATACTATATTACGTAGTATGAGAAAGTAAAAATACGTTATACAATAGTATTAAAATGTAGAAATTGACAATTTCAATCAAGGAGTTTTTCCTTGCCAGATTTGTGCAAGAATTTATGCTGAAAAGCAGTTCCGAGGTCAAAGCCGTACAAGGACGACGAAGAATAGTGTCTTGTGGAGGAGGTGCGGGTGGTAGTGGTGGTGGTGGGGGGGGGGGGGGAGCAAATTTCAGTGGCGCACATATGCGGCCGTCATTCTTAGCCCATTTGCAACAGCTGTTATCGCGTTCTTAGCCAATTAACGTCTTGGCGATTAACAGGATGCCTTATTCCTCGGACTGCTTGAAAATCCCATTACTAGCGCTGCTCCTTCGCCAAGTAGATTTGAGACTTGCGGGTCCTTCATGTCCAAGAGCAGCCATTGATGGTCACATGCAACCTCAGAAGATTTAGGGGAACAAATGGTTTAAACACGTGACTTTCTTTTCAGATTAACAAATTTAGATGTTGTGTGGGAAACAGTAATGCATGTTAGAGATTTTCTATAACTTTCTCTCGTTGAAAATAAACTTCCTGTTGTTACTCCCTATTATTGAATACTAGAAAGTATACCCATCATATGACGGAATTAACGATTTTCAAAGCATTGCCTCCCATTTAGCGTTATTTTTTTTATCAATTTGGTGACATTTTATCAATTTGGCGACATTTTCGTCAATTTGGCAATATTTAAAAAAGTCACTAAGTTTGCGACATCCCGCCAAATTTTTCGCCATGCATTACGGACGGAGAAATGGGTTATTCATATAGTCGTTTGTTATGTTATTGAAGATATTGGATTTTCATCAATTAGTTTTCATTTTCATTGATTTGGCGTCAATTTTATTAATTTTGTGACATTTTTGCCAATTTAGCAGCATTTAAAAAGACTCGCCAAGTTGGCAATATGCCGTCAAAGATCGTCGCTAAAATTTCGCCATGTGTTACAGACGGAGAAAAAGATTCTTATAGTAGTTCTTATTTGTTTTCCAAGATATTGAATAATCGTTTGGATTGAGTGCTATCGTGCCCCTATATAGAGGGGGGGAGGAGAATACAACGCGTTCACATTTGATAATAGTTAACATATTTATTTTATTATTTTTACTTTCTCAAACTATGTAATAAAACGTAAAGACAGTATTGTTTTCCTAAAGATTTTAGAATTCGAGATTTTGCTGCCAATATAAATTTTAAGACCTCCTGAACACATTTCGACTATTATCGTAGGGATGTTCGTCTGTATGTCTGTGGTCAATTTTTTGTGTACATGATAGCAGCCGCTATATATGTGTAGCTATATATGTATTCATTAATATGTGTAGCTATATATGTATTCATTAATATGTGTAGCTATATATGTATTCATTAATACGTGTAGCTATATATGTATTCATTAATATGTGTAGCTATATATGTATTCATTAATATGTGTAGCTATATATGTATTCATTAATACGTGTAGCTATATATGTATTCATTAATACGTGTAGCTATATATGTATTCATTAATATGTGTAGCTATATATGTATTCATTAATATGTGTAGCTATATATGTATTCATTAATACGTGTAGCTATATATGTATTCATTAATACGTGTAGCTATATATGTATTCATTAATATGTGTAGCTATATATGTATTCATTAATATGTGTAGCTATATATGTATTCATTAATACGTATAGCTATATATGTATTCATTAATACGTGTAGCTATATATGTATTCATTAATACGTGTAGCTATATATGTATTCATTAATACGTGTAGCTATATATGTATTCATTAATATGTGTAGCTATATATGTATTCATTAATATGTGTAGCTATATATGTATTCATTAATACGTGTAGCTATATATGTATTCATTAATACGTGTAGCTATATATGTATTCATTAATATGTGTAGCTATATATGTATTCATTAATATGTGTAGCTATATATGTATTCATTAATACGTGTAGCTATATATGTATTCATTAATACGTGTAGCTATATATGTATTCATTAATATGTGTAGCTATATATGTATTCATTAATATGTGTAGCTATATATGTATTCATTAATATATGTAGCTATATATGTATTCATTAATACGTGTAGCTATATATGTATTCATTAATACGTGTAGCTATATATGTATTCATTAATATGTGTAGCTATATATGTATTCATTAATATGTGTAGCTATATATGTATTCATTAATATATGTAGCTATATATGTATTCATTAATACGTGTAGCTATATATGTATTCATTAATATGTGTAGCTATATATGTATTCATTAATACGTGTAGCTATATATGTATTCATTAATATGTGTAGCTATATATGTATTCATTAATATGTGTAGCTATATATGTATTCATTAATATGTGTAGCTATATATGTATTCATTAATATATGTAGCTATATATGTATTCATTAATACGTGTAGCTATATATGTATTCATTAATATGTGTAGCTATATATGTATTCATTAATATGTGTAGCTATATATGTATTCATTAATATGTGTAGCTATATATGTATTCATTAATATGTGTAGCTATATATGTATTCATTAATATGTGTAGCCACACATATTGATAGATTTTCACGAAATTTTATATCCAGCTTTGTTATCGAAAAATCTAGAACGACATACAATCTTCGACCGAAAACGTATTCAAAATATTATATTTATTATTTATTCGAAATATTATATTTATTTTAATGAATATAATATTCGAAATATTATATTTATTTTAACGAATATAATATTCGAAATATTATATTTATTTTAACGAATGTAATATTCGAAATATTATATTTATTTTAACGAATATAATATTCGAAATATTATATTTATTTTAACGAATATAATATTCGAAATATTATATTTATTTTAACTTGGTAGCATAGGAGACAAAATTCGAAGTAATCATGCACAAAAACGATTTACACTGCTCACAACAGAACTCGTAACACCGTGAAGAAATTGATGTATCCTTATGAAATTTGCAGAATATAATTGTAACATGGAGATGTGCAAATGATAAAATCATACCTGAAAAATGAAAGAAGGAACTTCATTCACATTAGATGAATATGGAATTGACCCGCCGCGAGCGCTAAGCAGGATTGAATACGAGGAGGCATCCCGTCAATGAAATGGTCAATGGTGTGCTGAGGGATGGCATTCCACACAGCATGCAATCGGGCTTGTAACTGAACATGGTTTGCTGGAATTGGGAGTTCTCTTAATCGGTGACCCATGATGTCCCAGATATGCTCAATTAGCGACAAATCCGGAGAATATGCTGGCTAAGGCAGAATATCAAAACCTTGTAGATTATTCATAGTTACCCGTGCAGTATGTGGCCTGGCATTATCCTGCTGAAAAAGCAGTCCAGGCCTGGTTGAAAGATATGGCTGTACCACAGGTCTCACAATATTAAGAGACGTATCGTTGTGCCGTGATACTGCCAGAAACGTGGACCAAAGGTGTTCGTCCACCAAATATTATATCACCCTAAGCCCTGGTACCACTTAAGGGGGCTGTGTGGCGACTGATAGGAAAAGCTTCCTGTTGGCGTTCTTGAAAACGCCGCCATACGCGAGTAAGGTCATCTGGCATACCAAAACAGAATTGTGATTCATCCGTGAACAGATAATGTTTCGCCATTCTGTCGACCCATTGCGTCTCATTTGACACCACTGAAGGCGACATAACCAGTAACGGTAGGTATCGAAAAGGTCGTCTACCTCGGATTCCTGCGTCATGCAAACGGTTTCGAATTGTTTGCGTCAAAAACACGTTACCTGTAGTGTGGGATAAATGTCGCTGTAACACGGTTGCTGTGGTAAACGGCTCCCGCTCAACGCTTCTCAGAAGCATACGATCTTCACGTGGTGTGGTACATCTTCGGAGACTCAATCCATCCTCACGTAAAACAATCGTTCCGTTGACGACAACTAAACGTATGCGGTACGTCGACGTAGTCTTGGCACACTGTGATGACGCTAAAATTTAGCTGTGATATCGCTCCTCCTTGACCTGACGCTTTTATGCTACTTGGCAAGCTGTTACGTCACTATGCATAACGAAACTGTGATCATTTGAATATCTCGGCTTGCTGTTTCCATTGCCTGATTTACATAAAGCTACACCTACAGCTTTATGGTGTCCCGATTTCAGTTGTGAGCAGTGTATTTAAGGCCCAATGGTCACAATAACATATTTTTCAAAACTTTTTTTGTAAAATTTGAAAAAAAAAAAAGCTATTCAAAAATGGATTCTGGTATGAAAAGTTCGAGTTCAGCCACACTCCAGTAAATTTTTATGCATTATATTAAAATGTGCGATAAATCTAGAATGACACATGTCAACTCTGCGGTAATTATGCATTCAATTTTAAATTTAAAAAAATCTTATGTGGGCAGCACATGACTTTCCTTATATAATGCGATGAATTTACTACTTTTACAGTAAAAAAAAATGTTAATCTTAGAGTAGATACTTATATTATTTCCCAGATATTGCATTTTCTTCAATTAGTCGTCATTTTCATTGATTTAGCGTCATTTTTATCCATTTGGCGAGATTTTCGTTAATTTGGCAACATTTAAAAATGTCGCCAAGTTGGCGACATTCCGCTGAATTAGTCGCCAAAATCTCGACAAGCGTTATGGATGGAGAAATAAGTTATTCTTACAGCAGATAAATGACTATTGGCGCGCAAATACAAAAGTATTACTCAAAGTATCTTTTCTCGTGAATGGAACGACTTAGATCCACAAGACTGATGTAACCAAATTTATCGCATGATATCACATATGAAAAGTGAACATGTTTCTCAGCAGTTAATTTTTTCTTTTTAATTTATGGGATTTTTTGATAAATTTATTTCCAAAATGTGCAATATCTCGAGAACGGTTCATGCTAGCGTTCTAAAGTTTATGTCAATCGTTTTCTATGGAAAAATTCCATAAGAAATGTCTATTTGCGTAACTTTATTAAAGGTTTTGTAGGATAGCAAGAGTCAGAATTTAATTGAATTTGTTTTTCTCCCTATATTAAATAATTTTTATTTAAAAAACTACCTAACATATTTTAATGAAATTTTTTTTATATATATTATGGGACAATTTAAATATTTTCTAAAACTTTCGTAGCAATTTGTGAATTTTAAACTTGCTTAAAAAATGTTTGAAAAATTAGGTCCCATAGGGTTCAATGTATTTCATGTTTTCAACCCGGGTTCAATCCAAAACTAATTAGGTGATATTATTCATGTATATTCCCATAGGTCCCACAGACCGTCTGAACAACATACTAAAACTTCATTTTGATTAAGTCATTTTTACGGCAGTTATCGTGCAGACAGACAGACAGAATGAACAAAGTCATAAACACTTTTCAACTATGTTGTAAAGTGTTAAAAACCCAGTGCCAAACATGATAAATTAGAGCCATTACATATTGCACAATGCTTAGATCCAAAGACAACACTTTAACAATTGTTCTCCTTAATGCACAACAACCGAGGTGGGTGGCTGTTTCTTGTACTGGGGGAGGTGAATTTCAGTGGCGAACATCTGTGGTCGTCATTCTCAGCTCATTTGCAGGAGCTGTTATCACGTTCTTAGCCAATTAACGTCTTGGCTATTAAACGGAAGCCTTCGGTCGTATTTCTTGAAAGGCCCATTAGCGGAGCTTCTGTCTCGCCAAGTGATTGGGTTCCCACAATGCCAGAGCAGTCAGCGAAAAGCCATGAATGGTCACGCATTTAGCATTTACTGAGAAAATATGCAGTTTTTACTTTCCCTATAATACCTATTATATGTAAAGCGAAAGTACTGTGGTGGGGTAAAGTATGGAAAGTACTGTGGTGGGGTAAAGTATGGAAAGTACTGTGGTGGGGTTGAATTTCTTATTAACACGTTACAACAAAGTTGAAAAGTATTTATGACTTTGTTCATTCTGTTTGTCCATCCGTTAGCACAATAACTGCCGTGAAAATGACTTTATCAAAATGAAATTTTAGTATGTTGTTCAGACGGTCTGTGGGACCTATGGGAATATAAATGAATAATATCACCCAATTAGTTTTGGATTGAACCCGGGATGAAAAAATGAAATATATTGAACCCTATGGAACCGAATTTTCCAAACATTTTTTAAGCGAATTTCAAATTCACAAATTGCTTCAAAAGTTTCAGGATATATTCAACCTATCCCATAAAAAATATAAAAAAAATTTCAGAAAAATATATTCAGTAGTTTTTTAAATAAAAATTAAAATAATAATTACACCCTTTACATGAAGAGATCACGTGACCATTATATGAAGAAATCACGAGACCCGCTTCAAAATAAAATGTGGCATCCATCTTGTGTCAAAATAGGGATTTTTAAAGTTCTCTTTAATTCATATTTAGTGTTGCATCCGTCCTGAAACCGCTTTATTTTTGCTTAAATTCTGTGCATCTACATCCTGACACAACGCAATTACAATATAATTGAGTTTAAATAATTATCAAACTTTGATTATTTCTACAACGAAGCTTAATTTTCCCTTATGGAGGATGTAAATACTAAAAGATGTAGAATGAGCTGTATAAGAATTGCTGCATTTCTTTAATGCAAAATCGTTTAGCTCATGGAGTCTGCAATATAGCTGATAAGAATGAAACATTCATCGATTTTACAAAGAGAAGAAGACGATTTTTTCGATGAAGTTTTAAGCATAGAGTTAAATTACTTGAACCTCCATGGTTTTAAGTTTTTAAATAAAATATATTATTATAGTATTGTGATGAATGAAATAAATGGAAAAAAGTTTATAAATGAAATGCTGCTTTTATACAGATGATATTTCGATGACGTCATTTGAATAAAGTTCATTTGTTTTCGATGAAGTTTTCAAATACAATAAATTATTGTATTATTATGATAATTTAAAAAATATTACCGAGGAATGTATTGCATTTTAGAGATGTTTAAACCAGGGAATTTATATTTCAATGCCGTCATTTGAATGTAGTTCATTTTTTTCGATGAAGTTTTAAGTTTTCAAATATAATAAATTAATGTAGTATTGTGATAATTTTAAAAATCTGATGTGGGCAACACATGACTTTCCTTATATAATGTAATGAATTTACTATTTTACAGTAAAAAAAATAGATTTTTCTTATACTAGATACTAATATTCTTTCCAAGATATTGAATTTTCGACAATTGGTCGTCATTTTCATTGATTTAGCGTCATTTTTATCCATTTGGCGAGATTTTCGTTAATTTAGCAGCATTTCAAAAAGTCGCCAAGTTGGCGACATTCCGCCAAATTCGTCGCCAAAATCTCGCCAAGCGTTATGGACGAATAAATAATTTATTCTTACAGCAGATAAATGACTATTGGAGTTCAAATACAAAAGTATTACTCAAAGTATCTTTTTTCCTGAATGGAACGAGTTAGATCCCCGAGAATGATGTCACTCAATTTATCGCATGGTATTACATATGAAAAGTGAACATGTTTCTCAATAGAAATTATTATTTTTTTATTTTATATGACTTTTTGATAATTTTTTTAAAAAAAGTGCAATATCTCAAGAACGGTTCGTAATAGTGTTCTAAAATTATATCTCAATCGTTTTCTAATGAAAAATTACATAAGAAATGTCTATTTACGGAACTTTATTAGTGGTTTTGATTTTTTGACGATTTTTTCAAATTTCACTCGAAAATTTAGGGGGGTTCTGAACATTCGATTGCGTATAAAAACAATAGGCTTCCAGTGTTTACGGGTTGTGATTTTTGTACCAAATTTTGTTCGAATCGGCCCATTCGTTCGTCAGTTATCGTCTCCACAGACTCACTGACACACACACACACACACACACACACACAGACATCACTTCAAAAATGTTCGATTCGTGATCAGGAATGCTTGAAACGTGCTCTCCCGTCGAAAACTCGAATTTTAGACCCCGTCACAATACTTTCCTTATACATTATGTATATAAGGAAAGTAATAATATAAAATAGCCCTTTACGTAACATGTTTAAACATAATTATTCTTTTGCTCTCGATTTAAAAAAAATCTGATGTGGGCAACACATGACTTTCCTTATATAATGTAATGAATTTACTACTTTTACAGTAAAATAAATAGGTTTTTCTTATAGTAGATACTAATATTCTTTCCAAGATATTGAATTTTCGACAATTAGTCGTTATTTCCATTGATTTAACGTCATCTTTAACCATTTGGCGAGATTTTCATTAATTTGGCAACATTTCAAAAAGTCGCCAAGTTGGCGACATTCCGCCAAATTCGTGGCCAAAATCTCGCCAAGCGTTATGGACGAAGAAATAAGTTATTCTTACAGCAGATAAATGACTATTGGCATTCAAATACAAAAGTCTTACTCAAAGTATCTGTTTTCATGAATGGAACGAGCTAGATCCACGAGAGTGATGTCATGCAATTTATCGCATGGTATTACATATGAAAAGTGAACATGTTTCTCAAGAGGAAATATTTTTTTTTTATTTTATATGACTTTTTGATAATTTTTTTGAAAAATGTGCAATATCTCAAGAACGGTTCATGTTAGCGTCCTAAAATTTATGTCAATCGTTTTCTAATGAAAAATTACATAAGAAATGTCTATTTGCGTAACTTTATTAGTGGTTTTGATTTTTTGGCGATTTTTTCAAAATTTCATTCGAAAATTTAGGGAAGTTCTGAACATTCGATTGCGTATAAAAACAATAGGCTTCCAGTATTTACGGATTGTGATTTTTGTACCAAATTTGGTTCGAATCGGTCCATTCGTTCGTCAGTTATCGTCTCCACAGACTCACTGACACACACATACTTTCACACACTTTCACACACACACACACACACACACACAGACATCACTTCAAAAATGTTTGATTCGTGATCAGGGATGCTTGAAACGTGCTCTCCCGTCGAAAACTCGAATTCAAATTTTCGACCCCGTCACAATACTTTCCTTATACATTATGTATATAAGGAAAGTAAAAATATTACCGAGAAATGTTTAAATAAAATTGCATTGAAGTTCGAAAGTGTTTCGTAATCAATGCTTTATGCATGATTGATCTTTCTTGTTTTTATTTATTTATTTATTTATTTTCAGATTGACGCGTTTTGAGCATCCCTGTATTAGGGATGGACCACTTTTTCTCGTTAAGGATCGCGTTCCCAATGCAGGTAACAGCATCCTAGGACTGATTTAGCACTTATCATGCGCCTGTTAGCATTGAATAACCAATACTCTCATCAACAACAAGAAATCTTGCTATGTGCAACCTGAAGTGTTCAATATCTAATAAATTGAAACTTGTTGCGTGGTAAGACAGAATTCGGCGATTTTCATAGAAATTCGCAAAATTGTGACGCGTAGTTAGTTTTCTTGCTGACATTGCAAGTATCGGCTATTTCAACTGACATTTGCGGAATAAGAGCGAAACCAATCCCTTGATGTTATTGTAATGCCAGAAATGTAAAGTAATAAATATTTGGAAGGATTAAAAAATAATGGAACCAGGAATGCGGGCGGATTATCCCCACACTAAGCAGATGGGCGATAATATACAGGTGGCCCCATATCTTACATACCACGCCCATGTTTACATACCACGTTAAGCCGTTTGACGGCAACCGAGACGGCGACGCCATGTCTACGGATTAGCCCTCAGCACGTTTCAGCACGTGGACCGCCGACCGAAAAAGGGATATAAGTGAGAGTTGCTCGAAGTGGGAGTCAGAATTGGTCAAGGCAGGCTGTTGGAGTTAGACTAGTCAAGAAGAAGCGACGGTAGCAGAGTTAAGAGTTGTGTGTGCGTCTCTGATATAGGAATTCGAAGGAGAGCTCATGTTCATCTGGTATTGCAAGTGTAAAGTGTGACAAAGCATCGGTGTTACCCAAGTTATATGAAAGAAGATCAGGTACCGTACAATTAAACTATATGAGGATAACCTCTTTGTCTAAATTTGTGTTTTTAAGGAAAAGCTAATTAATGCATCCCACCACGTGCTCCAACCAAATATCAATTCATCTGGCATTACACCCCCCGAACTACCGTTCAGATGTATTCCACTATTGTGATATTTATTTAATTTGTAAAACTAAAGAGTGTAAATTGAGTATGTGATAAATAAATGTTTGTTCCTTTACTATTAACCTTAATTTTTAGTTTGTTAACTTAGTATCCCGTTAAGCACAGAAATAGGTGGGTTTTGCGGCCACCAACGCAATGTACACAGCAGTAAGTTTTAGAACAGATTACATGTATAATTAATATACTAATAAATAATTAATTTAATGTAAAATGCATTTTTGACAATATTAATTTTAATCAACAAAATTAATAAATCGGCACAGTTATTATCTGCAATATGAGCGTGATTATAACTTTGGGAAAGCTCCCTATGGACGTGTTCTGTGAGGATCCTTTCTTCTATGTCTATTAGCGAGTCTGTGGACATGATATCTCTGGAACAAATTGAGAGAATAGAATAAAATTTAATAGTACTTGTTCAATTGATAAATTAAGAGTAATATTTCTTTCCAGAGGAGAAAGTCCTCCATTTTTAAAAACCTTTTCATCTAAAGTTGAAAAATCATTACAATATAGTTGTGTTTAAACATTTTAAGCAAATGATAATTTTACATTCATTTTTTTATTTAAAAGTGTATGCATTATATTTAAAAAGCTTCATGAAGTGACAGCAAGAAAACTTTGTAAGCATTTTATAAACGACTCCATTTGTGTAAACATCAATTGGAACTTATTAAATGTTAATTTTACCAAGCAGCTAGGGAAACATTTGCACAACTTTGATTTCGAATTGCAACGAAATCGCAAAATTTGAAATTTTAATTTCTATTCTTTGCATGTTTGATAATAATTAATATATGATGTGTGGCATTATCTTGGTGGAAGATCTTGCTCACCCGTCTATCATTAAATATGAGCGTTGTATTTTAAGTTCATCGTTTGATTTACTAATTTTGCTCATGAGTTTTTCCTGAAAAAAGAATGATTCACACAATTTATTAATGTTTAGTAAGTTATTTGATGCTAAGGAAGATGAATTAAAGCATGAGTTAAAAATATTTGTTTGAGTAAACTTCAACAATAGAGTTGATGCAAGAAAAATAAAACATAACTTATACACATCGTACTAGTACCCGGCCGTCTAAATAAATGCTCTATGTCCTCGGATGAGTCGGACAGTCTGAGTCTTCAACATCGTACTAGTACGGGGGGCGGTAACCCAGTGGTTAGCACGAGGGAATTGCACTCAGTAGGCCCGGGTTCGATTCACTCCGCTGCCAAAACTGCCGCCGTGTTCACGCGGAATACGATCGCGTTAAACATGTGGGTCAATAAGTCCTTCCGAGAGGTTGGTGGTAGGGAAGGAGGGTACGGTCCCTGTGGATGCCTCCCCCGCTGGATTCCGGTCTAAATTGGGTGGCTCTTCCCGCCTTAGTTACTTTACACCTTTCTGGTAAGTCGGACTGTCTGGGTCTCGTCAACAACATCGTACTAATACATCTTCGAAAAATGCCTACAGGTTTAGAAAAAGCCCAGAAAAGGCCAAATTCCTGAAAGTAATTTTAGACAGGAAGCAAGCCAATCGTTTTACATTTTTGGGGGGGTGTAACTCTTTCTGCAGGTACTGACAATAATACTTATTCAATAGTACTTATGTATTCATTTAGCAATAATGCTTATGTATTCATGTCGTACCGAATTTCTTTCTGCACCTTTAGACCTCATTTGTAGACCTTTTGAATCAAAATTGAATGAATACCAGTGTTTCTTTTAGGCATACCTCCGAGGGGGGGGGGGGGGGAGGCGAAGCTCCCCAAGCCATTTTATGTTAACTTAGTTTCTATTTATCTGACAACATTTAAAATATTTATATAGGGCAAATAGAAAAATTGCCCCCCCCCCCTCTCCGGCCAAAAAGTCCTGAAAGAAACACTAATGGATACTAATCCTAATTTTTTGAAATTAGAAGAAAACAAACAATTTTTATACATTTAACTTTAAAACCCCGTGGTTCATTAAATTGATTATTAAATTTTGCTTCAGTAACACCGTAAGTTAATTAAAAAATAAAGTAATCGGCTCGGAGAAATGAAAAATATAAAATACAAGGCCAAACATTAAATTTAAGCCGTTATACGACACACATATTCTTAAATAACCCTCTAACAGTTCTTATTACCCAATATGTAGCAGACTTATTTCTGATTGGAGCGACAGCACAAAGGAGAGGTTGGCGAGGAGGGGGCAAGTTGGCGCTCATCTGCGGCTGTCATTCTCAGTTCATTTACAGGATCCGTTATCTCGTTCTTAGCCAATTAACGTCTTGGCGATTAATAAGCTGTCTTCGTCGGACTTCTTAAAAGGAACATTAGATGGCGCTGCCGTCTTTCTAAGTGATTTAGGATTCTTGGGGGGGGGGGGGGGGGGTAAGCAAGAGCAGAGCATGAGAAACTAGAAATGGTAGCATGTTGTGACGTGCATAGAAGTCAAGAGGTACTATTACTTGACGGCACGAATTATTGTCTATTCTATTTTAAGTGCACACCAAAGATTGTACCTTGGTGGCATTATAAGTCAATTTAAGTTGAATCAGATGATTAATTGTTCTGTCCACTTTTTAATGGGCGTGTACTGCAACTTAGCTTCTATTTTATAATGTAAAAATGAAAAGACAATGTGGGCGTGCCTCAATGAATAACCAACTCCTTTTCTGAAATGACTGCAGGTGAACTATACCGATTTTCTTATTAGGTAACTGGAAGAAAAACTCTAATGATTGATTTCCTACAAATTACTTTGATGTGCTAAAATTTATACAAAATTAGATGAAAAACTTTGAACATTGATTTTTACCTATAAATTCCAATAATTTTGATATGTTAAAAAATTAAATGCTTTATCCATCAAAATTGAAGAAAAACTGTTATGATTAATTTTTGAAGTATGTTTCCTTCAACTAGGATTTGTTTTGTGTCATATATATTATCTACCAAAAACTTTCCAATTATTTCTTCTTTCAATATTTTTTTGTTTATTCTTTACCAATCATTGAGATATATATGTATTATCTACTTAATAAAAAATACTTCTGTTCTCATCAGTGTAATATTTGATACTACGTTCACAGGACGTTACGATGTTAAACTAATTTTTAAACGGAAACAGGTGGTGAGAGATTATATCCCGCCTCTATATGCGAAATCAACCAACGGATTAGACTTAGGTGGTTATGGGTACACAGCATTGTCTGAGCAATTTAATTTTTTTTTTCGACCCAAACCGTCAGACCTACCTGGAAGTGTAAGGTATTTTTTTGGACAGCGCCACCCAATTTAGACCAGTTATCTCTAGGTTAATGGAAGTAAGATGCCTGGTGATCTGATTGCAGACGAGGATCGTAAGATAAAAGAAATCACAATAAAATCGGAGGAAACAAATCAACAGTTACTATGAAGATAACATTGGTTAGTGGGAAAATTGCTGGAGACAATATTTAAGGCCAAGAGTGTTCAAATTTAGGGCATACTAATAAACAGGCATTGTAAATGAGAATAAAAATGGAACAAGTTTAAATAGTGTAAATATAGAGATTGGTGAATGATGTAAAAATTTAAAATAAAATTTAAATAAATTTACAAGATTATCCTCGAAGAAATAATTCAACAAAAAATTATATAAATGAATATAAAATATCTGTAACGTTTTTGTTCTAGAACAAGACCGTGCTAAGAAATTAAATACTATATCACAGTGGTTTATATGTGCATATTATGTCTATGTGCATATTACATTCGATTTCAATAAGAATTTATTTTCTTTGCCCTTAATGCACAGACTCGTAAATTTCTGTGTTACAGCTAGCTATACCACTTCTAATTTATATAAAAAAAAAACTGAAGCAAAAAGTAAATGAAACTCAAAGAACGTATGGTGATATCTGCCAAAATAAAACATCTCACTATTTGAAAATAATATCTCATATTTTTTTTAAATATCAATTCCATACGTCGAGTGTTTAACTTTAACAAAGATTGAAACCCTATATTATCAAACCCTCTATTTATTAACGATTTCCAAAATCAATTTTCCTATTAACTCGTAAGATGACTCAGACAATAAACACTGTATTTGCGAGAAAAAAATAAAGAATAACAGCTCCTTCCCTTCAGTTTAGACGAGTCTATCAAAGAATCGTCGTTGCCCGGGTAGTAGTTGCTCGCGAATTTTCTTTCGCTTCCATTTCCAATAGAACATCTTTTGCAGCGGGTAGATGAAGAAAGACCCGTCTGCCCTGGAAATCGCAACTGATGCTTAGAGGAAAGAAGAAAGGCGTCGGCACTGAGATGTATGCCAGACGGAGTAAAAACACTGTTTATTTATACAGAAAATATTTATAACTTTATTTCGGATAAATTAAAATAAAAGCTACTTGGTAACAAATTGTTTGGATAGACGCTGTCTCTCTTATCTCCCCTACGCTTTGGAACTGCCTATACCTCATCAACATTCGTATAAATTTAAAAATAATTTTTATTACTCCGTACAGTTTAGCAAATATCCGTCTGAGCAGAAAGGCATATAGCAAGTTAAATGAGTTTTGAATATTTTGCGGCTCATACAATCCTATTAGAAATTAGGCAAATTGAAAATACTGATACTTATGTTCAATTATAAAAAAAAGTTCAATTATTAAAATACCTACAATGATTTTAATTGTACAAAACTGGGCCAATGAGTATTAAAAGTTTATTTGGCCACGCCCATTTATTGTATTTGATTTTCTCTACATTTTTTGAAATAGTTTTCATTTTCAATAAATATAAAAACGGGGAGTGTCTAAAATTTTAATTTGATTATTTCATTCCAAATCATTATTTCAACAAGTAAAAAGCTCAAGAAAATTTACAAAAATTGAAATAACTTTTCGGTGTGGATTTCGTAATGACACTCATTCTGCCATATCAAATCTGAATATTATTTTATTTTATTTTATTTATATCCCAAACGGTCTTGTACTGTCATTTGTTAATAGACAACAGTTATCGCAATAGACAACAGTTATCGCCTCTAGAGTATGGGATAAATAAAAATGTAAATGAAATATTGATGGGGACCGTTATTATCTACCGATAATGATTTATTGAAATATTTTATATAAATATTGTTTTCGCTTAATAAAACATAAATTGTTTTACAGCACATTTTATTTCAAAAACGCTACGCCTAATAGAAGACGCAGCTAATAAAAATAAGCAGAAAAATCATACTCAAGGTCAATGAGTAACAACGTAATTAATCATAAATAAGTAAACAAGCTGTTTAGAGAATACGTTGAATCACTTTTCTTTGTTATTATTCTTTTATTTGTTTATGAGGATACGCGTTTTTGCTTATGTGGCCAGTGGTCCAAAAAAGGTTGAAGACCACTGCTATATCATATACATACATACAGCTAAGTGAGAATAACAGGCTGGCTCACTAAATAACACTTCCACAGCCCAAATTACTAAAAGTAGAAACTTGAAACTTTATATACACGTGGGACTTGGCCTAGAAGTCATAAGAAAAATCTAAATTTTAGGAAGTTTGTTAGCTAAATTTATTAATCGTGTAATATTTTTTTTGCTCTAATATTCTTTCAGCTATCACTCACAAACGGTTGGACACACAAAATTCGTTTTTACACCATTATGCGCAGAAAAAAAAATACATTCTCTTGATAAACGTGTACACAATTAACCGTTCTTAAGATATTTTACTTCACAATTTTTTTAACATTTTATCAATGAATTTTATTTATAATTAGCAGTATACCCGTTCTTCGTACGGAGTATATAATATAATAAAACTTGAAATTCACGATCATGTGCAAATTCTTATAGTATATGCTAAATGACATTGTTAAACAAAATATCTTATTAAAATATTTAATTTAATGCTACTAAAAAGAAGTTTAAAAATATCCGTTCTCGCTATACAAAATTATCTTCACTGGTAGATCGCAGATCTGCTGAATAAAACAACCTGGTCCCGTTTGTAAACACATTTGCAAAAAAATATGGAATTGAATCAATATATGCAAAATGAAAACGTTAAAATTTTATGGGACCCGTACTACTTATATTCGCGAATATTAGAAGATATACCTGTGTATTAGTAGAATATTACACGTACTACAACATAGGGCGCGGTAGCCCATTGGTTAGCGCGCTGGAGTTGCACTCGGTAGGCCCGGGTTCGATTCCAGCCACTGCCAAAACTGCCGCCGTGTTCATGCGGAGTACGATCACGTTAAACATGTGGGTCCGAAAGTCCTTCCGAGAGGTTGGTGGTAGGGGAAGGAGGATACGGTCCCTGTGGATGCCTCCCCCACTGGGTTCCGGTCTAAATTGGATGGCACTTCCCGACCGTCCAAACAGTTACCTTGCACCTTTCTGGTAGGTCGGACGGTCTGGGTTTCAACAACGTACTACAACATATGAGTTTCGAAAATCTTTGCCAAATGAAAATATCAATGATCCCGTAATCTTTAAACTTAAAGACCGTAATTGATTCCAATATATGCCAATATATGTCAAAATATGTGCCAATATACCTGTACTACTTATATTCTCGTAGATTAGAAAATATACTCGTGCATTTGTAGAAAATTACCTGTACTACACACACTATATGAGTTTCACCAAGTTTGCAAAA
The DNA here is from genome assembly GCA_951213105.1 of Amaurobius ferox. NCBI lineage: Eukaryota > Metazoa > Arthropoda > Arachnida > Araneae > Amaurobiidae > Amaurobius > Amaurobius ferox. Next base: position 131,601,809 of record OX578150.1, on the reverse strand, counting down.
TTAAAACAATGACGTAATAAATTGAAAATAACAATAATCCCCGAAATTATCAATAATAATAATGTTTAAACCTGAATACCGTAATTGATATAATTCAGTCAAAAATGCAATATCAGTGAAATTCAGTCTATATACATATCTTTATTAATTAAATCGGAAAAGATTGAATAAAAATCGTCTGCCGCATAAACACAATAGATTTAAATCCGTTGCTAAGCGACACGATATAATTTTCTTCAAATAAATTGGCTGAAAAAACATCGTCTGTGTAATGTTATCTCTATGGAAGGTTTAATTTTTCATTTTCAATTAATATCTAAATAACCCCTGATCTTAGAAACTCAAAACATGGACTAAATTTTAAGTGGTGTTATTTAAGGGCTACTCACAAAATATCATTAAATTCGGTTCCGGCGTTCTTCCGTGATGATGAGACAGACAGACAGATTTTTCAATTTTATTTATATACATTTTTGATTCAATTGTGCTAACCATGGTAAAACAGAGTTATGTCTCAAATGCTTAAATCGTCTGTTGGCTATAGTTAAAATCAAATTAAAAAATAACGTTATCATTAATGGATTTGTCTGAAAACGTGGAACAAAATGGCAACACACAGTGATAGCAGATGAAATATTCTTTTACATACCCCGATTTCTGTGTTAACAGAACTGCAAAACGTACGCCATTTTATAATTAAATTTGAAACTATTTTTGATATTCAGAACTTTCTTTAAGTGTGTAGGTATCCAATTGAGTGTGAGAGACCAATAACCGTTTCGTAATGGTTAGTATTATATACCGATAATGTTTTACTGAAACATTTTATATAAAATATGTTTCCGTTTAATCAAAGGGTAATAGCGAATAGCAGAGAGTTTGAAATTTGTCAGTAACTACTTAAGAATAATCACGTAATTCAACTGAAGTTTGTGAGAAGGCAATTAATAAAAAAAATATATTTGATGTGGGCAGCACACGACTTTCGCAACAGACTTAAATTCATTTGCTCTTCATTTTTTTTAATAATTCGCTAAATTGAGTTTAATTGCACAAAATAACATTGCATTTGTACTTTTAATTCAATTTTCGCTTTCATTTGATAACTGGACATATTTTTAAAAGGCAGAGTAGCAAAAATACGAATAAACTATAACGTCTCGAAAACAGTTAATCCTAGTCTAATGGCGTTGATCTTATTTTTGCACGTAGAAGCCTGACAGACAAACAGCAAAATCCTATTTTATAAGCGGTTAAAATGACCGTTCAAGGCATGCTATAGTACGTGCGAGGTTTTGTCAGATGTTTCAGAGTGCGCGGAAATTTGACCTTTTAAGCACTTTCAAATTGGCACGGCAGTTTTGATTTCGTGATTTTGTCCTATCATCTCATAAAATACCTGACCTTCAAACATAGTAACAACGCACACATTTTGCATAAAAAATGTGATCAGAATGTTACCAGAATCCCAGTGACGTAGCTGGATAGACTATGACTTCTGAATGCAACTAACAAGTCGAAATCAATTGTCAAAAAGATGTTATCAATTAAACTTTAAGAGGGTCGTGAATTTAACCACAAAATCGCAAGTATCACAACAGAGTCATTGCGTATGTAGGGGTTATACCCTTTGTAAGGGTTACAACTCATCAACTTTCTACTGATTCAATCTCAGGGGGTTTAAAGTACCCCCGGGATGTAAGTGACTCAAGGAGGCTTGGACTCATGTGACACACACAATTCAGGACCTACATTTTATTTCAATAATTGTAAATACTAAAACGGGAAGGAATGATAAACAACTACATCTACGTGCCAACTTGTCACACAAGTAGGATACGACGGATCGCCATGCGAAGCCGACATTCCACGAGACAGTTACAGCTAATTCATCAACAATAATCCAGCTGGCAAATCAGCCTTCTCATACAGTGATCGGCCCATGGGCAGAATTCCGGTTGCAAGCTCCGCCACACGTATAATGTCACACACTTATCTCGCATTGAAATGGTACTTACATTTTTTATTTTACGTTTTTTTCAAACTAAGAGGCTTTGTTCCCTCCCATAACTCTCTTCGTAAGTAAGAGAGTTTCGCATCCTATTCACTAGTGCTCGCTTTGCGAGCTTTCTTGTTCAACCCAGAACGTCAGACCTACCCGAAAGTGTAAGGTATCTATTTGGACAGCTGGGACAGTACCACCCAATTTAGACCGAAACTCAAGGAGGGCGGCATCCATAGAGACCGTACCCTCCTCTCCCTACCACCAACCTCTCGGAAAGTCTTACGGACCAACCTGCTTAACGTGCCTGTACTCCTCATGAACACGGGAATTGTTTGGGAAGAGCTGCGAATCGAAATCCAGTCGTCCGAGAGCAATCCCCGCGCGCTAAATACTAGGTTGTCTTATCCCATCAGCGAGCTCTCTTTCTTCTTTCTTCCACCCACACCATCTGATTTACCCAAAGGTGTTGTTGTTGAGACCCAGACCGTCCGACCTACCAGAAAGGTGTAAGGTAACTGTTTGGACGACCTGGAAGTGCCACCCAATTTAGACCGAAACCCAGTGGGGGAGACATTCACAGGGACAGTACTCTCCTTCCCTTACCACCAACCTCTTGGGAGGACTTACGGACCTACATGTTTAACGTGATAGTACTCCGCGTGAACAAGGCGAAAGTTTGGGCAAATGCGGGAATCAAACTCGGGTCGTCTAACTGCAATCCCCGCTCCCTAACCACTGGCATTTGTATCACCGAGCTCTCTTTGTATCGCCTGCTACGCAGACGTAATAAGTCCAATGCGTGTATGTAGTTCTTTGGCACTCACTAACCCTCTGAGCTTCCTTCACCAGCCCTTTCAACTCGATCAACGCACACGACAGCCCAGGGTACCGACTTACAAAAATTCAACTATGTAGGTGCATGCCTGCAAACATTCGCGAACTCGCAGTTCAAATGCTCTTCCTTTGAATATTTATTGTCTCTTAAACAAATATTTAAAAAGAAAAACAGTTTATTTCATCGTTTTTCTTTAACATTCCTCTACAAATGCACAACATTTCATATTTGTGTATGCTACAGTTTTTGCGGTACAAAACGAATAATCTTAAGGGACTCAAAACGTATCAAACAACGGCGGCTGCTACTTTCTTTTTTAATATAGAGAATTTTAGACTTGGGAGTTAATTTTAAAATTTAGATGTCTTCTTAATTTATATAACTAGAGACTCTACTCCTTATTTATTTCCTTCACTAGCTGTTATATTAATAATCCCGCCTCAGTAATATCTCTTAATACGAAAAATGTTTCACAGCACCTTTGCTTGTCCCCGAGTAAAAACGATATTTAGACATTATTATTAATGGAAGGTAAGGGTTAATTGACCTTGGCGAAAAATTTGGCGAAATATCGCCAGCTTAGCAATTTCTCGCAAATTTTGGAAAGTTTTCGAATTTTTGTAGTCCGATTAAGACTCTTCCGAGGAAAGCAGATGTTTTACATATATCCACAAAGTGTATATAAACTGATTATCGTTCAATTAGCGATAGTTAATGTGATAAATGTGAATAAAGTTGAGCTGTGAATGCGTTAGCGTTTTAAGAACGTTTTATTGTACGAAGGGGTTTTATTGTACCTGACAGGTGTTTGGTGATCTTGTAAGAAAGCTATAGTGTCATTAGCTGTGCATATTGTTCCTGCTTACGCTTATTTTGAGTAAAAATGAAATGTTACTTATTCAGAAATTTGAATTTATTCTTATATACTGAGAATGCACACACGATTGCAGAGGATAGGTGATAATGATGGATGTCAGAAATGAGATTTCTGAAAACTTGACAGACGTTACGCGTCTGTCAAGTGTTTGTGTTGTCAAGTATGTATTGACCTTTTTAAAGCTCTAATTTGTGTTATTGTACCCTCACAGTGTCCAAATTCGTTGACTTGCAGTGAAAGTTCTGTGTTGGCCCTGTCTGAGTGTTTGTATGAGTTTGTGGGCATGATATTTCTCAAATAAACCTGAATAAAGATTAGTAAGTATATTTCAATTGATGTACGTTATTTGAATATAAATTTTCGGGGAATTCTTATATTACCTTCAACGGAATAACATCGTTTATAAGAGGCCAGCTTGCACCATTCATGAGATATTGCGCATATATAAGGTAGGGGGGGGGGAATCCTAAAACAATTTACAGCATTAATATCAAATAATAGTATACCGTGTTAGTAATTATTACATTGTAATCGGCATCAATAGCAATTCCACCTATTTTCAGAAAAATACAATTATATGAAAGCTCCAACGTGTGTTTTTGTACAGTTTTTAAATGTATTAATAGGGTAGGTAAAGTCATGTCCTGGACACAATAAAATGTTTTAAATTCGCTATAACATAGACATTTTCATTCTATATAAATAAAATTTAGGTAAACAATGGTTTTTAGATAATTCAAGGTAACAACGATTAAAAGTGGAGTTACAACAATGCAAAACACAGAATCATTTTTGCAACAATCACAGAGAAAAGCATTAACACGCAACAAATCTTCATATTACTATTTCAAGTTTTATTTGAATATTACTTGGGCGACTTAACTTACATCTTGTGAAAAGCGAATTATTATCTTATGTTTTGATATTTCTGATCATTTTCTTCATTTGACTAAGAATTTGCCTGTTTGGCGAATATTTGGCAGTTAGAATCATCTAAAAACTGCAATTTTTAAAAGCGGTCTTCAACCGACTTGAACATCTTTAATCTGCGAAATTTCGTAGAAAGAATTTCTCTCACGATGAATAACCTCAAAGGATTGTTCAAAAGACAAACACCAGACGAGAAACATCGTCATTTGCAAAAGAAGAAGGCTATTGCCGTCTTAAAGGAGAAACAACTTAAGTTCGTCAAAAATCTCGGGACAGGAGCTTTCGGAGATGTGATTGAAGTCAAGGGTTCCGGAGAAATCGGAAAAGCAGCCGTAAAGATCATTCGTGCTGACATGACTTGGGAGATGGAAATAACTCACTGGAAAGAGCTGGACCATCCCAACGTCTTGCCTTTGCTTGACTACATACCCTGCAATGGCTTCGATCTCTTCCTGATGCCGCTGCACCCCAAGGCTCTTCATACCGTGCTGAAAGACAAAAAGTTCAGATCCACTCCTGCAGCATTCGATTCGGTGAAATCTTGGATGCAGGGCGTTCTGTCCGGGTTGGCCTACATGCACGAGAAGCAAATCTGCCACCTCGACGTCAAGGCAAATAACGTGTTGATAACAGCTTCCAACACAGCCGTTCTGTTAGATTACTCGTGTATCAATACGACCGCAGAACCAGTAGCAAGGTGAGTGGTTTTTCTACTCTGCAAATGCAAGTTCAATTCAGCCCCAGCGTATAACGAAATAATTAAAACCTATGACAATTTTATTTAACGTAGTGAATATTTATATAAAAATACCAGCAACAAGGAATTCTTAAAAAAGAATTCTTATAGCATTATCTTCCTTATGTTTTCCACTTATAGATAGGTCTGACATTAGACATCTTGGAGTAGTAATGGAGTATCTTATGCTAAAGGCTAAGACATTAGAACCAAGAAATTATTTTAGAAAAACTAATTTCATACAGTCGAATCAAGCTATAGCGCATTAGTGGGAACCTCTGATAAACAGCTATTTCGCTTTGAAACAATTCCCGCAGAATAGTATTTTTTACTAAAGAATTTCTATATCTAAGTTAATTTTTTAGCTATTTCCAACTTCTTTACACATGTTAAAATAAAAACTTTGTCAAAACTTCGGAATGTAGTACAGCATATAAAGGTTGATAAAAGGTATAAACTAATTTAAAATGCAATAAAGATCTCTCTCCGTCAGGTTGATAGCAACTGATATCTTGTTCAACTTTTATAGAAGTTTTTATTTTTAGATTCTTTCGGCAGCAGTTAGAAAATATATTATATTTATTCAGCATAATTTTTATTTTATACACAGGGAAGTACCATTGCCTTCTTTAATTTTCAAGCAATGCAACACTTTTTCTTCTTTCACAGGTATGGCCTCGTGACCAAGTATCTTCCTCCAGAAGCTTGGCGAGGAATGATGGGAAACGCCCGCGTGGTGGATGGCATCTCCTTCGATATCTGGTCCTTCGGCATGTTGATGCTCAATGCACTCACGGGAGACTGGTACAAGAAGCAGCTGAAGCACCTCCGCTTCTGGCGCGAGGACGCCTATCCCCACCTTTTCAAAGCGCTTCAGGTTAGTATCGAATTCAAATTGCTGCGATGAATTTAAATATCTGGTTGCTCTTTTGTTAGCTCAGTCTTTCGGTTGCATTCCTAAACATTATATTTGTAGCCGACTGAGAGGACGACTTTGTTAGTCACCTTATAGTTTAACAAGTTCCCGGCACTTAACCATGCTGACAATTATCGGCATTTCCATTCTGAAGAGAGTTAAACAAGACAAAATAGGTTCATGGATACAAGTTGTTTCACTGGGAGTATGATTCCTATCTATGGGAATGTCTAACTAATAAATTTAATTGTTTAGGGATATAAAATGAACAAAAATTCACATTTGGGTACAAATATGGACTTTAGAGTCCAATATGTTGGGACATGTTTGTCTTACATTATATTCTTTTAAATATTTAAATATTTTATATTAATTTAATTATTCTGGAAGTGGCCAATCGGTTTCACCACTGCTCCAAAATAGAGTATTTGTCAGAAGACAGAAGGATATAATCATTTGAAGTTCAATTCTAGAAATAATTGCACCACACTGTGTCGTTCATGGCAAATATTTTCTCTTTTCAGCCAAAGTTCTTCGAGTCCTTGGTGCACCAGACCTTCCCTCGAGCATGTGTCAGTGAAACCGAAATAGCACTAGCCTTGAACTTGATCCAGTCCTGCCTGCGATTCAGCCCGGAAGACAGACCTCAGGTGTCTGCCATCCTGGAGCACTCGTGGGTGTCCGGAAACAGAAAGCTGCACCCGGACAGGATGTGGAAATTATTGATGCTCAGAGGCTCAGGTAAAGTGTTAATAAAATTTAAATTCGTCATTCTGCTGTTCTGCAATTTGAAAATATATGCATAAATATGTTGCTGAAATAACATACTTCCGTCAAACAACTTTTAATTAGCTCTGTATTTTAGTATCTCACAGTATATATATTGTACTTTGTAGATTTCACTGAAAAGGACGACTTCGCATGTCCTACAGAACACTTTGCCGACTTTTCTGCATTTGAGTCTCAAAACCTTTCAGCCGGTGATGCGCCCAATGAAACCAATAAAGGGTCTTTGATTGAGAACTTATCTTCCCATGCTCAAGAGGCGGTAGAATATATCGAAGGTAAGAATGGCTGTAAAGAGGTGAAAGTTGTGAAATGTTATTTTGTGATCAATATACAAATAATTCTTTTCTTGTTTTTTCTGTACTTACAGATGTAATTGGAGTAGATAATCTTCTTACAACTGAAGATTTTGCTGATTTTTCCGCTTTTGAGAATGACAAATATCTTCGTGGAGAAGAAACTAGTCCAGAACTCGTAACTGACCCAATACTCCCATCCGTAGAAAACGATGGTGACAGTCAGTGTACGTTGCAAGAGGTCAGGGAGCTACTGGATGACGTTTTAGCCTCCATAGATGCAGATCCACCGGTGAAACATAGTATTGAAGGAGGCCGAGTTGAAGAGCCTAATATCGCAGGTAAAATTAATTTACCTTCACAACACTATTTTCCTTTTCGGGCAAACTCCCTATCCCAATACAAATTTTAGCAAAGTTTAATTTAAACTGACATCTTAGATACAATTCTGCACTATTTTTTTTTAAAGAAAATAATTTAAATAGTTATATTATTATTATTTTACTAGTATTAGGGTTGAAATCTTGAAATTTATTCCAATGAAAAAGTTCATTTCTTTCGAACAACTCACACAAACTGGAAGATATTAAGATGTTTAAAAAGTTGTAATGGAATGTATTTCAACCCTCGTAAATATGTTAGTCTTCCAACAAGGGAAACTTAAACCCATGACACATTTTTTTTAAGACAGTTGTAGCTAGAAAGTGAAATCGCCAACTTGGCGCTGCCTGTGTTTGATCCCTGGACCAAAGCGTGGTAGGCCAGTATCATAGTGTTGAGCTAAAGACGTCTCCAGCTCAAGGCATTTAACACTACCTTATGAGCGTTCGCTAGGCAAACAATTTCTCCTTGTGAGTCGATACGTTATAGAGGAAAAAATTGCCTTCTTTATAAAAAAAAAAAAAGCTGTGACTGATCAGTGTTAAAATATATATCCTGAAAATTTTTTCGCCATTCTTGTAAGATATCCTCTTTGCAATATTTATTGGTATTTAATAACTGAACTTGGTAAGAAGTTTATGTGTCTCACGTTAACTAACTCTTGTTACACATTTATTGTAACGGAATTTGTCCAAGTGGTAGGAATGTAAACTTTTGCAATTCGAATCTAACCAGAACAGACGTTCAATTTCTCATCATTGTTTTCTTGTTTAAGTTTTATGGGCATATAATGGTTTTAACCCCAACTGTGTAAGATATGGTAGCAACGACAAGGATAAGTTTCCTACATGTTGTGTAGATACTTATTGTCTTAATTCTTAGATCATGCATGAAGATGCAGACTAATAATCTTCTACTAGAGGCATACTTAGGCAATTAATCAAGATTTTTACATAGTAACTGATATGTTGGTTGCTATAAATTGGAACCGCAAAACATATGATTCTATATGCGTGTAATATCACTGCCGCTGCTTTGTACCCTACACTACCTCAAAAGGAGTTAAATTATATTGTCTAATGAATCGCAGAATTGTAAATTATTAAATTCTGGTTTATATATAAATATTTTAGTGATATTCATTTGTGTGTTCAATTGTGTCTCCTACAGGTTTTAACAGCGCAGACAAACTGTCTCCTTTTGAGAACTTTGCAGACTTTTCTGTTTTCGAGACGGATTCTGCCTACTGCGATCACGTGTCACCGCCAATCGGAAAAGAAGTGACATCTGAAATGCCGAATGACGATGTATTTCCTGGAGAAGAAACGACTCTTACACAAGGTATGTACGATTATAGGATTAAATTTGATTATTATTTCGATGTTAGTACTGAACTAGATTGGTTTAACTACGGATGCTATTTCAAAGCCATTATCTTCCCGAGCATTTATTTTTCTTCTGTATTGTGAGCACACATGACAAAAGTGTAGACCTTTCCAAAGGGAAATTCATCTTCACATATAAAGATAATCATTTTAAAATAATGTATTTTTACCGATTTTTCAATAGATGTAACATTCAACCCGAGTAAAGGGTTTCGATAATAAATCCGACTTTTATTATCATGCATTTAAAGTATTTATTTAAATAAAACTTTAAGCGCCTTTTCAACTAACTTTTCACAATCTAAAAACGTGCCAATGTTTCATTCCTTTTGAACAAAAAAATTTATATATATATTTATGCTAAAAATTATTACAAAAACTTAATTCCAGCAATTTAGGGGAGAGACACAGATTAGGATTTTTAAATTTATTAATTTAATTAAAATAAATTTATTTTATAATAATAAATATTATATTATATAATTTTTATATTATTTATTATTATATTATTATTATATATTTTATTTATTATTATTATTATCTATATTTATATATATATAATTATTATATATATATATATATATATATATATATATATATATATATATATAATTATATATATATATATAATTATTATAATTATATATATATATATTATATATTATATATTATTATATATTATTATATATTATATATATATATATATATAAATATTATTATTTATTATATTATTATATTATAATATAATAAATAATAAATAAAAAATAAATAATAATAATAAAATAAAATAAATTTAATTTAATTAAAATAAATTAACATTATTAACACAGATTAGGACCTAATTTACAGAAGGATGACATGCGCGTTCTGTAGAAAATTTCCCGTTTCCAGATCTAAAATGGAATAAACCATAAAATACTAAAGAAGCTCTCAAAATTTAAATGATTGGATGATATTTTAAGGGATTTTATCTGGAAAGGCGAAGATAACGAAGTTTGGTAATTAATGCTTTCAAGATATTACCCATTTTACTTTTTAAAAAAGAAATAAGATACCTCTGGAAAGAATCGAATGATTACCTTAAAATTTGTAACATTTATATTATGCGATAGTGTTGGGAAGAGAAACACCATTTTCCTGAAAATTCATGAAAACATTCTAAAATCCGAAAAACAGCAAAATTCTAAAGTTCCTAAAAACCATCTGAAAGCATATGAAATAATCTAAAAGGGTGCCAACTGTGACCAGTTATCCCCTAAATTTACCAATCTGTAACTACCTAAAATAATAACACACACAAAAAAGAAGAGAGAGAGAGAGAGAACGAAGTTTAAGTTTTCCAAAGTCTAACATTTATTAGATTAGAAATTTACTTCACTTTAAAAGAACCTTTAAAACATTTTACAACATTTTAACGTCTCATTAACCAAACAAATAAACATCATAAATGAATAAATAAATAAATTGATCGAACGTATAATGGTAGTAAAAAAGTTAGAATATTAAATTTTATAGAAAACAATGTTTATCAATGAAAATCTCCGGCCGGATCCGATTCCCAAAATGATATTCCAAAAACAGGACCTTTAGTAACGATGAAATAACAATTTCTCCGCACAGCTGTACGGAACCTTTGACCTCAGAACTTAATGCAGAGCATATGTCTGGTGCTATTCACCAAAAATGACGATCCAGATCTTTATAAGAAGAGCAGCACAGCCAGGGAGAAACAAACACTAAGCTGGCCGGCAAATCTCTCTCGCCAGGCATTGTAAACAGCCCGGAATTTTTTGGATCAAAATTTAGATAACAGGAAACTAATTAACATCTCCATTCAGTCTGTCAGTCTAGTCTAGACGCAACAAACGCCCGGCTCACACAACTTCTTGACAAACAACTTCAAGAGAGCAACGGGAGTAGGATTTAAATAAAAAGCAGCAAAGGAATGCTAGCCACAAACTAAACACAGCGGCCTTCATCTCGGAGAAGACACATTACAGGTTTAGCTGGGGATAATATAACGTTTTGTTTTGAAAAAATGGAACGCGCGAAGCGCAAATACAACTTTAGAGACTACATTTTTAGCTCTAATCAAAGAAAAAGCGCGCGAATGGCAATTATATTATATCGCTGCCACAAATCGTAAACAAAACTATGGATGAACTATAAAAGAATTAATGACAGATGATTTTAATATTACTGCCAACCAATCAAAAACTCAAAATTTTAAAGAGAATAGCGATTTTTAAAGCAGACTAATATTAAAGAGATGTGAAGTGAAACGATTTGAAATATACGAATTCGGCAATATTTTAAAAATGGACGATTCTGAAAAATTTAAGAAGCTGAAAATAGAATAAAAATGAAAAATCGCGATAAATCAACGAATTCTTAACCGAGAATAACAAATTTAGAATCAAATCAAAAGAAATGAAAAGGAGAATAAATGGAACCACAAATTTGACAATTTAAATAAATTTAAATTGCTAAAACCCAAAAAGAACAAATTCTCGCCATTTGGAACACTAAACTATGGAATAGAATGCATTTGGAACTGAATAATATCAAAAACCTAAATAAATGAAACATAGATAATTAAATTTAAGAAAAGAGAATAACAAACGCAAATAAGTCCCCCTGAATCCGTTTTTACTACTAAACAACCTTCCTAAAATTATTAAATAGCAAAAGCAACCCAACAGCAGAGACACATTTATTTATGTTCAACGAGATAATGTTTTAGACTTAATTTTTATTATCTTCCCACACTGTCTGTCGAAGCTTGTTAATGAAAGAAAATTATCGTGTTTGATAAATTAGATTTTATTTGCTTTCCCTACAATCCGCGTACATAGCAATGTACACAAAAAATTTTGGAATGGAATTCGAAAATTGGAACTTGAGTTTCCGTTGAATTTTTTTTTTTATTATTATTATAGAGCACGAAACGCTTTTGTCTTTCTGAGCAGTGTATGCATCCACTTAGGCTAAAGGTATTTCCCCCCCAATTTCATAAAGTTTAAGTCATCATCTTGCTATCTATTGTAACATTTTAATCTTTATTTCATTTGCAGGTTTTGATTCACCCACAAAGAAGAAAAACCTGATCGCTCGAGTCAGAGGGTGGTTCAGGAAGACATTTAAGAGTCAAAGAAACAATTAGCATCCCTATTGGGTAATGGTGAGACGGAATAAGACATACAATGATCTCACCTGCAAATTGATTATATGACAAAAATCAATGTATATGACTACTACGAATCTCAATCACGACTACTACCTACGATCTCGCTGGATCATTCAAGCGTCCATCTGCAAGAGAATGATTTCAAGCGTGACGTCACCATCCAAGTTCCACGCTCCCTCCAGATGAGAGTGACTAACTGCACGTGCTAAGTTTTTCATGGTTTCCTTAGCATGTCACGTAAATACGGTGCAGTTTTCTTCACAAAGTCCTCCCATGAAGGCACCTCTTGTGTTTATTATTTCTCCTTTCGGCCTTTATGTATCCAGAAATTTGATGTGCTCTTTTATTGTTATTTACCTTTGTTTTCAAGATTGTTTGTTTAGTAAAAGTGGATTAGGCCTCCAGGGGAAACCACTCTAAAAAAAACGCGCCGACAGCTGTACCTCTAGGGGTGGTGAGGAAACCAGCTGATAAAAAATGTACGCAAACACTCTTATCCAAAAACGATATAGGTATATTTTGATGAATATCATGTTATCAAGTGGAGATACATCCATATACTTTTTTTATATTAGTGTCTTTTCGGCAACGAAGTATTTGGTTGTTTCTTGTGGCAATGGTTAAGCCATCTCAGTTATTTACGTTAAAAGCTGTCAATTTTGTTGCTTAAGTGATATATGATTTCTATGACTTAAAATGGTGGAGACACTTGAATATTCCATCACTGCTGCTGCGGAAGAGATTGCTTTCGGTGCTTTAGACCATGTTATAACTAATATAATTGATTCTTTTCAGGTTTCAATAAGGCGTGTCGTAAGCTTTTCAGGTTATTTCCTTATCCAAAATGAGGTAAGTGTTAATTAATTTTCAGATTGCGATTCGGAAAGAACTCCACTCAAGGAACCAAAAGAACCTTCTGAGGAAGATAATTCTAAATTCTGGATAAGTACTGAGCAGGAGAAGAGTGCTTCTACATCTTATACTTGATTCATGCACCCATTCAATCACCAACCACATCTAAAACAGAACCAGCGGTAAGTGCTTTACTTAATTCAATTTTTTCAGTTAGGGATGAATGGGGTCGAAACTACACCATACACTGTATACCGTTTTCGAGTAGTGACCAAGACCTATAGGAGGAAGTCGCTAGAGAGTTTCCCCGTAACAAGGTAAGTGCAATTCAGAAAATTTTAAAGTCATTTCGGAGAATAAGCGGCAGCCTCGTCCCATTCGTAGGTACCTCTTGGTGAATCCTGCTAATGCCTAGCGTCCCAGAATGCCCAAAAGAAAATGGAGAAGGCTGAAGGCTCTTTTTACTTGCTGGTTCTGATCAATTCAGTAAGTGAATTGTCCAGGTAAAATATATAATAAAATTGCGAAAGAAACAACGAAATATACTATCTAAATGCTAATATATATTACACATAATAATAAAAATAATGAATATTCATAATATTTATTTATTTATCTACATCTCAACAGGCACATCAAGCCCAATTACAGAGAAGGATAAAAATCAACACATATATCTAGAAACGCACACAAAATGTAAGCAAATAAAAAACTTATACATTAAAACATAATTAAAATTCACATCAAGATCTAAAAGCCTTTGGCGGATCACTAAAAATGTGAAGACTAAAAGGCAACACAATTGACCGCTCTGACGAACTGCGCTATATAGGTTGAATTTTCAACTCAAAGAGTACACACGTAGAGTAGATTAATTAACTTTTAGCTTAATAATGATACAATGTAACTCAAAAAATGACTGTGATGAAAACACATGTCCTTAAATTTGAGTTAAACCCATTAACATAAGGTTTCCCGAATTTAACATATGTAATAATATATTTATAAATTAATAATTCATTATTATAACCCAACAGTTATAATTAATTTTATTTCCGTTATACGTTCAATGTAGTTCCTTCGTAGAAAATACCTATTTTTAGAAAATATCTCATAGAAAATAAAAAATAATTTTTGAATGACCAAATTTGTCTAAGGGGGTCGTATAAAAATTTAAAAAGTGTAACTTTTTGAAAATAAATGGGAGGACTATTTCATTAACCTAGTCTTATTTCCTACCTTACTTTCAACATTTTTGCAATTTACATTGCCCACTTATCTCCAACAGGTAAAGGATTAAATGCACGTTTCAATCTTTTTGGGATATCCTGTATATATATATATATATATATATATATATATATATATATATATAATAATAATAATAATAACAGTTTGAAAGTCCAATGAAAGACAAGTGAGAAGCTGTAACTCGAAAAACCTAATTTTCTAACAAGCTTACAAAATAAAAGCATAAATCTGCAAATCTACAATCAAACGGAAGAAAAATATAAAAAAACAAATTTCGAATCATCAAGTTAAAGAAATCATCAAAAAGCAATGGTATGGAATCGATAAAAAAAAATGATATCCAAGCATTAATGCTATACACGTGGACAAGGGCTAAGCCTAAATCATGAATTTGTTCACTTCTCCAAAACTCTTCCTCAAGTCCAATACAATTAAATATATTTTGCATTGTCATTCCAATTTACTCATTTTTTACATTTTCATTTTTGCTAAGTATCCTTATTTTTTTAGTATATGGCTACGGTTATTAAAATTTATATATATATATATTCACAGATGCATACACTAACATACATATATATCTAGACTTGGCAAAAATAAACAATTAAGTAAAATACAAGGATTTTAAAATATCGAAGAAAGAAAATAGATATAAAAGAACTTATAAGAGAACTCTTTTTAAATTTTAATTTTTAGATTTCAGAATACAGATTACATTTCTATGAAGTTTGCTATAATATATAAATGTAAATAAATAGTAATTATTCTTTATTTATACTTTATTACCCCACTGATATCCGTGCAAAATTTAATAGGTGTTCTTTAATAGGTGTTGTGTAAGATTTTTCTTTTTTTTGATATCTTAGAAACCTAAATGACTTACGTGCGTTTCCCACAACAAAGGTCATAAATTTCTTAACCAAATATGTTGGTTATAAAAAATGGAATTTTTGACTTATGTGCTTCTTCACGCCACATCTAGATATATACTCACACACACATTAACATACGTATGTATGTATATATACAGGGTGATTAAAAAAAGATGGACCAAACTTTACGAGGTAGTGGTACACACCAAACCAAGCATTTTTTGACATAGATTATCGGGTTGGAAATGAAACGTAAAGGCGTTACTGGACGATGGATTGAGCGAGGTGGTCCCATATCTTGCACCCCCCCCCCCCCATGGTCGCCCGATGTCGTGTCTTAACTTTTTTTATGGAATTGTCTCAATAGTCTCGTCTATGACACTCCCCTTGAATCTGGGGCGCGGTAGCCCATTGGTTAGCGCGCTGGAGTTGCACTCGGTAGGCCCGGGTTCGATTCCAGCCACTGCCAAAACTGCCGCCGTGTTCATGCGGAGTACGATCACGTTAAACATGTGGATCCGAAAGTCCTTCCGAGAGGTTGGTGGTAGGGGAAGGAGGGTACGGTCCCTGTGGATGCCTCCCCCCACTGGGTTCCGGTCTAAATTGGGTGGCATTTCCCGACCGTCCAAACAGTTACCTTACACCTTTCTGGTAGGTCGGACGGTCTGGGTTTCAACAACTCCCCTTGAATCTGAAAAAGAATTCGTCGCCAGAATTTTGGTCGTTGCTGCCGAAGTGCGCGACATGCCTGGTCTGTTCCAGAGAGTTCGCCAATCCCTCCATCGCCGCTGTGAGATGTGCATTCAGGTTGGCGGCCGCTCTTTTGAGCCATTACTGTGATTATTGTTTATTAAATGTTATTTTATAACTATTAAATCATTTTTGTGTTTTCGTCTCATCTCATCGGTTTTACGATTAAGCGCCCTATAACGCCTTTACGTTTCATTTCCAACCCGATAAACTATGACGGAAAATGCTTAGTCTGATATGTACTACCACCTCGTAAAGTTCGGCCCATCTTTTTTTAATCACCCTGTGTATATATATATATATATTTCTACACTTTTGTTTTATTATATATATATATATATATATATATATATTGTCATGTCGCCATTCTGTGCGTCATGAACTTTGTGTGTTTGTTGAGAGAAAAGCTCTCTCTTTTCCTTCGTGCCTGTACGGAGCTGTGCTAGGACTTGTTCGTATTGCTTTTGCATTGGATTATCGTTTCTGTCGAGGAGAAACGGTTTTGTGAAAAGCGACTTTCTCGGGTTGTTGTGACGTAATGTCTGGCTTTGGAGTTGCTCCTCTCTCCGCCAATCAGAGTCGGCGCTGTGGAGAAACTTGAAGTTCGCCTTTTTCCTTTTTTCGTTCTCTTGGGACGAAGATCGCTGACCGGAAGGATGGAGTGAAATTTTGTCTTAAAATTAAGACAAAGACTTTGGCCGAAATGGCTACTTTTCAACGGATGGAATATCGGTTTCCATAAGAAACTATTCCGAGAAGACCATTGAAGATGATTTTAATTCCGGGCTGTATTCCTTTTTCCGAAATTAACTTTTTTTTATTTTATTCCAGGAGGAAAACCGGACGCTCCCCGCCATAACCTGCGCTAGGATGTTAATCGCTGTCCGGAACCGAAATTCTTTTGATTTTGAACTATGATTCAAGCCTGGGGAAGAATTCCCCCCTCTAGAATGAACTGTAAATTTTCATACAGAACTTTTGGTTGAAACGCAAATTCTTTGGATTTGAAGGTAAAACTTAATATTCGTAAATTACGAGTGAAGGTCAAATTTCCTGGCACAGGCATGATTGGAAATCTTCAAAGTGAATTATTATAGAATGCTCTTTTGTGAAAAATAATAATTATTGCATTCTAAAACATTAAGGAGATTGTTATACTAAAGTGAAATTTTGTTTTGATTTATCCAAAAGGGATAGTAAGATAACATCTGTGAATTTAAATTGCTTAATACCTTAATGAGACCATAATTATAATAAATGATATTTGTTGATTTAATTTGGTATGGTTATTTCATGTATTCCACCTGTGTGTGTTTATTTCATGACTATCCTCTGAAATCTAATTCTTTCAGACGGGGAAATGGTTGCGAATCACAACGTGCAAAATTGCTGTACATTAAAATCCACTATACGCTTTGCAGATCGAGTTAACTTCTTTTCTTGCGTCGGTCTGATTTTTGGTTGTTGTCACTTGACGCCGAGTCTTTTCTTGTTAACTGTTGGGCGTCGTGACAATAATATATATATATATATATACTATTGAAATCAAAAACGAGGATTAAGCTCAATGGAAGGGAAAACCAAATACAATGCATGCAATGGCAGAGGAGGATGGCGACTCCTCATTCCCGTTTAAAGCTGCTTTTCCAGCCCGGGCAAACGCTCACGGAACCAATGCATTGCAAAGGTTGATCCCCCATACGTGCCCAGTCAGAAGCACCCAAACATGGAGAAACAGACCACTGAGAATGGAAGTCAAGAAACGCACAACTAAGGAAACACAAAATCTCCTATTATATAAATAACTATGCGCATGTGCAAGTCTTCAAGTGATATGCAGAAACTATCCCAATTCCGCAAAATCCCTTTTGAAAGAATTTGCTTCATTTTTATTGTTGAAAAAAGAATTATAATATTTCTTCAGGAATTTTACAGGGTAATTCTTTTTTAATGCCTCTAATATTATCCCCTTGTTACTTGATATGCAATCCTTTGCTAAAGTGTTGCATATTTGGTTTCTCTTGAAATGTCCCAAAAGTATATTTCTAAAAATGAATCTTGAGAGGTTCGTTTTCCAAGTGATGATATTGTTAATTTTTATGCCATAACTTTTTCTTTTGTCGTGTAGACTCGTATAAATTCCATTCCTTGTATTGTACTTAATGGTGATATCCAAGAAATTCACCGATCCATCCTCTGCACGTTTATTTTCAACCAATTCCAAGCCACTGGGGTAAAAATTGAATTCCAATCCTGCTGCATTTTCATAATATCCATACAGCACGTCATCAACATAACGAAAGTACGGTATCTCATATAATAGGTGTGTTCCATGCTCATATTTAGTGAGATATATGTCAGCCAATATTGATGAACAACTTCCCCCCATTGGAATTCCTTTAATCTGTTTATAATAGCACTTTCCGTCAAAAAGTATATTTTCCCTCAAAACCAGATTGATAAGGTCCATATATTTTCGATATGTAATGTACTCTTTCAAATTATGTAACTCATGCAATTCCTTCAATATAAGGTAAAGTTGTGCAATATCAATATTATTGAAAAGATCGCGAAAATCATAACTTCTGAATCGCAATTCCTTGTCACAGAATTTAAGTCTTTTAATGATATCATGGCTGTTCTTGATAATAACAGTTCCCTGCTTTTGAAGGTGAATCATAA
Source organism: Amaurobius ferox (assembly GCA_951213105.1). NCBI lineage: Eukaryota > Metazoa > Arthropoda > Arachnida > Araneae > Amaurobiidae > Amaurobius > Amaurobius ferox. The sequence continues at coordinate 131,583,068 of OX578150.1, read as the reverse complement.
CTTGCTTTAGGATATTTAAAAGTTTTAAGTTAGCAATGGTCAAATAAGTTCCGCATCCTACGGTGACAGTGCGGAATTTAACGGGTTCCTTATGCATCTTTGGTATAAGCACTAAGTAAGGGAACTTAACATTTTTAAGATCAATATCAATTCTTTTGTATAAGGCTTTGATCCGATTGGTCAAAGTTTTACTATTATGCGATACCGATGTATACATATCCTGATCAAGGTAACATTTCTGTAAATTTTCCATATAATATTTTTTACAGGTAAATGCGTAATTAGCCACGATTTTATCTGTATAAGTGATTACAAAGCTATCTCTGATGTTTTTGATGGATCTAGGTATGGATGATACTTTAGTATTTTTGTATCTCTTTTGATAGTGCAATTTGAAACCATTAATAAAATGATATTTCCATTCATCAAATGTCTGAACAGGAACACTGTATTTCACAGCTAAACGATAAATGAATTGATACAGATCGTTATGTAAATCATCATATACACACTCAAATTCTTGTTCTCGAAACTTAGTTCCCAATTTGAAAATACATTTTAGTTGTTGGTCTTCAATAAAATTTAAATTTCCTGTAATAATATGTTTGTGATATGGGTCACTATATACACTGTTCTTGCAATTACACTCTTCCACGTCATACAACGAGGTATTCTTACATATATGACTATAGTTGTATATTTTTCTGCCGTTAGTACAAACATAACGGTAATTCAATTTAACTGTAATAAAAGGGATTGGTAAAAATTTGTTAATTCCATTCAAAATAGAAGTGAAAGGAATTCTGTCAAAAATCTTGTTTTTAAAAGTAGTCATAAAAAATTCCTTTGTAATTATCTTCTGTTTTTGAGGGTTCAATTCAATACGATGCTTACTTGCCTTTAACTTAATCATATCCAATACCATAGCCATAAATTTACAATTCTCCTCCGTATGTTCATGAGGGTCAGTAGAAGTATATTGCAACACATATTGCCATATTCGTGGCAGATATTTAAATCTTATTCCATAAATAACGTTTTTAATCCAACTTATATTAGTTGTTGTGTCATTTTTGAATTTTTCGATAAATCTTTGGATCTCTTCTACCGTACGTTTATAACTGATCTTTCTGTGTTTTTTCCCTCTATGCCAGCGATGGGTTTTGCTTTGAGAAAAAGTTCTTGACACTGGCTGTGTTTTATCATTACTGCAATATTCCAAATTGAAGGTCTCATTGTAAATTACCGTGTTGAGCCCATATGGGTAGGCTGTAATGTACTGTTTAATATGAGTACTCTCCCACCATAATCTTTCTTGAAGCCTGGGTACTATATCAAGTATAGCAACTGTGATCTTAGTAAAATCATGATTCTGAAAATGTCTTAATTCCAAGTTGGAAACCGGTACCGCATGTTTCTGGGATTTTCCAATTTGACTTCTGTGTAAGTTAATTCTAATATGCAAAGGATTTTTCGTTTGTCCGATATACTTAGTTTGACAAGATAGACATGTAATACAGTATATGGTGTTATAGGTTTTACAAAATATTCTATACGCATGGTCTTTGTCGATTATTTGCAAGGGGTCAGCAACAGGACATAGTTTGCATCTCTTAGATGCGCACTTTTTAAATCTGTAATTACTCATTCTTCGATAATGGCTATAGTAAGTATTAAAAAATGAGATCCGTTTTGGATTGTGTCGTTATAAACCACATTACGTACGTTTTTTGTAGGTGTCACTGTCACTTGTGGTGTACACTCAGTAGTTCTGAAGAAATGTTTTATAGTTGTCATCTCGAAAAAGCCAGGGTAACTGTGTGTCGATGTTACAAATACCCTTTTATATTGCAACACCGGGCAAATACTCGCACTGAATATAATTGCCAGTCGTTAAATTGTATTAAATTTGTCATGCATTATTGAGTTTAAACAGTTTTTACTCGTATTAAGGAGTATAAAAGGTTAAAAATATCATCATAATCTTCATCAAATTCCCAAATGGAAGAATAAGGCTATCTTCCTTAGTTCATATCTTCCATAAGACACAGACCATTCTTACACAGAAGTCAAATTGGAAAATCCCAGAAACATGCGGTACCGGTTTCCAACTTGGAATTAAGACATTTTCAGAATCATGATTTTACTAAGATCACAGTTGCTATACTTGATATAGTACCCAGGCTTCAAGAAAGATTATGGTGGGAGAGTACTCATATTAAACAGTACATTACAGCCTACCCATATGGGCTCAACACGGTAATTTACAATGAGACCTTCAATTTGGAATATTGCAGTAATGATAAAACACAGCCAGTGTCAAGAACTTTTTCTCAAAGCAAAACCCATCGCTGGCATAGAGGGAAAAAACACAGAAAGATCAGTTATAAACGTACGGTAGAAGAGATCCAAAGATTTATCGAAAAATTCAAAAATGACACAACAACTAATATAAGTTGGATTAAAAACGTTATTTATGGAATAAGATTTAAATATCTGCCACGAATATGGCAATATGTGTTGCAATATACTTCTACTGACCCTCATGAACATACGGAGGAGAATTGTAAATTTATGGCTATGGTATTGGATATGATTAAGTTAAAGGCAAGTAAGCATCGTATTGAATTGAACCCTCAAAAACAGAAGATAATTACAAAGGAATTTTTTATGACTACTTTTAAAAACAAGATTTTTGACAGAATTCCTTTCACTTCTATTTTGAATGGAATTAACAAATTTTTACCAATCCCTTTTATTACAGTTAAATTGAATTACCGTTATGTTTGTACTAACGGCAGAAAAATATACAACTATAGTCATATATGTAAGAATACCTCGTTGTATGACGTGGAAGAGTGTAATTGCAAGAACAGTGTATATAGTGACCCATATCACAAACATATTATTACAGGAAATTTAAATTTTATTGAAGACCAACAACTAAAATGTATTTTCAAATTGGGAACTAAGTTTCGAGAACAAGAATTTGAGTGTGTATATGATGATTTACATAACGATCTGTATCAATTCATTTATCGTTTAGCTGTGAAATACAGTGTTCCTGTTCAGACATTTGATGAATGGAAATATCATTTTATTAATGGTTTCAAATTGCACTATCAAAAGAGATACAAAAATACTAAAGTATCATCCATACCTAGATCCATCAAAAACATCAGAGATAGCTTTGTAATCACTTATACAGATAAAATCGTGGCTAATTACGCATTTACCTGTAAAAAATATTATATGGAAAATTTACAGAAATGTTACCTTGATCAGGATATGTATACATCGGTATCGCATAATAGTAAAACTTTGACCAATCGGATCAAAGCCTTATACAAAAGAATTGATATTGATCTTAAAAGTGTTAAGTTCCCTTACTTAGTGCTTATACCAAAGATGCATAAGGAACCCGTTAAATTCCGCACTGTCACCGTAGGATGCGGAACTTATTTGACCATTGCTAACTTAAAACTTTTAAATATCCTAAAGCAAGTTATGATTCACCTTCAAAAGCAGGGAACTGTTATTATCAAGAACAGCCATGATATCATTAAAAGACTTAAATTCTGTGACAAGGAATTGCGATTCAGAAGTTATGATTTTCGCGATCTTTTTAATAATATTGATATTGCACAACTTTACCTTATATTGAAGGAATTGCATGAGTTACATAATTTGAAAGAGTACATTACATATCGAAAATATATGGACCTTATCAATCTGGTTTTGAGGGAAAATATACTTTTTGACGGAAAGTGCTATTATAAACAGATTAAAGGAATTCCAATGGGGGGAAGTTGTTCATCAATATTGGCTGACATATATCTCACTAAATATGAGCATGGAACACACCTATTATATGAGATACCGTACTTTCGTTATGTTGATGACGTGCTGTATGGATATTATGAAAATGCAGCAGGATTGGAATTCAATTTTTACCCCAGTGGCTTGGAATTGGTTGAAAATAAACGTGCAGAGGATGGATCGGTGAATTTCTTGGATATCACCATTAAGTACAATACAAGGAATGGAATTTATACGAGTCTACACGACAAAAGAAAAAGTTATGGCATAAAAATTAACAATATCATCACTTGGAAAACGAACCTCTCAAGATTCATTTTTAGAAATATACTTTTGGGACATTTCAAGAGAAACCAAATATGCAACACTTTAGCAAAGGATTGCATATCAAGTAACAAGGGGATAATATTAGAGGCATTAAAAAAGAATTACCCTGTAAAATTCCTGAAGAAATATTATAATTCTTTTTTCAACAATAAAAATGAAGCAAATTCTTTCAAAAGGGATTTTGCGGAATTGGGATAGTTTCTGCATATCACTTGAAGACTTGCACATGCGCATAGTTATTTATATAATAGGAGATTTTGTGTTTCCTTAGTTGTGCGTTTCTTGACTTCCATTCTCAGTGGTCTGTTTCTCCATGTTTGGGTGCTTCTGACTGGGCACGTATGGGGGATCAACCTTTGCAATGCATTGGTTCCGTGAGCGTTTGCCCGGGCTGGAAAAGCAGCTTTAAACGGGAATGAGGAGTCGACATCCTCCTCTGCCATTGCATGCATTGTATTTGGTTTTCCCTTCCATTGAGCTTAATCCTCGTTTTTGATTTCAATAGTATATTTACTTCGGATTAAAGAGCAGCATTTGCGCCTATTCCTTGGTAATATTGGTTTACATCTTTGTGATTACGTATAGCACTTGTCGTATATTATGTATATATATATATATATATATATATATATATATATATATATATATAAGTTTTAAAATCCAATGAAAGAATAGAGAGAAGTTTCAACTCAAAAAACCCCAACATTACAAAATGACTTACGAATAACAGTATCAAACAGAGAATCACATATCAAGTGAAAAATAAAAATGCAAATCTCTAGTCATCATGTTGATGACAAATAAAAAAAATCAATGGAAAGGAATCGATAAAATAATATCAACCCTTTACATCTGAGAATGAATGTCCACAGGGATCATATTAAAAAATTTGACCATAAAGTCTTTAATGATCTCCCTACCAAAAATCAATTTGAATATCAGCACTTTGCTACACACGGATTTAAAAATGTATCCCTTCATATTTTAGATATTAAAATTTCACTCACGGATAGATTAGTATTTGAAAATTATTACATTAAAAAATATAAAACTCTCTTCCCCTATGGCTTAAATCAAATTTATAATAATAATAATGTTGTTAACAATAGTTTTGAATACAATTCTCATAAATCTTCAGTATATAAACATCTTTTTCATTATTCAAAGTCATCATCTCCTAGTAAAAAGCGATATAAGCGTGGCAACGGAAAAAGTAACTTAAGTAAAACTATTGATTACAAAGCAGACATTTTGAAATTACAATATAATTATTCTCAAACTTTCAATTTTCTACCTGTTAGAACATGGTTATATAAAGTCAGAAAAAGCAAATTAAGTATTGTTTATACTAATTTTTTAAAATTAAAATTAACTCATGAGCATTTTAAACATTTATTTTTTGATTTGCTTCTTTCACGTACACATTTCTTAAATTACCACCTACTCCATTCACCAAATCCACATACTAAAATAGCTTACTGTGTAATCTCTTTTAAACACCCTATTCTTAATTCTCTTAACTTCAATAATTTATTTGCAAAACATAAGCACTTGTTACCAGTAAATGATATCAAAATACAAAAATCATTCAAATATAATTTACCAATTGGTAGAACTATTTACAATTACAATGAAGTTTCTAGGACATTAAACTCCGATGATCTTACATCATGTGTATGCAGCAATCAAAATCTTGCCCCTTTTGTCAACTCCACTCATGGTCACATTATTACTGGGGATCTCAGTATAGTTCAGGATGATATACTTAGGGATATTATGAATAAAGGGTCTAAATTTCGCATTCCATTCTGCCATCACCCTAAACAACTTCTTCAGTCTCTATCATTTGATTTTGATAAATTCATATATCAACTTGCTTGTTCACATTCTATTCCTATTGAAGCATTCAATCTATGGAAGTATACGACCTTACATCTACTTAAAAATGTTATTATAAACACTAAATTAACGAAGCCTAGGTATCCTTATAAACAACTCCTATCTGCTATCAAAGAACTACAACAACATTTTGTCATAACTTATGTAGATAAAGCTTCTAATAATTATGCCATCATTTGTAAAAAATATTATGTTTCTCTGTTACAGAATTACTTAAAAGATAATCAAATTTTTAAACCCATTAATAATCAGTCTATCCAAATCAAAACTAAAATGCTAAAATTATATACACAATTAAATATTAATTGTAAGTTTTTTAAATTTCCTTATGTTACTTTGGTTCCTAAATTCCACAAATCACCTCTCAGTTTTAGAACAGTCACTTGTGGACATAATACCTTTACCACTACAGCTAGTAAGTACTTGCTTAACTGTTTAAATCGAATTAATGAATCTCTTAAATTCAGGAATTCAGGATATTTCATTTTGAACAATAGTTTTGATTTAGTTAATCACCTTAGCAAGTTACCACAAATTCTTGGTTTCCAAACCTTTGATTTTAAAGACCTATTTAATAATATTGTCATTAAAGATTTACATAAAGTTATTATCTCTCTTTATCATGACTATATATCTTCCAATCATGATGCTTTTAATGTCAAAAATTTTCCTATGCTCTTGCACTTTGTGTTATACAACAATTATATTATCCAAGGTGATAACATTTATTTACAAACATCTGGTGTACCACAAGGTGGCTGTAGTAGTAGTATACTCGCTAACTTATATCTTTATTATTATGAATGTCATTTTAACTCTAATTCATATATTATATATAGATATGTTGACGACTTAATTTGTATTATCATTGATGATTCCTATCCCATTAATATTGATTTTTACCCGTCTAACCTAGAATTAATTCCTAATGAGCCTTGCGTTAGTCAAACTGTTAATTTTTTAGACCTAAATTTAGATACCCTCAATAATTACCAATCTATATGATAAAAAAGATTCTTACAACTTCACTATCATAAAGCTGCTATCATATCAATCTTGTAATTCTATTCAATTGTTTAGAAACATCATTTTAAACCAGCTATTTCGAATACATCGACTTTCTGATCCTCAGTTTCACTTTCTCCACATCAATAAACTTAAACGCATTTGTCAAAACTACCTATATCCGGAAGTATTTGTAAATAATATTATTAATAATTTCAAATATACCACGTAATAATTTTACACATGCATTATTTATCTTTGATTGGTTAACTCATTTTTGAAAATTCACCCATTCTTATCACCTCACTTACCACTTGGCCTGAGTCTAATACTGTTTACTATTTTCGAATGTCTATTTTCCACTTGTCCTGAGTCCTATACTGTTTACTATTTTCGAAAGTCTCCATACTTATTATGTATCGTTCAATTGTATTCATTCCCACTCGCATTGACGAAGTGAGGTGAAATGCTCGCCCACTCGCATTGACGAAGTGAGGTGAAATGCTCAGTCACAAGTTTATCTTACACGTGTTGCTATGCTTTTGATTTCACATTACAGTTCGTGGAGGTATTGTTTTTCAACTTTGTATAATTCAATTGATTTATTTTTCTAATTCCTCTAGCCAGTAGACAGTTCCAATGGTGTCTATAGTTAAATACTATCGCCATTGTCAGAAACTGGCTATTCTATCGGTTTTAATTCGAATTGTATGGCTGTCCTGATGAGAATGCAATTTCGAACTGACCGCCATTTTTTGTGTGGTTTCGATTGATTGTTCTCTATTCTTGATCTCTTGTCTTGAGCTGATTATTATTGCCTATTCTCATTTTTGCAGAGTTTTATTTTTATTTACTTTTATATACTTTTAATTGTGATTTTTGAATCCTAATATTCTTCTCATCCCCCTTTCCAATGTAGTGATATGTAACCTTCTATCTTTATCCTTAGACTTGGCTTATAGTTACTCATTTGTAACAGATATGCTAGAGATGGGTTTTTTTGTACATACAGTAGTTTATGCATAATTTTCGATTAAAATCCTTCAATTTTTATATATATATATATATATATATATATATATATATTATAAAAAAATAAATAATTCAAGTAATCGTGAAATATTAACATCACTATAGAAGCAAAACCACTGCCATAATGCCGATAATAGAAAAGATCAGCACCGGCCCAAATTCGAAGATTAAAAAGAATTAAATTCATCTTCAGGTCTGAATATTTAATTCTAATGAACCCAAACAAATGTCTATTTCAGATTGGACAAAAGTACATTACTATAAATGTCCAAAATCAGACTACAGGCACCAAAAGATGAAAAAATGGAGATAAAAAGCATTAGGAAAATTTGTATTACCATCTAGTAGAAACCCTTCTTCTTTCACCACGGGTATATGCGACCAACCTCAACAATACAATAAATATCTAGAAGCACCGAATTGAACATGTCGAAATACAACCAGGGAGGCAGTACGAACGTTCACAGCGACACTCCCAGACCCGTCCAGTGAGTCAGAGCAGGAGACAGGATTATTACAGAGCAGGAGACAGGACCCTTATAAGCAAAACAAAATATGAACATGAAGCAAAGATGAAAATTCTTACTAAACAAGAGATTCATAGAAGAAATAGATAAACGGGAATGCCACTATACAACATTATAAAGGCGCTCAAATCGTAGTTTCAATCTGGCTAAAGTTACAATTTTTTTAGCGAAAATAAAATTGAAAACATTAATATTAATGTATCTTATTTTCAGATGTTTTTAATTTTTTTTAATTTTTTTAGATTATTATTTTTCATTTTTATTTATTTATATAATTAATAAATAATTATATATTTTTTTATTATTTGTTAGCCACTATAATTGGGAAAGTTGTCTTGGATGTTATCGAATGGAAGTTGGTACACCGAGTTCATAATTTTAATTACGAATTTGGGAGTATATGCATTATCAGTCGCTGTACTCAATAATTCCATAAAATGTGTTAATTTATAATTTTCATCACACATTTTATTGATTCTAAAAACCTAGTTTATTATAATATTTCTAAAAACTGATATATGCAAACAAGAGTCAAAATGCTGAATTTTTGATGTATTAAATTTAAAATCTTGTCTTTTATCATACAAGTTTATAGCCATATTACAATTTTTCAATTCTAAATTTAAATCTAAGAAATTTGCAACATTAGAGTCATTATTACTTGCATTCAACTGTAAATTATTAGGATGAAAGTTAAATACTATAGAGATATTATTAAGGGATACACATAATATGTCATCTAGATATCTAAACATGTGCATATTATGCAAGATTGGATTAATGTTCTTATCATAGAAGAATAAATACAGATTAGCTAACAATGATGAGGCACACACCCCTTGTAGGATACCAAACTGTTGCTTAAGAAAAGTACCATCATGTTGAATATAATCCTCGTAGAGAGTGAAATTAAGTAATTTTTTAAAAAGATAATTTGAATATTTTAGGTTGATATTATATTTTTCAAAAATTCCTAAAAAGTTCTATGCAGATCATCTATATCAATATTATTAAACAAATCTTTGAAATCAAAAGTATAAATACTATGAATATTAGTAAAAGTTTTTAATTTCTTAACTAATTCAAAACTGTTCACAATATGACAATTATTTGAAATCTCATCTGACAAGGATACTTCATTTAATATTTTTAATTATAATTTACCAGCATTAGTAATGTAAGAATCATGCCCACTACTAATAGTTCGAAAAGCAACAGGGGATTTATGAAACTTGGGTACTAAAACTAGATAAGGAATGTTTTTACAACTATTTTTTAGATGGATTTGCTTATATTTGGCTGAAATTCTCTTAGATAGAATTTTAAAGTTAGTATTATGTAAATTATAGATTTGATTATTAAGCAAGACTGACTGGAAGGTACTTATATAGTAATATTTACATATGATTGAGTAGTTACTACTAGCTTTATCGGCATAAGTAATGACAAAATCATTTTGATTTTCTTTAATATCCTTTTTAATTGAATTAAGTTTATGGTATTTATTAATTTTCTAATTATATATATAGTGATTATATATATTGCTCTATTAAAACACTCCAGGGTTTGAAGGCTTCTACAGGTATTTGATATTTATAGCTGATTTTATAGATAAATTTATTTGAGTTAAGAATTAAATCTTTACAAATTAATTTATGTTTAAATTTAGGTATGTTTATGTTTAAGTATGTTTATGTTTAAATTAGGTATGTTTATGTTTGAATTTAGGTTTAAATGTTATACGGTATTTAGTACCTAGTAACATCAATGATCTTAGTGCATAGTAATTATATTCATCATAGAAGGTAATTTTTTATTATATTTTCCCGTTATAACATGCCCATGGTGTTTATTTACGTAGTCTTTGTATTTATCTAAATGACAATGGCAGTATGACTCTTTATCCAATTCATAATTTTAATTAATATCTATTGATTTGGCTATTTGATTATAACTGAAAATATAACGTCCTAGTGGTTTATCATATTTATATGCAATTTTAGGATTTACATGTTTGACTGGAAAGTAATTGGAAACCGATTTTAAAAAAATATTTATCTTCAGATTAAGACAGAATTAGTGAAATTCAAGGTACAATATTCGTTTATTTTAGTATATTGTTTTGATCCGTCATTTAAATTTAAGTCCGTGACGTATAAATAAACATCAAGAATTTTACTTCTGGTGATGAACAAATCATAGAATAAATGTTTAAAATGAATGTTATCGAATGCAGTGGTTATAAAACGGTTATAAACCTAATTTAAATGCTGTTTTTTAATTGCGAAAATCCAGTTCTTACATTGTTTCCAATCAAAAGTAATTTTAAATTTGCATGCAGTTGTAGGATGGCATTTTTTAGATCAGATAATGAGGGTAATTTTTATTATATTTACTTGCTCTTTTAGTTATTTTTGATTTATTTTTAGAAATGTTAAAGAAATTATAAATATTATATATATATATATATATATATATATATATATATATATATATATATATATATATATATATATATATATATATATATATATACTCCTCACAGACGCGTACATTAACATACGTATATATATATTCACACGCACACACACACACACAATCAAAAATTCGAATTCGAATTTTCGAACCCCGTCACAATACTTTCCCCTTACATCGAATAGAAGTAAATGAGATATATTTTACAGATAGCGTACCCAAGTTATTGCTATGAATTCTTAAAAGTTCCTTTTTTCACGTTGGCAACAGCTTTAATGAAGCCTATGATAAAATTTGACTTATAAGTGTCGATAAAAACTTTTGCAATACCATTAACATTCATGACATAGTTCAAATTACCAATGCTCACCCCCCCCCCCATCTCCCATATGCAGCATAGTACTTCGATTGTTTCAGAAATAATCAACAACACATTCGTGAGATTTTCTTGAGCCGATTGCAACGGTCACGCGTGTATGTTTTCAAGAAAATGCTTTCTGCAATCAATATCCAATTTTCTTTTGACCTCAATCGAAGTTAATACATACGCAGAACAGTTTTTATGGAGATTGGTTTTCCCTCTTAATTCCAGATATGCAAAGACAGTTTAATGTCGTTTCAGAGCACGGCAGCAATCATTGGCTCTGGATGTAATCAATAACAATTCCTTCTTAAAATGGAATGGAAGTAAATCGGGAAAAAATGTTTTAGTGTTTTCTTAAGTTCGATGATCTTTGGTGCCGGCCACTTAGTAGTACTTGAAACTTTCAGACGGTGGTTCGGCGGTCTGCGGATCTTTATTGATACTTTCTTTTTTACTTTCCCTACATACATGGTATAATGTACGAGGAATGTATTATAATAACGAAAATTCGAAAGCACGTTTTACTCTGAACTCGAATCAAACGTTTTTGAAGTCATGTCAAATGAAGTCATGTTTGAAGTCATGTATGTGTGACAGTGAGAGAGAAAGACAGACAGAGAGACAGTATGTATGTATCTGTGTGTGTAAGTGTATAAATATATGCGTGTAAGTATATGTGTGTAAGTATATCTCTCTTTCTGTGTGTGTGTGGGGGGGGGGGTGTCGTGATGATATCTCACGAATGAAAAAATTGAGTATATGATAAAATTGATAAAATAATTGAGTACGATTATTGCAATCGGTGAATACTGAAACCCTATTGATTTTGAACACGATCGAATATTCGGAAGACCCCCTCCCCCTTCCTCCCTCTCTGATTTTTGAATTATTTTTTTTAAAAACCATAATAAACATAAATTTATTAAATTAAAAAAGTATTAATTATTATTCGGTATATTCATTTTTTATAAGCAATATTATGCGACACATGCATTGACATCATTTTCATGGATACAGTTTGTTCCATTCACGGCAGAAGATACTTTCTGTAATAGTTTCATATTTGGACGCCCAAACAAATTTGCCAACAGCCATTTATTGCATAGGATATTGATTAAATGTCGATTGTATTTGGATAAGGATTTTGCGTGTGAATATAAATAAGTTATTCAATTTAGAGTAATAAGTTACCAAAAGCGTTCAATTTATATTTATGTTACGTTAAATCAATGCCAAAAACATTATGCCGTTAAATAAGTTACCAAAAGTATCCAATTTTAATTTATGTTACGTTAAATCAATGCCAAAAACATTATGTCGTGGATTTTGTACACCATGAAACAAGAACAGACATTCATATAGGGAAAAGTCACGAGCTGCCCACAGAGGATTTTTCCCCCTTTTTTAATAACGTAATCTCAAAAAAATGTTTTACGGTGTACTATATATTTGGAGTTTCGGGAAACAAATTATATTTTAACAAAAATAACGGGACATTTCAGATCTCTTTGTGGGAATATTAGGCATCTTCACTTTGCACGGGTGTTACAAACATGTGTGTCATGCACCGCTTTCAAGCGCTCAGAAGCGCAACAGATCTTTTATCCCATCCAACCTTCCCGCACATCATCCAGCGAAGAGTAATGATGCTCCCGCAGCTCCTTCACAAAGGCGCTCCCCATTCTTTCCGATTCCACAGCTCCTCTATACCTATTACTCCCGATAAACAAGCTCCTGAACATGCATTTTCGGTTAAAAGTCGACGAATCAACGCGTCTTCACCCTCCATCTTCCATCCCATTTGGAGAACGTAACTTCTCCGGAGAATTAACAGTCTTCGTGAAGGGAGGGAGGGGAATACACAATTAACGATAGAACGTCTCAGATGGAAAGATAAGAGGCGGCGTTGTTTCTTGGCTTCATTCGAGGCGCTCCGTTATCGGCGAACCGCGTGTATAGAGCTGAGCTGAATTTTGTGGCAATTGTTGGGGTCATTAAATGCGGAGGGCGAGGTCCGATCGCGGAGCCATTTTTGTCCACAATCCGTTTTGAGAAAGATTAGATTTTAAGTAGATGGCTGTTGAGATGAATAATTTGTTAATATTTACTATTGAGTAGTGTCATTAATGAGGCAAAATATCTTTTAGTTTCATAACATCAACTAGCAGATATATCCGCCGTTGCTCGTAATTAAAATATATACATATATATATATATATATATATATATATATATATATATATATATATATATATATTTGCAATTTCTAATAGTAATTTAATTTCTCTACAAAAATTAAAATTTTTGCTCTCGTAACAAAATCCTGTTCACAGGCAAAAATTAAGAAAAATTTCAGCAGTGGCTCTCGTCCGATGGAGCCGAAATGCTTTTTCATGAATAACATATCTCTGTGTGGATGGTCTGTTTTTGGACATTTTCAAAACAGTTCAAAATATTTAAATAACAAAATTGGAACAAACCTCCTTTCAAAATAGTTCAAAATATTAAAATATCGAAAGTAAAACCACCTTTCCAAAATTTTTTACATGTTAATATACCGAAATTATAACAATATTTCACAAACTAAAAACTTGATCCAAAATCCAATTACATATCCTTGTAGGACTTTCAAAGGACTATAAATCACATGGTAGTAGTTCACATAGTTCATAGCTAGCACTTTTAGTTTTTGAGATAAAAAACACTCCAAACTTGAAAAACGGAAAATTTTCAATCTTCTTCAACTTGATAAGACGATTGAACAAAAACTACAAAAACTTCGTAAAAATAAATTGTAAAAGTAGATTTTCTGTTGAACATTTTTGTCGCTTACTCTTTATATCTATATTTTATAGTTTGGAAGATATTTTAAGAGAAATTAAGCAAAGTGAAAGAAGCGAAGTGAAAACTCCCTCGGATAAAAAAAAATTTTTTTTCGAAAGAAAAGTTTAAAAATATTGAAATTAATTTTATATATTCATAAATCAAGCCCTAATTTTCGACAAAACAAATAAAAAGTATTTACATTTTTATCTATTAGGTGTATAGATTTTATACATTCGGTATTTTTATCTATTCGTCATAAATGCCATCTGAAAAACATATCCTTCTAATAAAATTGTATGGAAAACATGTCAAATCATCGACACTTTAAAAATATAAAGACAACCACAAATTGGCTAATATTAAAAGTCTTCGCCACTGATGAAGGACATAATAATGCCCCAAAGCGCTATGGTTGTGAATTTCTGCGTCCGTCGTGGATGGAGATTTTAATTAAAGACTTTTAATAATAGCCAATTTTCGGTTGTTTTTATTTTTTAAAAGCATATCATTTGAGTTTTAAATAATTTAATCTTTTTCAACTAATACTAAAATAACTTTTTTCCCACAATTCAATCATTTCTCATCTTAAAATTGTAGAACCCCTTATAGAAAGTATGCTTAAAGTTAGAAATGCTCTGCCATTACATATAATAGTGTTCATGGACCTGTTTCGAACTTATCATTTTGTCAGTATGGAATAGGACTATGAGACACAATTTCACATATTCAGTTCCACCGCGTCAACCATCATCAAATTTCTTAAAGATTGCAGTCAGACTGTTCAGGTTGCAATGGCAAAGCTTATACTGATAGAACATGCCTATAGGAGGCGTTTCCAAAGTTTCATGAGCTATATTCCATGCTTGCGGATGCATAAAAAGAGCAAAACTAGTCCGTGGATGTTGTCATCTGCAATATATATATATATTATATATATATATATATATATATATATATATATATATATATTATATATATATATATATATATTATATATATATAATTTATATATATATAATATATAGAGTGATCCTAACTTTTAGGATGCCCCCTACAGGAGGGTTTTGAGAGTATCAACATGTCTGTTGCAGGATTTTGCAGCTTCGGTCCGATTCATGAGAAAGTCGGCTGCATGGAAGCACTGAATTTCTCGATCTCTGTCAAAAATTCGGAAAACTGAGAAGTCATTTCAAAATTTTTTATGGAGGAGGGGGATAAAAGCATTTTTTAATGGTAAAGAGTAAAATTTAATAAACTATTGCTCCAATAATGTAAATAAGATTTGACAAGGAAGATATATAAGAAACATAATAACTTGACATCTTTGAGCTCAGTGGATCCCCCAGTCCCCTAAATATCTAAGGACATAGCAATTGTCCTTGCTGCCACTACATGTATTGGCTGTTCTCCATACTGACGAGCGTAGAAAAAGAGCAAAACCGGTCCATGGATACTTGTTATTTATAATAGAAACGCAATCCTCTCATGATTAACCTATAAGTCCTCGAATAACCCAGGCTTTCAGACGGAGTGGTAATCGTCAGCTTTCGTCCAACAAAACAATTGTGTATCTTCGCCAAATTCAGGCGGAACTCATGGAGCTAACTATCACCAAAGCACACACACACCCCTTGAAAATTATTGCTGATCTTTGAATTTCCTTCAAAAAAGGGGTGGGCAGGCAGTATCGAGAAAATTCTGAAGCCCCCCCCCCTCCCCCTCGTCTTCCAATTCCAATCCCATTCGAATAAACACAAAAGCCGTTCACGCACAACAGCGGAGGGAGTCTTACAGGCATTGCAGTGGCTTTGTAATCAATACAGGGGCATGTGCTGGGTCGCATTTACGCCCTATTAAAGACGTTCTGAGTCAATTAACGTCTTGAAACGAACGGGGAAGGGCGCACAGTCTCGGATGCCGAGGGAGAACGCTGATGCGATGCGAAAACTCCCATTTGTGAGTTTCTGCGAGGCGAGAACCGGTTGTTTTTTCCGCCAAGCACGGATGTCTTTCCAGGGTGCAAATAACAAATGAGGTGAGGCGAGAGGACAAATAGTGTCCAAGTGCCATGTTTGGTCACAGTTAAAGTGTAGTGTAGGTGTGCTGTTGTATTTAGAGAGCTGAAATGAGATGTGAAAAGGGGTACTAACTCTCTTTTTCCGTTTACTAATATACCATTATATTTAGGCCATCTTAGTGAGACTCGGTTATAACAAGCAGAACGGCATGCGCTAATTTGTTCGTTAAATCCGAACGTTGGCTAAATCCCATTCTTTAAACAAAACCACATGTGATAAATGATCAGTAAGTCTACCTAGCAGAACATAAAGTTTATACCTTCAAAGTGCTATATATAAAATAATCTGAAACAACAATGGACGCCAATATATATACATATATATATATATATATATATATATATATATATATATATATATATATATATATACATATATATATATATTTGCCCCCCCCCCCCATCCTCCTCCTCTGGCCTCTCCCCATCAATAACCCAGAACAACTCAGAAGCCCGTTTACATACTTTCTAGGAGGAGTTTTCTGTTTAGACAAATGGTCCAAGAACAACATTATCAGAGCTCTTATCTCAGCTTTATGGAGAAAGTTTGTAGGGAAAGTCATATGCTGTCCGAATCAAATGTTTAACCTCTAACTATTGGTGTCGGAAGGTAGGATGAACATTGAGATTTTTTAATGCAATCTCTATACCACACAACCTAAATATTATAAAAATCGCTTTAATAAAGTAAAATCAAAATATGCTAATTTCTACAAAGTTGTACCTATAATACTTGATATTCTATTTCTTTTTCTTAAAATATGAAATTTATATATTTAAATTTTGACGATGTTTCTGTCACCAGTGAGTTCTTGCTAAAAATGTAAAAAAATTCTCCAATAGCATTGCGGCAGTTTTTCATATGTTGTTGTTGTTACTAATTCCACTCGTTAAGATAATGCCCTAAAACCAAAATCCATAGTAAAAGGAAAAAATAATGCAGATTTATTAAGTCAAAAGATCTCAAGCACCTCATGGTAGAAATCTGACTTTTGCTTAATACCACCCAATTTAGACCGGAAAATCTATAGTGGAGATAGTACCCACAAGGGTCATACTCTCCTTCTCCTGACCCATCCTCTCTCAAAAGGACTTTCAGACCTACAGATTTATCGTGCTCATATTCCACGTTGACACGGGGATAGTTCTGAGCTTTGCCGAGAATTGTGGTTGGGAACTCCTCATGTGATTCTCTCGCCATAACTACTGGGCTATCCCGGTCCCTTTTCATATGTGCAGCCCAGATAGAGTTATAGAATTCAGATTCTAAGGTTTCATAAATTATTCTTTACCCACCCCCCTATGTTCACCTCCTTTTCCGAGAAATTCCATTCTCCGAATCTTAAAATAAACCAATAATTCGCTACTGCATCAGATAAAGTCTCCAATACACACCAGACGTTCAAAAGGAGTTCCCGCTGTCTGGAGAAAGTCCGTTACTCCACATAAGGCCTGCGTTCGGCAGACGATTTCAATGAATTATCAAGAGAGCGAGGCGAAATCCAAAGAGCTAACAATCGCCCAACTAAATCACCCTTAAATGAATGTTCATCTGTGAATTTCCTTCAGAAACGAGGATGGGGGGGGACAAAGTATCGAGAAAATTCGAAAACGCCTCTTCTTCCTCCGAATTCAATCTTGTTCGAATAATACAAAAGCCGCACACAGCAGCGGTGACGAGGGAAAGGGGGGGGGGGGGAGTCTTATAAATATTTCTATGGCGTCAAATTCAATACGAGCATATGTTCACCACTATTAAATTCATCAGTTTACGTTAAGTCTTAACAACCTTCTCCCTGGAGTAAAAAAAAGTTATAAAATGGAATGACAACATTTGTTAGAATATTACAATTATTTTCATCTCAAAATCTTAATCAGCCTGGATTGCATATAATTGTGTCAAATCAAGTCACCTTGTATCACAAGCAGTTTACAGGTTTTCTCAATCTTTTATAAACTTTTTCGTTGAGAATATGTAATTTTTACTTCCTCCTACTATAAAAAGATCTCCCCCCGCCCGAAAATTATTTTCGTAAACTTGACATAATAATTGAAAAGCGCCATGGATGAGATTAGCGCTGTTATACTAGCACTGTTATACATTATCATTTATAAGATGAAATTGTACCTATTGTGTGGAAAAATAAAGTTTATTTATTTATTTACATCCTTAGATTTCAAATAGAGTTCACGTCGTTTCTTCATATGGTAACTTTTATATTACAACCGATCTTTTGAGTTCCGTAGTATCTGAGGATAGGAGTTAAATATAAACAAAAATAAATCTGATGTGGGCAACACATGACTTTCCTTTTATAATGCAATGAATTTACTACTTTTGCAATAAAAAAATACGTTTTTCTTATAGTAGATATTCATATTCTTTCCAAGATATTGAATTTTCGTCAATTAGGCGTCATTTTCATTGATTTAGCGTCATTTTTATCCATTTGGCGAAATTTTCGTTATTTTGGCAACATTTAAAAAGTCGCCAAGTTGGTGACATTCCACCAAATTCGTCGCCAAAATCTCAGCGTAATGGATGGAGAAATAAGTTATTCTTATAGCAGATAAATAACTATTGGCTTTCAAATACAAAAATCTTATCCAAAGTATCTTTTCTTATGAATAGAACGAGCTAAATCCATGAGAATAAAGTCACCCAATTTATCGCATGATATTACATATGAAAAGTGAACAGTTTTCTCAACAGTTATTATATTTTTTTTTAATTTATGGGATTTTTTGAAAAATTTATTTAAAAAATGTGCAATATCTCGAGAACGGTTTATGCTAGCGTTTTAAAGTTTATGTCAATCGTTTTCTAAGGAAAAATTACATAATAAATGTCTATTTGCGTAACTTTATTAAAGGTTTTGATTTTTTGATGATTTTTTCAAAATTTCACTCGAAAATTTAGGGGGGTTCTGAACATTCTATTACGTTCAAACACAATAGGTTTCCAGATTCCCGGATTGTTATTTTTTTAACAAATTTCATTCGAATCACTCTATTCGTTCGTGAGATATTGTCTCTCCACACACACACACACACACACACACACACACACACACACACACACACACACACACACGCACACGCACGCACACACACACACACACACACACACACACACACACACACACACACATCACCTCAAAAATGTTTGATTCGTAATTAGGAATGCTTGGAACGTGATCTCCCGTCGAAAACTCGAATTCGAATTTTCGACTCCGCCACAATACTTTCCTTATACATAATGTATATAAGGAAAGTAATATAAGAATAACATCTCTTTACCTATCCATTTATATTAAAGCCGCAAAACAATAGTCTGATACAGTAACACAGTAATTAAATGTTCAACATATTCACCAAACAGGAACATCGCATTTTCAAAACAATGACGCAGTTATGATTTACTCTTACTTATATCACGTAACATCCATCTCTGCATAATGAGAATTCTTATACACGGTGTTTATAAAATATGGCGAGATTCAATATTTCTTGAACGATGAATGATAGATCCATGGTTACAATATAAGAAATGCTTTGAGTATGGTACATTATTATCAAATACAAATTTTAATCATGGTTCATATTTTTAGCAAAAAAAGTATAAAACGTAATATTTCATACTGTAAAATGTAATATTTCAAGTACTTCAATCCCAAAACATTCTTCCAAAATCCAATTACTAAAGTAAAATAAAATAATCCATTGTCATACGACCAAAATTACCCGATATATATTGAATTGAAATGTTCAACGTGTAATTGGAGCCTGCATAAAAATTTTGTAATTATTATCAAATTCAAATTTTGATCATGTTGCACTTTTTTAGTAAAAGAGTATAAAATGTAATATTTTATACGTGATTCCTAAAAAAGCGCTCCAATTTCAAAATATTCTTCCGAAATCCAAGTAGTCAGACAAAAATAAAACAATCCATTGTCATACGACCAAAATTACCCGGTATATATTGTCACATGACCAAAACCATGCGTGTCACATGACCAAAACTGTCATATCTAAAAGTCTATCTTATTTAAAGCATTTATTAAATTATAACCATATGTCTGCGATTAATCGCTCCACGTATACTGAGTCAAGCAATATTTCTGGAACAACCCGTATAAGCTCTTTTCTTTCTTTCGACCCAGACCCTCCGACCTACCCGAAAGTGTAAGGTATATGTTTGGACGGATGGGATAGTGCCACGCAATTTAGATCAAAACCTAGTGGGGGAGGCATCCACAGGGACCGTACCCTCCTTCCTCTACCACCAACCTTTGGAAGGACATATAGACCCACATATTTAACGTGTTCGCACTCCGCGTGAACACGGAGACAGTTTAGGCACAGCCGGGAATCGAACTCGGGTCCTCCGAGTGTAATCCCTGCGCCTTAACCTCTGGGATGTCCACCTCATGTATAAACTATTTTAAAATACCTAGAAAAACATGGGTAACTAATCAAATTTTTAACCAAACATTTTAATTCTCAAACTTTCTCAAACTCACCAAAAGTCGCCAATTTGGCGACATTTCGCAAAATATGTCGCCAAAGTCAAACGACTCGGACTTTTCTGTAACAATAATTGGTAACTGTGAAATTTTCTTTCCCATCAGGCATGCATATAAGAAGAGAAAAGAGATCAGGCGTTAAAAATTAATCATAATTCATATCTGAAGTTTGATTATTTTACCTCAAAAACTTTGAACAGCAACATGCACAAATTATTTTATTGTAAAATTTCTAATAAAAAAATAATCTAGTTTTCTTTTAGTAACCGCGTAATTTATTCTGCACGAAAACGCAATGCAGAACTAAGAGTGCCACCTCAATGACCAAAAATGGTTGCAGCTTTAAACCCCACACAAAACAACCGCGAATGACGTCACGCCTAGAAATTCCCTAATTGGTTGATGAGGAGGGAATCTCTGCGGAAGGTAATGAAAATGACGGAAAGAAAACGCAATTCATTTTTCCGTTAATCGCACAGCGGGGGTGGAGATGGGCGGGGGACGCATAAGAGGAAAACGCCGCCTCAGAAATCAATTAGACAGTCCCCGAAACGATCTCATTTCTGCGACACTTTTTTAAAAACGGTTTTTCATTTTTTTACGCCTCCTTTTAATGATTCAGAGCGCGGGTAACGATCACCGCTACGACCAAAAGTAACGACAAAACTTGCGGGCAGCGGTTTGACTTTGTTTCTGGGCGAAGTTTCGAAGGGCACTTTCGCAGCCGGACGATAACGTCTTGCAAGCAGGTAAAAAGTGGTGGCAACGATAATGCCAGCATCGATAGCGATGACAATTAAGAGCCATCGATTACGCAAAGGACACTTTAAACGGCGCGGAAACCAGGAATGGCAAAGTAATAAGAACGTATTGGAGGAGGGAGAGCGTGTACTGCGCGAAATATTTATTGGTTTATAAGTTTTAAAATTGTTATGATTAATAAGTTTGGATGACGGACGATGGGACAGACTATGTTAAAGGATGTTGTACTGCATTAAACGGAGTGCATAACGTTATACAAAATTTTCCTTCCCACCAAACAGCCCGCCTGCTACACTTGCGCTCAGAGAAACAATAATTAGTGTTTCTTTCAGGCATACATCCGGGAATTTTTCGACGACTTTTCGCGCCCCCCCCCCCCCCAGCTGCATTTTATACAATCCAGCTAAATGTTAATAAATTCAACAGAATAAAAGTTTTGCTCCTTTTGATGCTACAAATCTGGAATAGAACAAGTGCACATCGAACAAAAGAAGCTGTTATCGGCGTGCTAATGGGGTTTAGAAATCCCTAAGAAGCTCGTTGTCAGAAGAGCCAAATATATATATATATATATATATATATATATATATATATATATAGTAATTACTTCTATATATGTAAATATAGAAATTAAAATTACATTATATGCAATTACATATTTATATAGAGCAAATAGAAAACTTACTCCCCACCCCTTAAAGTTTCATTCACCTCCAACCAAAAAGTCCTGAAAGAAACACTGCCAATAATATCATTATCTATTACTAAGTAACAATTTCTAAATTTTAAATAAAATAACTATCAAGAGATAAAGATCAACTAATCCTTCAAATAATTTTTTCTTCGGGCTCTCTAATCTCCCAAGAACGGTAACAGAAAAGTGGTGGATGTAGGGAAAGATCCCTACATCCGCCCTTTCTAAAATTACGTATCTGTATCACAAACATCGAAACTCCCAATATTTTAAATCAATAATATGAAATTAATAATTCCCCCAAAGCGGTCTTTTGGGGCCGCAGCATGATATCGACCCTCTCATTTAAGCAAAAAAAAATCTGTTTTCATATTTCATATTTTGTTATTTATTTTTTTAATTTTGATATTTATTAAAATATTTTGGCAGTTGGGTGGGGAGAAAAAGACTATTATGTATGTTATACCAAAATCTAAAAACAGGGGTGTTTTTAATGGGGTATATTTACTACCCCTTAATATTCTAGGGGCACTAAAAAAAGCCCCTAAAATTCTGTACTCTATAGAGAAGAGAGGCCCCGTATTACGTGTACTATTTAATATCAAATACTGAATCTGTTGCTGCTTTTCGTTCAGTTTGCTTTAGATAATTCTTTTATTCGGAATAATTAGCGAAAGCTTTAGATTATTTTTAACACATATTAAAACAATAATTCGAAGTAAAAAAAAAAATTGTTTAAATTTGTGGGAAGGTAGTTATAAAATTCAACTTTTATAAATAAAAAAAAACCTGTCCATTATTCCCGATGTTATTGATCAGTATGACGAAGGGAACCTTCGACGCAGCTCAAAAGCTCGCGGCGATATGGATCAGGCAACACTAAAAACTGAATTTCAAACACCCCAAACCGGGCGATGTGAAAAACATTTCACCACTATTACGAACATGAACTACATAATTGGCTTAATAAAAATTACTTCTCACTTATGATTACTAATGCAAACCCATGGCGTTTGCTAACAAATGCCAGTCGTTTGGCCGCTAAGCCATTAGAAGCGAACTCTCCAGTATTTCTTCATGGATAAACTAAAAGTCACTAGTGCAGGACACTCGTTCAAATGTTTTCCAGACGTAGGCTGTCCTAGATCACATAAAATACAATCCGGGGAAGCAAGAAGTCCAATTCGATGAAGTTGAGCCCTGAGACAGTCATGACCCGTCGCAAGTCAGAACCTTGTAACTGCCTCTCGTCGAGGAATGATTGAAGTGTTCTTGTTAAGGACTCTCCATGACTTGCCCTTAGATACTTCCAGAGTTTCTGCCTCAATTTCTTTTTAGTGTACATTTTAATGTACAGTCCCATAAAGTTTGTAAGAAGGCGATAAAAATCTTATAAATGAAACGCTTTAAAATGACATGATGCTTTGAGGATTATATCTAGGTGTTCCTCGTGTTAGTAAGGTAGTCGATATTGTCAGTTAACACAACAGAAAGGCATAGTATTTAGTATATATATTGTTTGATTATTTTTTAATTAAGAGTCCCATAATTATGAATATAATCAACCAGTATTTTTTCATAGTCATAGGATAGAGTACAGAATATAGGGATATAAAAATAAATTGAAAGGTAAAATAGTTTTGAATACGTAGAAATGTTGTTTATTATTTCAGTTCTAATTTGCATTACGCTCATAATTTATTTTTACAAAATTGACAAAATAAATAAATATTTTTGGCCTTTCGCCAAGGAAATACATACAATAAAGGACTCCCTATCTTACCCCAGCGCCACCTGTATGATTGTTTCAAACGATATTGGCGTTTGATTAACATGAAGTTTTTAACTCCTTATTTTTACCTCCATGTGTAAACCTCTAAAATATTTTCCTACAATCGCCATTTCAAGATCTTCAAAAGATCCTAATACCAGCAGACGATAAACAATAATTCCCAGCTCAGAGCCAATCTGTCCCCTCATCTTCGTCTATCAGATTGCGCAGCGGAGAGAGCCACCAACACCGTAAATGACTCTTGTCGGCCGCGAAATTGCTTGCAAGTCGCAGGAATTATGGGAACCGAGTGATCATCTGAGAAAATTATGACGGCACGTGGTCCCTCTATTAGGCGATCTCGCCATTCTGCGGGCCATTAGCGTCTGGCCCACCCCCGTCTCTAAGAAAATTCTCCTTTCAACCCTACTGATGGATGGGGTTGAAGCGTCTCTCAATTACAGGGAGGCAATATATGCAGAGCAGTTGGACCATCCCTTTGTCGAGGCGTCTTCAATGAAGACTGGATCTTAAAAGGGACCCGTCCTCATCCGGAAGTAGAAAATAGTTCCAGAAGGCTAGAGTTATGTCGGTTTGAAGTATTTTTTCTCCTTGAACTCTGCTGTGGCTTTCAATTTGGGGCGAAAATTAATTTTATTTCTTCAGTTAGGTTTTCATTCCTCTCCGACTTCTATCCGCATATTTGGGGAAAGTTTTTCTGAAATTAATGAGGTAAATAAAGTGCGCATATCAAGTTGGACTTGTTCGCAGAAAACGGTCGAGCATCAAGTTGCTTGGAAAATGCAGATCCAAAAGCTTAAGCTTAATGATATGTCAATCAAGTATTTTAGATTTAAGTGTGCAGCGTCGTAACAGAGTGGCGACTCAGAAATTTTTCTGGCAATGAGCGATATATATATATATATATATATATATAATAGAATGCGCATTAACGAAACATGTATGGCCCTTGATAACGTACATGGTTTCGGAAATGCTTTTCACTTTATTCAATTTATTCAATTTCTAAAAAAAAAAAAAATTGGGGAGAGCTAGAAAAGGCCTAGCTCATCGTGCAAAACAATGTTTCTGTTTTGCAACTTTTCATCCTAAACACATTTCTTGCATTTACACCATGTATGTTTACGCAGAGAACAAGGGGATTAGTACTTAATCACCTCCTTTACATATAAGATCTATATAAAAAATACTTTCATCTTAATGTGTAGTTACAAAAACAATTTTCACCCATCTTTACCACACGTAATTCTTATTATATCCCTTAACTTATATATGGAACAGGGAAAAAGGGGTATTTTATACCAATATAGCACTTGTTTTATTTATAATGTTTATTTAGCATGTTTTTTTAAAATATTCAACGGCTTGTCGTATAGTGTTTTTGATGTCCCATTTACATTTCAGTCTATCTTCCTTTCACTTTTGCTATATAGAACATTTTCTATTAATGATCAATCCCAGGTATATATAATTCAAGCAAAACAGGACACATCTACAAATATTTCAAAGTATTTTTAGCAAAGCCTACACATTAAATAAAATGTTTTTATTTAGAAACACTATTAATGACGTACACGAAAATTTACAAGCGTGCGGCTCTATGCATGTTAAACCCTTATATGATTTTTTGGAAATCTAGTTCTTTGATTCTAATGAAACATTTAATTGGTTAACCTGTTTCATTTATGTACTTATTTTGTAAATTTAAATTATTGTTGGCTTGAATTGTATATGTACGTATTTGTAATTTGCGATATTACTTTCCTTATATACTTAATGTATAAGGAAAGTATTGTGAAGGGGTCGAAAATTCGAATTTGAGTTTTCGACGGGAGAGCACGTTTCAAGCATCCCTGATCACGAATCAAGCATTTTTGAAGTGATGCCTGTGTGTGTCTCTCTCTCTCTGTGTGTGTGTGTGTGTGTGAAAGTGTGTGTGTGTGTGTGTGTGTGTGTGTGTGTGTGAAAGTATATGTGTGTGTGTGTCAGTGAGTCTGTGGAGACGATATCTCACGAACGAATAGAGCGATTCGAATGGAATTTGATACAAAAATCACAATACGTGAATACTGGGAGCCTATTGTTTTTAAACGCAATCGAATGTTCAGAACCCCCCTAAATTTTCGAGTGAAGTTTTGAAAAAATTTTCAAAAAATCAACACAAATAGACATTTCTTACTTAATTTTTCCTTAGAAAACGATTGACCTAAACTTTACAACGCTAGCATGAACCATTCTCGAGATATTGTATATTTTTCAAATAAATTTATCAAAAAATTCCATATACTTTTGCATTTGAACGCCAATAGTTATTTATCTGCTATAAGAATAACTTATTTCTCCGTCCATAACGCTTGGCGAAATTTTGGCAATGAATTTGGCGGAATGCCGCCAACTTGGCGACATTTTTAAATGTTGCCAAATTAACGAAAATCTTGCCAAATGGATAAAAATGACGCTAAATCAATGAAAATGACGACTAATTGACAAAAATTCAATACCTTGGAAATAATACAAGTATCTACTATAAGAATAAAGTATTTTTTACTGTAAAAGTAGTAAATTCATTGTATTATATAAGGAAAGGTATGTGCTGCCCACATCAGATTTTTTTTTGTATCGGTTTATCCGACTATCCATATTCAAATTTTGTATTCGAGATTGTCATTTTTGTTAACACTGCCACTGATGATGGACGTTATGACGTCTAAAAGTACTATGGGCACTCTTGTAAATTTTCGTGTACGTAGTTAATTATTTTTTAAAATAAATATACATTCCACTAAATTTGCAATCTTTGCTGAAGATATTTTAAGTGATATATAGTTAACTATCACAAAAAGTTAAACATGGAGATGAATTGATAATAATGAATAAAAATTTTAATAGTACATTATGATAAAATATTATTGCAAAATTTGAGTCAGTAAATATTGTCTGAAAATTTGGGAATGACTCTAAAGTTATAGGATATGCTAATTTAAAAATTAACAACTCCTTTTGTAATGCCTTTTCCATACACTTACTATTTTCGCGTTAATTGTCTTTGTCTCCTTCGCTCACCAAATTTGCCTGGTGCCTTCTAGGCTGACAGAGCACGTAGAAAACATAAAATCGGAACATCTTGGAGGAACATTTTCATCGCAACGTTAGTCGTGACGTAATTTGGGGGGGGGGGGGGGGTCAAAACAGACCTAGGTATTTATAAAGCCCTATAAGTTCACAGAAATGTCATTTGGAGGAATAGGTAACAATATATTTTGTTGTTAAATACTATACAGGTTTGTACGTAAATTACATCAAAAGAATAAAAAAAAAATCTGATGTGGGCAACACATGACTTTCCTTATATAATGTAATTAATTTACTACTTTTACAGTAAAAAAAAGTAGGTTTTTCTTATAGTAGATACTAATATTCTTTCCAAGATATTAAATTTTCGACAATTAGTCGTCATTTTTATCCATTTGGCGAGATTTTCGTTAATTTGGCAACATTTCAAAAAGTCGCCAAGTTGGCGATATTCCGCCAAATTCGTCGCCAAAATCTCGCCAAGCGTTATGCACTAAGAAATAAGTTATTCTTACAGCAGATAAATGACTATTGGCGTTCAAACACAAAAGTATTACTAAAAGTATATTTTTTCATGAATGGAATGAGCTAGTTCCACGAGAATGATGTAACCCAATTTATCGGATAGTATTACATATGAAAAGTGAACATGTTTCTCACTAGGATTTTTTTTTTTATATGACTTTTTGATAATTTTTTTAAAAAAATGAACAATATCTCGAGAACGGTTCATGTTAGCGTTCTAAAATTTATGTCAATCGTTTTCTAATGAAAAATTACATAAGAAATGTCTATTTGCGTAACTTTATTAGTGGTTTTGATTTTTTGACGATTTTTTCAAAATTTCATTCGAAAATTTACGGGGGTTCTTAACATTCGATTGCATATAAAAGCAATAGGCTTCCAGTGTTTACGGATTGTGATTTTTGTGCCAAATTTGGTTCGAATCGGTCCATTCGTTCGTCAGTTATCGTCTCCACAGACTCACTGACACACACACACACACACACACACATACTTTCACACACACACACACACACACACAGACATCACTTCAAAAATGTTTGATTCGTGATCAGGGATGCTTGAAACGTGCTCTCCCGTCGAAAACTCGAATTCGAATTTTCGACCCCGTCACAATACTTTCCTTATACATTATGTATATAAGGAAAGTAATAAAAAGTGAAAAATAAATTTTGAGAAATAGAAGATTCTTAATCTTCTCCCTTATACAACAGTAGCGCACGAGAAAGGTAGAAAATAAATTTTAAAAGCACGTGATATTGAATCTAATTGAGGATGTAAGCGAATTCAATTCAAAACAATACTATATACAAAGCTTAGCATTATTCAAAATTTATTAACTATACAAAATTATCATATTTCGGTTTGCCTGTCAGTCCAACCGTCCCACTTGGCGACAAATTTGGCGAAATTTTAAAATATTACCAAATTGATTAAAATATCGCAAAATGAACGACATTGTTGGTAAATCGATAAAAATGTCACCAAATTGATAAAAATGACGCCAAATCAATAAATAAATTGTGTTTTGAAAGGGGATAGTATTGTAATGATGCTTTGGAAACGCTTTTCTATCAGTCTAACTGTAGCACTTTACTGCAATTTGGGCGAATTTTTTAAAATGTCTCAAAATTGAACAAAATATCATAAAAATTAAGGAAAATGTCATCAAATCGATGAAAATTCAATATCTTGGAAAGAATATACGAATCTACTATAAGAAAAATCTATTTCTCTGTTCGTCCATCCGTGACGTTTAACAAAAATTTGGCAAAAAATTTTGCGGGATGTCATAAATGTCGCCCAATTGATTAAAATGATGCCAAGTGGGAGGTAATATTTTGCAAATTTTAAATTCCGTCATATGACGGGCATACCTTCTAGTTTTGAATAGTTATAAGATTTATTTAGTAACGTTTTAAACTGAAACAGCCGACACTCTCAATTCGATTGAATTTCGTGTGCGATTAAAACTTATTTTATACCTTTGCATGAGCCACTGTTGTATAGGGGAGGGCATTGAAAATTTTAATAAGTAAAATACTCTTTGCGCGAAGGATAAAGAAAACTTGAGCAACGTATATAAGCACAATAATGCAGCATGCAGATGTTTCGAGGATACACTGTATCCCCTTCGTCAGTACAAGAGAACCAGAAGTCAAAAAGAGGAATGGGCGCAAATTTTGCAAAAAAAATTGAAAAATATGTATCGTTGGTCCCAGTCATCAAAATTGTAACATGTTACTCTTCATTTTAAAGACCTTGAAAAAATATTTCGATTGATATCAAGTTTGAGTGTAAACCCCCCCCCCCCCCTTGACCCGAAGCGGTGCTAATGATGTGACGGATACAAAAAATAGTATCGTAGCTATTTTTTACAACAGTGATTGAAACTGTGAAGTTTGGTCAACATTGATCCATAAATAAACCCTTTTATGCATGATTAAGTCGAATTTTGTCTTATGCTGCCATGTTAAGAGAATATACAATTTCGAATCCATTTCGATGTTTTCGCTCGAATTTCAAAATAATTCTACCAGGTTCTCGATTTTTCGCCGACAAAGCCGCGGATAAAAAGTTTCGTGAAAATCCCTTAATATTTATGGCAGCTATGGTGTACACAAGAAATAGACCACTGACAGACACCCCTCTAAAAATAGTCAAAACGTGTTCAGGAGATCGTAAGATTGGCATCAATATCTTTAAATCGAAAATTTTCATGAAAACAATGTACTATATTCTATAGTATGAGTAAGTAAAAATAAAATTAGAAACATCTTAGATTTGGTGAGTAGATATTTTATCAAAATGTCCGTCTATTATAACACCCATAGTTAATATGTCCCACATGTTCCATTTGCCCCTTCTTTAGAACAAAATAGAAACAAATAGAACAATTTTACTATTTGTAAAGCACAGCGAATGCGCAGAAATTTATCGAGAGGAAGCAAAATATTTTATTAAATATTGTCAACTATTATTATCTTTCAGTAATGTTTGTTTAAAATTTCAATTAATATATAAATTAATTTTTTGGGGAGTAAACTGTCATAAAGCACAGTAAAATATCCAAAAATTTGTCAATATTCAATATTCAAGTGCACAATAATTAATTAAATATCGTTGACGATTATATTTAGTGATGTTTATTTTCAATTTTTAGTAATTAATAAAACAATTATTCATTTTATATAAATCGACATAATTAGTATTTGACGATGAATGAATAGTGACGAGAAAGCAAAGATCATAAAATGTGCTTTAAAGAAATGAGGGGTTACTACTTAGATATCAGCAATATATTGTGAATTAAAAATATTTGCTAAAAGGGTTGCATAGGTTTCACTCTCCGAATTTAATGAATAAATTAATTAACATAAAATAAAAAATAAAAAAAAACATAAAAACTTCGAAACCTGATGACTGGAAATTTATTCAAAATTTTATACCTTAACCTTTATTTGCATACCCTATTTCGATATGTTCTAAATAAAACATACTGTGTCTATGAGAATACGTGAAAAATTAAATTCACATCGGGAAACTTAAAGTACATACCCCTTAGTGGTGGAGAAAACAGGAATCTTCTAAACAATCCAAAATCTTTGGGTCCCACAGACAACTTGCATCCCTGAAAATAAATAAAAAATAAAGTAAAAAAATAAATTAAAATTTATCCCCAATATTAGAAACAGATATTAATAATAAAATAATATTTGAAATAAAATAGTATGGAAACATGTCAAACCTTTATACTACGTGTTAAACCTTTATATTATTTTCTGAATATTTAGTAGATGCTTTATTTCATTTCTTGACGACATTCCTATTGGTTACCATTTAATTTATAAACTTTTTACCTTTTATTGTATTTTGTATTTTATAATTAAATTATATTTTAAATGCCTCGTATTTAAAAATGTAAAATAATTAATATGTAATTTTTGTCTGGCGGTTATGGCCTATATTTAAGCACATGTTCGCCACTTATTTTCACTTCGCCACTGATGCAGCACATAGTAATACCCGAAAACGCTATCTCAGTATAATTTTAGCACGTCGTAAAAGGAGATTTTAATAAAAATAGTTTTAATTATGGCCAATTTTTTTGGGTTGTTTTTATTTCTATATATTAATATTATTTTAGTATTAATATTTTAAAGTTTTCAAATGTAGAAAATCTTTACAGAAATCTGCCTGACAAACGCAATATTCTACAATATTCTACTATATTATTCTAAGCAATATTCTACTAAACAAATTTTTATTTTATTCTGAAAACTGCAGACAATAATATTTTTGTAAAGATTACGAATGTTTTAAGAGGTGACACGACTTCACAATGTTTCGAATAGTATTACTCATAAAATAGAGTACTGAAAATTACAAATAAAAAAATTAACTGTAGTGTGGCTCATCCCTACTTCTTCATACCAGAATCTTCTTCTTTTTCTTCTTCTTTTTTTTACAAGAAAATATTTGGAAAAAGCTTTAACGTCGGTCCAAGTGATCCCAAATATATTGTATTAACCTTCATTTTAAAGAGCTTGAAAAATTTTTTCGATTGATACCAAACTTCTTCTTTTTCGACCCAGACCATCTGACCTATCCGAAGATGAAAGGTATCTGTTTGGACGGACGAGAAGTGCAACCTAATTTAGACTGGAACCCAGTGGGGGCGGCATCCACAGGGTTCCGTTCCTTCCTTTCCCTACCACCAACTTCTCAGAAGGACTTACGGATCCACATATTTAACGTGCCCGTACTCCGATGGAACAAGGGGACAGTTTGGGTAGAGACGGAAGTCAAACTCGAGTCGTCCGAGTGCAACCCTCGCGTGCTAACCACCTGGCTGTTCCACCCCTTGATACCAAACTGGACAGTGCATGCTGAAAAATAGCCGCGATACTATTTCTGTGTTCATGACATCATTAGCACTCCTTTAAGGGGGGGAAGTGCCGCCCCTCCAGGGGGTACATTGGTAAACTCGACATCAATTGAAATATTTTTAAGACCTGTAAAATGAAGGATAACATGCTATAATTATGAACATTTGGACCAGCAATACAGATTTTTTCAATTAAAATGTGCAAAAAAAAAAAAAAAAACACTTAAAACTGAACTCCAGTTAATAACTATCGAAACACTAAACATCCATCTCATTTTCCATCTTGCTTCATAGATAATGTTGTGAGAAATGTCAAATATCAAAAATTATAAAATCATTTTACACATGGACCCTCTGAAGTTGAATAAAAATTGTGCAAAATGTCCTTGAAATAGAAATATCAACCGTCTTTCCGAGTCTTCGTATGGGTTTTCCCCACGCTGTGAGTACACTCAAGGAGAAACAACTTTTACAGTCTGAATAACCACATCGGCTTCATACTCGGTGGTCGGGGTAATAGTATAAAACAAAATTATGTAATAAAAAGTTGGTAAAAGCACATTTTTTACAGACCACTATGTTTTCGACAAAATTATTTTAAAAGAAAAAATAAAGATGTTTCAAATTTTGGTCAAAATGTTGTTAATATATTAATAAATCTATTCTATAAATTTCATAACGATATCCTAATTAGAACACATGTTAGAAATGTTTATGTGTGCATGTTTATCTTCAGTTAAAAGGCTGAAATTGAAAAATTAAATTTAAATGTTTTCTTAGTTTTGCATTTTAGTTTATTTTAACATACTCAAATTCTTATAACTCGGAAGATTATTGATGAAATGCTGTTGATCAAGGCTAACCCCAGTGCCAGGTAAGTATATGATGAAATGCTGTGAAAATTTTTGTGTTACACACACACACACACACACATATATATATAGGGTGAAAAAAAAAATTAAGGTTAAACTTTAAAAATTAAAGTTTAACCTTAATTTTTTTTTTTTTTTTTTTTTTTTTTTTTTTTTTTCACCCTATATATATATGTGTGTGTGTGTGTGTGTGTAACACAAAAATTTTCACAGCATTTCATCATATAAGATTATTGATGAAATGCTGTTGATCAAGGCTAACCCCAGTGCCAGGTAAGTATATGATGAAATGCTGTGAAAATTTTTGTGTTACACACACACACACACACACATATATATATAGGGTGAAAAAAAATTAAGGTTAAACTTTAAAAATTAATAATTCATGAACTAATAAAGATAAATAGATGCCATTTGCACAGAAAGAATGGAAATGAAGCCGGATGTTTTGTCAAGAAAAAAAAATTGTTAGTATAATTTACATTTCTACCAACAGATGGCGCTGTACACAGATATCAGATTATGCAAATTATCAGACAAATTATGTAAAAACAGTAGCTGTAGCTGATAAC